>OY728141.1:1457390490-1457990490 GCA_963277665.1 Viscum album
AATCTCAATAAATGGGAAAATAACATTATTGCCCCAATCCATTAACACATTCATCATTTTTAATTACTTAACCCTTTAGCCTCATTTCTCATTTCCCATGCCTATCTCACTAAGCATATTCAAATATAAGCTAGTCACCTAGCATTTCCCACCAATCCATTTAAGCATTTTAACGAATTCATCAAGGGCTCTACGTTTGTGCACAACTATCTTACACTACTTAGCTAAATCTATGTCCGGAAAATTTCATCACACCCCACGGGTGGCCCTAATTTGGTCGAGTCATCCTCTTTGCATCCCATGGGGATCAAGAGGGGTCAATTTAACCATTTAGACACCCGTTACCCCATCTTAAGTCAAAAGCACCAAGAACTCATCAAAAGAGAGCAAGAACAAAAACCCTACATGCACAAATCTACACAAAACCCAAGGGATATAATGTGTAGACCACCTTCCTTAAATCCGTTGGCGGACGCACTCTCAATCGAAGCCTTAGATCTTGATTCAACCAACCCTTGAAGGTTTACCCTAAAAATCACCGAAAAAGTAGGGTTTGAGAACTTCGGATGGAGAGGGGAAAGAAATAGAAACCCTAAACCAGAAAGAAAGGCAAGAGGGAGGTTAGCCTTACCCGGATCTTCAATCCACAACTGACGGCACTCCAAACGGCTTAGAATCGAAGGAGATTGATCCTTGGGAGTTCTTGGTCCCTTTGGTTCGTTCCTAGGGTTGCAAGGGAGGAGAAGAAAAATCCCGAGTGGGTTATAAAATCCCAGAGTGGCATTTTTGTAATTTTTTAAAGGTTTCCGGGCCGCACGGTTTACCCGCACGGTTTGCCAAACCGTGCGCAAACCGTGCGGAGGCTATTGTCTGAAAATTTTCCTCTTGCAAGGTTTACTTGGGCTGCCCGCACGGTTAGCACTAACCGTGCGCAGACCGTGCGGCTAGCCCAGAAAATTCATTTTCCCCCCTTTTTCGTGTCCCAAACCCCCGGAACACCCCCGAGCCTCCTTAAGGACTCTGGAAAGCACTTAATTGACCAAAATAAAGGGCTTAAACTGAGACGTAAGTAAGACCTACCTTATGGAGAAATCTGGGATCTTACACTTTTAGCCGTAAGATACAAGTAGCTCAAGAGCTTAGTGACCCGCCTTCAGAAAAACAGTAGCGTCTGATGAGCTTGTTGGCCGATTGGAGGATAGATGCTTCTAAGGACCAGAGATCGATGACGTGTTCCATTGGTGGTCGCATCTTCTTTGGTAGACCGAGTGAAGCCTAGTCAAGAGTCTGACCCGGAGTGTGATGTGATGCGGGAACAGCTAGCAGGTGGTGACACGGTACCCGGGTGGTCGTTGGACGGCAATGATGTGATCCTAGTACATGGGAGAGTTATAGGCTCCGCTTCCATCAGAGAAGAGGTGATAAGAAACTTACATACTTCTAAGTGGGCAATACATCTTGGAGCCACAAAGAAGTACCATGACTTTAGGCGGTAGTTCTGATGGTCAGGGATGAAGAGGGACATTGCTGAATTCGTTTCCCGATGTCTTACCTGCCAGAGGATTAAGGTCAAGCACCAGTGTGTGGGTGGTTTGCTTTTCAACCACTTCTTGTGCCCATGTGGAAGTGGGAGGGGGAGGCGTCGCGATGGACTTTGTGACGGGGTTACCCAGGACTCCGAATAGTCGTGACGTTGTTTGGGTGATTATCGATTGGCAAACGAAAGTTGTTCATTTCTTACCGATTTGTAAGACCCACTTAGTATATGAGCTAGGAAAGTTGTATGTTCGTGAGATTTACACTTGCATGGGGTTCCCTTAAGCATTGTATCTAACATAGACGAACGTTTTACGTTGTGATTTTGGCAGGGCTTTCAGAAAGTCTTAGGTTGTCAACTAAGTTTGAGCACAATATACCATCCCCAGACAGACGGACAGTCGGAGTGGACGATTCGCATATTGGAGGATATGCTTCGGGCTTGCGTCCTACACTTCGGTGGAGCGTGAGATGATCACCTAGCCTTGGTTGAGTTTTCATACAACAAAAGTTATCATGCTTCAATTCAGATGACACCTTATGAACCATTTTATGGTAGGCCATATCGTTCACCGCTTTGCTGGCACGAGGCTGGTGAGACAGCAGTTGTGGGACCCAATATGGTATAGGAGACCTCAAAGAGAGTAGCTGATTCAGAAAAGGTTGATCACAAGACAGAGCAGGCAGAAGTCTTATGTCAACCATAGGAGAAGACATTTGGAGTTTGTTGTAGGCAACCAGGTTTTTCTGAGAGTGACTCCTCAGTTAGGCCGTCAACCTTTGAGGAAGCAAGAGAAGTCAGTGTCGCGTTATTGTCAACTAAGTTTGAGCACAATATACCATCCCCAGACAGACGGACAGTCGGAGTGGACGATTCGCATATTGGAGGATATGCTTCGGGCTTGCGTCCTACACTTCGGTGGAGCGTGAGATGATCACCTAGCCTTGGTTGAGTTTTCATACAACAAAAGTTATCATGCTTCAATTCAGATGACACCTTATGAACCATTTTATGGTAGGCCATATCGTTCACCGCTTTGTTGGCACGAGGCTGGTGAGACAGCAGTTGTGGGACCCAATATGGTATAGGAGACCTCAAAGAGAGTATAGCTGATTCAGAAAAGGTTGATCACAAGACAGAGCAGGCAGAAGTCTTATGTCAACCATAGAAGAAGACATTTGGAGTTTGTTGTAGGCAACCAGGTTTTTCTGAGAGTGACTCCTCAGTTAGGCCGTCAATCTTTGAGGAAGTAAGAGAAGCCAGTGTCGCGTTATGTTGGACCCTTCGAGATCACTGAGCGGATTGGAACAGTGGCGTATCTGGATCTTCCTCCTCGCTACCAAGGTATGCACGATGTATTTCATATGTCACAGCTCCGAAAGCACATGCCCGATCCTACACATGTCATCGACTGCAAGGATGTTGAGTTGGAGCCTGACGCATCATACGTGGAACACCCAGTGCGGATTGTAGACCGAAGTGAGAAAGTCCTACGATGGAAGACAGTACCACTTGTCCGAATTCTATGGCGGCATGGATGGATCCAAGGGGAATCTTGGGAGCAGGAATCAAATGTTAGGGCTCAGTGACCTGAGTTGTTTGAGCAGGATGGCTAGAGACGCTTCTCGGGGACGAGAAGTCTTTAGAGGGGGGATTGTAACGGCCCAAAGCTTTCCAGTGGAACTGGATACTACGACGTGGAGCTTGTTTTGCGTCGTGGAGGGTATAGTCGCGACGTGGTTGGGGAATTGCGGCGTAGCGATCAACTTTGATGGTTTTGGATATTTTGGCATAATTGCAGCGTAAAGCATGGGATGCGATGTGGAGGCCCAAAGGTGGAGTTCAAGTGGTTCTGCCAATTTCGGAGTCATTACGTCGTGGAGCGGTGGCTACGGCGTAGTGTCCTTGTGAGGGCTTAGAGGGTGCGGTGTTGTGATGGTCATTGTGTCGTGGTCCTTTTCCTGGTTAATAGGATCTTGTTGCTGACCAGGATGTGGATTCCGGACGTGCTTTTGACCAGGCACCACTGCGGCGTGGCCAGCTCCCTTAAGTCGTAGTACTTGCCGTTTTTGGAACCATTGCAGTAGCCCTATGTGCTACGCGTGTCTGTTTATGCCAGATTGCCTATAAATTCCCGAGGCCCTTGCACTCAACCTTCTCTCAGCCTTTCCCCTTGGACCTAGGATGACTCTAGGGCATCTTCAAGAGATCTTCCAGACCCCGAGCTCTTGGCTTCATCCCCAATGATAGAGGATCGACTCTTGACGATTCTAGGGGAGTTCTTTCCCCATTCTTCTTGGTTTTTCGCCTTTCTCTTAGGATGGACCACATGTCTAGGCCCATGTCGCTATCTCCTTCTCGGAGCTTGATCTAGAATCTCTTTTGTGAAGAATTGAGTTTGGTTCTAGGATCTTTGGCGTCCGGGTTTCGATCTATTGTTGAATATTAGAGTACTTCGTCAATAAGCTTGAGGTAAGAAGCTCCTTACCATTTGAGGCCCTTGTATATTCTTGTTGCCTTGATTTCATATTGTGTTGGCATAGCTTGTTGTCTGTGTTTAATGGTGTTTACTTGTGTGTGTGGGTATAGCCAGTGATGCCCATATATAATCCTTGATTCCATGAGTATTGTCAGAGTAGCTTGTTGTCATGTTTGATCCTAATCACATGTTGTTAGATGATGCTACTATATTCTCATAATGACATGTTATGTTGGATCCTGATCACATGTTATGTTTTCTCTACCATGTTCTCATAATAGGTGGACCCTCGTGGTATTATTACCCCTTAGAGGGGGAGCACGCGCGACGTGCGGCGATGACGGTGGACCCCTACATGGGGTAAGAGCATGAAAGCCTTGTGGCCCGACCGGAACTCGACACCTTGAGGATACTGAGTAACATGCCAGAACTCGATGTCTTGAAGATGCTGAGTAGCATGTTCACTCGATGTCTTGAGGATGCTGAGTGTCATGTTGCCAGCCTTGTGGCTGGTTCTTGATCACTTCCAACATCTTTGATCATCCTTTTGGCATAAAGCCGAAGCAGGTATGACCAGGGCTCGTGGTGGCTTGGTTAGCACACGAACGATCGGCATACCTTTGTTTGTGATTGCTTGCACATTTATTGTTATCATGGCATACACCTGTTATACTTGTGCACACTTGTTAAAGATGCATTGGTGGTGTCCTACTGGGATTTATTACCCGCACCCTGCACAGGCATCTCGATGCGCGTGCAAACTTCATGTATAAGGATCCAGGTAAGAGCAAGGGGCTCGTGGCAGATAGTTGAGCGGTGGAGCATGGAGCTAGTAGCGTTACCAGGAAGGACTCCGAAGGATTCTGTGGTGTTTATTTATCTATTTACTTACACCTTTATACTCTATTTTGGCTTGCCACACTGAGAGCCCGATTTCCTGATTTATTTATTTGTATGACATGGGTGTCATATGTTAGTACATTATGATGCTTATTCTCCCACCTTAATTACTCTAAGTTTATATTTTATTTATATTTTTGGTGAGGCGGGCGTGAGAACTTGTGGCTCTCCGGCTCAGACCCAGTGGTTCGGGACGAGGCGTTACAGTGACAGAGCTTGAGAGTGAAATGTAACACACTTTCCCCGACCAATGATATTCATATGTTTTTTGTAAAACTTCTAGTTGAGAAAATATAGAATATTTCTATGAAATTCCTTTCATTCCATGTAAGACTTGCATATTGCATACGCGTTTAACACCATTCAAATCGAGGTATACAAAAAAAACTTTTCTCTGTTCTGTTAGACTTACAGATTTCAATAAGACTTCCATATTGCATATGCAAGACTTCAAAATGCATTTACATATTCAAATTCAGGTATAAGAAAGTCCATGTAAAATATACATATCGTATATATGCCTCTATATTTCATTTGAATTTAACACCAAACAGAACAGGTATACAGAGAGAAACATTGATCAGAGAATACCGTGTTCTGAGAGTGTGTTCTGAGAGTATGCGAGGGAGGTAGAAGACAGTGAGTGTTATTTCTTGAAAAAACTGTATAATTTATTGAATACCAGACATCGAATTGTAGCTTTTTCCACGGTTGAGACCTTGAGAAATTCTTCTGACAGTAATAAATGAACCACCAGAATCTAACAAGTGGTCAGTCGATAATTCTTATAAGTATTTCTCCACTCTCTCCATCACTCTACGGAATAGGTTGAGAGATTGAACATCCACCGGTTAAAAAAAAAAGGAAGAGATAATCAATGTAACCAGAAGGGAAGAAAAAATGGCTGATTTTCAGAAACTCAACTAGCCTGTGCTGACAAACTAAACTAGTTTGAGGCCCAAATTCCATGTCCTTAAACGCAAAACTAACAAATCATTAAAGTGGATGTGGGAAAACAATAACAATTATGATAATTAATTTAAAACAATAAAAATTGAAAAAATAATAGTATGCGTTAGCCTTGATGAGCAAGAGAACTAAAATAGTGAAAGTTTGACAATTGTATTTACAACAATTCTGGAAAACACAACTGATTGTAGAAAGTGTTTTTTAATTAGAGAAACCTGAAAATATAAGTATGACAGGTTAGGTAATCTTCTGGTTACTGCAAAGTGGGACAAAAAAAGTAATAGTGGGAGGTGATAAAGAAACCTGTCGTATGAAACCTGCAAGAGGCGCCCCCAAAATTTGGTGGAGTGTAAAGAGAGGGGAGAAAATGCTACAAATGATACTCAGAAAACATATCAATGCATCATATTCACATAAATAAACCAATATATTTATAACTAGGATTCAAAAAACATTGTGGAGTTGAAATACTTACCCCCAAGGCTTTAGGAAAGGCATCGCCAGTAGTTTAGTGGGCAGCTTGCTAGTCTCTCTCACTCTTTCATCTTTGATAGTTCAAAAAGCACTCTGTTTCTCATGTCTGTGACCATTCAGCGATTTAGAATATGGCATGTTGGAATCTATTTCTCACTTCGTCAGACAAACAATGCACATATGATGAAAAAATTAGAGATTGAAGGTGGAGAAAAACACGATATTTGATCAAATATCAATTAAAAATTAAAACATACTGCAAGCTAACCAGAGATTCAGTTGACAGTTCTTATTGAAAATTGTTTATAGTACTTTCACATATGATAATTTCCCTTGTATAAGTGATTTACTGATATCTTATTGATAGAATGTTCTTTAATCATTTATTTAAGTGGATTTCAACAAGGGTGAGTGTTTTTTAGAGAAGTGCAAATATCACATATTTTGTTTCGAATTGTGCCGTAAGTGATAAGTGCCATAAGCATCTTTTGGTAAGTGTTGTTAAACATAGACTAGATTTCAGAAGGAAACCACATGAGTGTCAAAAAACATTTTGCAATAAGAAATCTGGAAACAGTTGTACAAAAGTACTAATCACAAGTAATAAGTGTTAAAAACATTTTTTAATTAGACCTATCATTTACAGTCTAAAACTAAAAAAAGGAATGGGAGTTCTTACACCTTTATTTAATGAAACGTTCACTCTAATTATCCATTTCCCTTTTAGATATATTAAAAATGATATAGAAGCCTGGCATCTAAGTGTGATTATAGTCTTTAAAACTTATTTCATTACATCATAAGAAAGGCGATCTGAGAAATTAATGCACATGGTAAACAAGAAAAAATTATCCTTTTTTCCCCAGAAAGGAATGATAAGAGGTAAGGCTTGCTACAAATCAGATTAAACCAATAAAAATAAAAATAAAAACAATGTTGGGTTAGTCTTTCATCAAGATAATTTAATTCTTGTTATATAATTCAATGGCAAAAAATAATTAACAAATCCCAATAAACCCCTCATTCAATCACTTAATTCTCAAACTAGAATGAGCTTGAATGAAAAAAAAAATCATTCCAAAAAAATTGTTAAAAGTACGAGATGTTTTTAATATTTGTGTCCCACATCGGTATGAGTTATCTATTGTACTTCTTTTCTCATCTATAAATAAAGCATTATATCTCATTGTGAGGTACGGTTTCCATTCCAACATAGTATCAGCGGAGGTTTAGCATGTCGCCCCTCCCTGCACGTCCGCACCTCTTACGCGACAGACCCCCTACGCGGCGGCCCCTTCCGCGCCGACCCCCTGCACGACCGCATCTCTAGTGCAACGACCGTCCCTGTGCGACTGCACCTCTAGTGTGACGACCCTCCCTGTGCAACGGCTCCCTGCGCGATGGCACCCTTCTGCGTCGCCCCTCCCTGTGCGACGACACCCTTCTACGTCGCCCCTCCCTGTACGACAACCCCCCCAGCCCGTCGCCTCTCCCCGTGCGACCCCTCCAGCTGATCGTCCCTCCCTGTGCGCCAACCCCCCAGCCCGTCGCTTCTCCCTATGACGCTCCAACTTGCACAGTCTCACCCCACCGCCATCCATGATACTCTTTCTTCTATGACCTAATTGATACTCATATGTTCTGGTTGTGCACTTTCAGCACCTGCTTTCTACCCACTATGCACTTTCTGCGCCTTGCCTTTGCGTACGTGCATCTTTGACACTTCACCGCCCTCTTATGATCTTCAAGCCCATATATGGCAAGGTCATCACCCTTGTCAAATACTATCACAGCTTCCACGCGTCTTGTGAATAAAAGTCTTGATTCCTCCAATTTCATCATGTGGAAGGAGGTTGTTATTGTTGTTGGGCATGGGATACTATTCTCATCTTGTTGCATCCCCTCCCGATCCAAAAAATGTCATGTTCGGACAATGGGAACAGCGGGACAATAAGATCTTTTTTATGCTGCTTAACTCCATGGATCGCTCGGTTAAGCATGTTGTCAAGACTGCTAATACTTGCAAGGACTTATGGAACTCTTTGTTGCTTATGTTTTCCAAGACAAACAATCTTGCTCGCATATTTGATCTTTTTTAACAGCTCTTCGCTCTTCAATGGGGAACTCGCTTGATTCTCCTTTATTACAACGAGTAGAAGTCTATTGTCGGTGAGATTTGATGACTTGTGGACCATTCCATAGACTCCTAACGACACCCGCACACAACGCGATCAATTGTTCTCATTCTCCCTCCTGCATGATCTCAATGCTGAGTTCTCTACCACTTTTACTGATATGTTGGTCAACTCCACCACATTACATCTCTCTTTGGTCTGTAATCGCCTTGTTCGTGTGAGTCGTCCTCCGCTGACATTCAGCACTAACCACTCTGATCGTGTTATTGGTCTCTCATGATCCCAACAGAGGTGGCGGCCGTTCCAAAGGTCATGGTCGCCCTACTTCCAGCAAACATTGCACGCATTGCAGCAAATATTATCACGCGATTGATACGTGTTGGCATTTGCATGATCGTCCGGATGGTTTTCCAATTCCATGTCACTCTCGATCTGCATAGGCTACCATACCTGCCACAGTGCCTCCAGATGACACTTGTCATTGTTGTTGATATTTATAATGATGAGTATCGATATCTCCAGTCTCAACGTGCTAGTACTTCATCGAGTGCTACTATTGCTCATGGCGATGCACTTGCTACTTATTTATCCCAACGATCCACCTCGTGTGTTCTTTACTCTGGCACCACAGAGCATATATCACTGGGAACGCAGGTATTCTTCGGTCATATAGCCCGACTTCAACTGGAGATAATATTATTGGCTGACGGTAAGACAGTACGGATTGTTGGTTATGTGAGTTGCTCAATTACACCCAGTTTGACGCTCTTTGCGGTTGCTCTTGTTCCACGCCGTCCTTTTAATTTGCTATCTATTAGTAAACTTACAGTTGACTTATAGTGTCGAGTCATCTTCACACTGCTTAATATATTGACCCTTTGAGCACTTTGCACTCTTCATATAAAAGGGAAAAAACATCATAAAAAATAACTATTAAATAAGTAAATGTTATGAGTTTTGAAACTTCATATAAGTCAAATACTATGTCCGAACAAATTAAAGCCAACATGATGACCAAGGAATGATACCTTCTAGTTTCTTAGGCTTGCTCCAAAAGATGTTATACAAACTTTATATTGTTTTAAAAAACAATTTTACCCCTATAGCTATTTAAATGGAAGTCAATGACATCAAACACATATTGTAATGATATATTCTAGATAATCCCAAAAAATATATTAAACCATTTTAAGTTGAGTTAATTTCATAGCAAATAAACTGCACAAACACATTGCATTAGAATTTCACACAAATCCTAACTAAAATTGAATTAAAACGCTGCATAATCATGATTTCAAGAGAATTATATAACTATTTAGAGGCTCGGGTGTGGACGAACCAAAGGAGATACCTGTCAACTAGTAGAGATATATCGGTGAGAATAAAAGCTGCAAGTATTAGTAGTTTTCAATTTAGAAGATGTAATGATTGGAACCAAGCTATAGAGGGATAGGTCCTGGGGGACTAGAGGACCCCTAGTTGAATCCATCTACCATTAGAAGAGGGTTACCAGAGCTGTCATTAGAGATGCACTACCAACACACCAGATGGGTTTATCTGTCTCTCACCCTCCCCGCCACTTGCCAAGCTCTAATTGAGCTTTGGATCGCCACCCTTGAAAAACCATGGTACAAGAAGTTAAAATTATCAAAACATGAAATGAACAGTGAATATGCTAAAAAATACCAAACAATCTTTCAGTCCCAAATTTAATCCTTCCAGCAGTTGGGGTATGGCTCCACCCACCTATCAGGCTTTGAATTCTAGCAAGAACCGAGAAATTTGAAGAATAAGAACCTGAATCGGTTTCTAGAAATGAAACCTGAAGATAGAGCCCCGAAATCCCTAAACCAAGACTCCAATCTGAAAAATCAGCCATTTCTAATGAAGGCTCAACGTTTATCCAATGTTTTACTGGTTGAAAATGATACTGAGTCCTCTGTCGTGACAACGCGCACTCGGTCCAAGGGGATTTCTTCGCCACCGACACAACATCTCTGACCTTCAACTAGAATCCCTTCTCTGATACCCCATGTGCCGATCATCTTGAAAGCATCACCACTACCATAGGTGGAGCATCTAGAACGCCAATCCTTGGGAGGGGTGAGGCTACTCCACCAACGATCACACAACCAATCAGAGTCGAGGATCTATGAAACCGGGAGCCTTGGTGAGTGTGATTACCAGAAATAAAGATCCTTTAGAGAATCCAAAAAGGGAAATCGACTTTGTGGGGGGGGGGGGGGGCAGAACAGAGGGCTTAGATTTGTGCTTCTCTGAGAGCATCGACGTAGTGACGTTCGTTAGACGGAATAGACATGCTTTTGTTATCATATTTTACTTAAATTAACACATCATAAATAATCACCTTAATAACGCACTTTTTATGTTGTTTTTTATACAGGGCAACATGCATGTAATGTTTTTGTTGATCTATATCTTTATATATACTAAAGAAGGCTTTTTTCCGGACACCTGTCCTCTTCCTACGTAGCCACATCACCCCAATCTTCATATCCAGCCAACATAACCCTAAAAACCCTGCTTCCCGATCGGCTTCTCCCACCGCTCCCTGATTCTCCTCTAACCTCTCTAGGGTTCCCGCTCCCCCCCCAATTCTCCTCTCCCCGAATCCCCTCTCTCGCTCCCCTCTTCGAATCCTCGCCGCAGCCGCCACTCCGCCTCTGCGACTCCGCCTCCGCGACTTCGCCTCCCTAACTCCGCCTCTGCGACTACGCCTCCGCGACTCTGTCGCCGCGTCTCCGCGACTCCGCGGCTGTGTCTCCACCTCCACGTGATCCGCCTGCGGCTCCTCCGCCTTCACCTCCTCCCCAGTTTCCTCCTCCGCCATCGCCTCCTCCGCCTTCGTCTCCACCCCCTTCGGCTGCACCCCCTTCGGCTTCACCCCCTTCGGCTTCATCGCCTTCGGGTGGCTCCTCCATCTCGGGCTCCTCTGATTTGTGATTTCCGTCAGGCCTTGCTACGGTACCAACATAATCTTTACTGTTGAATCCTTTTGCATTGAATTTATTTTTCAGTATGGTTTCCCACTTTGACTAATTTTTTCCCTCAATTTAGCATGTTGTTTGGGAAATTCGAGTGCATATAGGGCTGCATCCATAAATGTTGGAGGAATTTGAGAGGCCATGAAAATCCGTAAAATGTACCACCATTAGAAGGTTAGTGCTGTTTTTTTTTTCAACTAAAAGCTTATGCTCTTGCCCACTAGGAATGACTGACCTCGATGTTTCATTGTAATTGTTGATGACATAAGTAACATCATATTCAGTTTTCTTGCATGAATTTCATATAAATCTATGTATATTCGATCATTGTTTTGAATCGTTTGTCTATCTATTATGGACGCCTCCGGCACTAGGTATGTTTTCGTTCCTAACTAATCTGTTAGATTATGCTCCGATTTTAAGCTATTTATTTAACCCTATTGATATAATGCTTCCACAATTTAATGCAATATTACTGATTTCAAAGACCAGTTTTTGGGGCCCCAATATGTTACTAACAAATCTCTATTAGTATGTTTGATATTTTTATCTCATGTCATCATGATTTGAATGGATGTGTTATTTAGATGGGATAGAATTTAATGTTGCGGGATATTGTGTCCATGCATTAGTTGAACCTATTATTGGTGGGTATGTGTTTTATAAATCTAATTATCAATACATCCCTCAGAATGAGTGATTACTATTACTGCTTACTACCATGCATCATTTTTTATTTGGAGGTACACACTATGTGAATGCAGGTTATTGGTCGTAAAATCATGGAGTTAACCTCCCTTTCATCCAAAATATGAATGCAGGTGATATGTTTTCACTATTGAATCCACTGTATATTGATTTTTTTGGACTAAAAACACATGAAACAGATGATTATAATGCTTTTATACGATTATGTTTCACTGTTGACTCCAATGTATATTGATAAGGTAGTATTTTAATATGATTATGTTGTGATTCAACGAGTTTTGTCTCCATTATGGGATATTCATCTCATAATGTTTTAATTACGCACTTCATCATTAAAGATGAATATTGATTATTTTTATTTATATATTGTAGGTGACTCACCCTGCACATGAAGAGATCAAGGGAATCCTGCACTAATAAGTTCCAGATCTCTACAACAGGTATGTTTTCCTAAAATTGTGGAATTAACCTCCATACCATGCATCATTTTTCATTTGCATTTACACACCATATGAATGCAAGTTATTGGTCGTAAAATCATGGAGTTAACCTCTATTTCATCCAACATATGAATGCATGTGATATGTTTTCACTATTGAGTCCACTGTATACTGATTTTTGTGGACTAAAAACATATGAAACAGATGATTATAATGCTTTTATATTACAATTTCCATTTTATAACATATTGTTTATAGTCTTTTCAGGTATTTTTGGATCATTGGTGCACGCCTCATAATTAGTATGTTTGGTATTTTTATCGCATGTCATCATGATTTGAATGGATGTGTTATTTAGATGGGATTGAATTTAATATTGCAGGATATTGTGTCCATGCATTAGTTGAACCTATTATTGGTGGGTATGTGTTTTATATATCTAATTATCAATACACCCCTCATAATGAGTGATTACTATTACTACTTACTACCATGCATCATTTTTTATTTGGAGGTACACACTATGTGAATGCAAGTTATTGGTCATAAAATCCTGGAGTTAACCTCTCTTTCATCCAACATATGAATGCAGATAATCTATTTTCACTATTCACTATACTGTATATTGATTTTTGTGAACTAAAAACATATGAAACAGATGATTATAATGCTTTAATGCGATTATGTTTTCACTATTGACTTCAATGTATATTGACAAGGTAGTATTTTAGTATGATTATGTTGTGATTCAACAAGTTTTGTCTCCATTATGAAATATTCATCTCATAATGTTTTAATTACGCACTTCATCTTTTAAGATGAATATTGATTATTTTTATTTATATATTACAGGTGACTCAACCTGCACATGAAGAGATCAAGGGAATTCTACACTAATAAGTTCCAGATCTCTACAACAGGTATGTCTTCCTAAAATTGTGGAATTAACCTCCCTACCATGCATCATTTTTTATTTGCATTTACACACTATATGAATGCAGGTTATTGGTCGTAAAATCATGGATTTAACCTCCCTTTCATCCAACATATGAATGCAGGTGATATGTTTTCACTATTGAATCCACTGTATATTGATTTTTGTAGACTAAAAACATATGAAACATATGATTATAATGCTTTTATACGATTATGTTTCACTATCGACTCTAATGTATATTGATAAGGTAGTATTTTAGTATGATTACGTTGTGATTCAGCGAGTTTTGTCTCCATTATGGGATATTCATCTCATAAGGTAGTATTTTAGTATGATTATGTTGTGATTCAGTGAGTTTTGTCTCCATTATGGGATATTCATCTCATATGACAAGTCAATGGATATGTAGAATGATGCAAAGTTGTAGATTTGTGGGTCATGTCTGAGAGTTGCTAGACATACTTTGATTGTTCTCATCCCAGCACAGCGATGAACCGAAATATTAATGAATGTGCATGGACTGATGGAATGAATGCCTTTAATTTACAAGCATGGAGAAGAAACTTAAGAGATGTGTATCATTTATGTCTCAGCGAGGATTGATGCAGGTATTTTTTCCCAACTAACTCTTCAACATGATAGGATGTATGGAAGTTTATATTGTTTACAACTCAAGCAGTAAATGATATAATGATAATCACATTCTTCATGAGTCTGACTGGACAGTCTACGAGTTTCACTTTATATTTGTTGAGCTGAATATGAGATCAACATACTAAAGTTATACAACAACATAAAATCAACTATATTGAGCATCTTGTGACTTCCATCCAGTAATTAATGAGATTAATCAACATATTGATATTTTAACTAGCAGTTATGTCTTCCTGCCTATAGAGAATACTGGTTCTACAAGTGTTCAACTAGCAGTAATGTCTTCCTGCCTCTTACAATGCAGGGATCCAGAGGTTTTGAAGAAGATTTCATTTGAAATTCTCTTGTAGGCAAGGACACCAAGATTCAGTACATATTTAAGTCATGTATACTTGTAGTATCCCAGTTAAATTTTCCATCATATTGCATATAAGTTGAGATAAATCTCTTGATATTCAATGATTTTGTTACCACGCACCCTGTCTTACATTGAATCTTTAATTAGGTAAAAAAATTCTATGATTTCAAATTTGAATTTTTTATAACTACTACTGCTTGCTAATTATCTCTCCTTATTTATTGCAAAAGCCTTACCCAGACACAAATATTTTCTAACTATTCTGTATAATCTAAATTCATGCATGGTTTCAAAATGGTTAGTGAAGAACCATAAATGTTATAAGCTGCTGTATTATATTCTGTGGAATTCCAGTTCCACATACCTACTATTTTTTTTACTATATTTGGAGTTTTAGGTGTCTATATTAAGAGTTTCTTATGTCGTTGGAAGCCTAACAATATTCTATAAAAAAAATTCAACTATAAAAAATCCTGAATCGGTCTTCTGTTTATTCAAAAGTTGCCCTGAAGTCACTATAGTTCTGCTTCTACAAGGTGCAAAATTCAGATTATGTTACCGACTATGTTTTGATGATTACTTGAGCTGTAGATGTCAGATTGAGGTGATCTTTACTGATTTGAAAAGATTAATAAGATTATCAAAATCAGTCATAACTAGATAAAAGTCTAGCTTGATCATTTTGGTACTTAAATGTTGGCCCAAAGCTATTGTACTTTTGCTTCTACAGAATTATCTTTTATTTCTTTTTTAGTTTTAACAGTTTAAATTGAGTTTATTTCAGGTTTTATGTTTGGATATAGAAGGCAGAAATTGATCAATCAATTGGAGGGTTTTGGTGTCCTAAACCACCAGGTGCCCCTTACGATTCTACCGGGGGCCCACTGATGAAAGTTCTTCTATTCTTCACACCAGCAACCCGATAACTTCCCTTTAGATGTTAGTATGTAGTTAGCTATACTCACATTAATTTAGGATATCTGGTTAGAATTTTGTCTTGATACGGATGCAGTGTGAAGGGGGTATTCTGCATGACTACCATTGGAAGACTATTAGCTGGCAGCTACATACCCCACCAAATTTGGTTGTTGTAGATTCATTATAGTTTGTATGTTAACATCTTTTATAGTAATATATTGTTTCTATTAATTATTTTTTATAGATAGAAAAATAAAGGGTGCATTGAAGCTTCTCTGTTTTGGCTATCTCCCATAGGCTCACAAGTTTGATTTCTCTATTCCTCTGGCTTTTAGGTTCGATTTCCCTCTTCCATGCTTCTCCTTTTTTACTTCAACTTCATATTTCCTTCATATTTCCTTCATAGATTCCCTATCACCTCTTTCCCTTTTTAATTCGTAGGTTTGGCGGGCCCTTCACATGTTCCCTCTTTCAATTTTCTCTGCCTCCACCTCTGCATGCTCCGCCTCAGTCGCCCTTAGCCTACTCCGACTCCGCCTCCGCCTCCGCCTCCACCTCCGCCTCTGAGTCCTAGATTCCTTGTCTTATTACTTTGCTATTTTTCATCAATATAATTCACAATGCTTCATGTCCTAATGTTGAAAATTATATTTCATATTTTCCATTCATATTATTCATTTTTTCTTTTCTTATATTTATTTATAATTCTAATATGAGAAATATATATATTATGAAAAAGAAAATTGGAAACACAGTATACTCATTCTCCATTTAATAGTATACTGAATGCATTTTAATTAATTCAGTATATGCGGATTTCATATTCAGCATATGCATAATAATATCAAATTGCAAACAAGGTATATTATTTTTCATTTAAGTGCAGGTGATTTTCAGGTAGTGCCAATAAGTTAAGGAGGTTTCAATATAGTATATTCAACTTGAAAGACCATATAAATATTGTAATATTGAATTTGTAATGTGAGAAATATGTATATTACATATTATGGAAAAGAGAATTGAAAACATAACATGTTTATTCTACATTTAGCAGTATATTTAATGCATTTTACATATTTACTATAGGTAGATTACATATTCAGTAAATGCATATTGCATACATAAAAAAGGATGGCTATTTTGGAGTATCTTTTGGAAAAATGACGAATTTGGGATTCTGGTAGAGCCTCATCAGTTTAAACCCTATGCGCTATTATTTTCCTTGGAGATTTTTGAAAACAACATCCAGAATCATCACCATCTGTTTGAATATAGTTTTTAAGTTCCATACATATTTGAAAATGCCTCACAAATCATGGATTTTCATAAAAAGTATTTCAGCCATGCATGTTCTCAACTTGAATACCTATGGTACATTCTATTAGAATCAACATAAGTATACAGAAACACTAATACTTTTTGTTAGATTCTTATCATAACTAACAAGCATTTCTATATAATTGTTTACAGATCCAGTGATTCATATGTGCAATGATGATTATGGATGTTGTTTTCAGAAATCTGCATATGGAGTGAAGAACTGCAATTTTTGGAAGACTGGAATAAGTGGATGTTACAAAGGGATTTCCTGTGGTCGTCGTTTTCATTGTAGGCTTCAAAAGGTAAATTTCAACTTCTTTTATTTTGGTTTGTAATTAATTATAATATGTTAACATTCATTTTTTTGAATCTGCAATTTTAGGTATTCTTATTTTAAACATTTCATTCTATGCAGAAAAGTCTTCCAGACATTTGAAGTTTGATATTTGTATAGTGTGGCATAATTACTCGGTGACATTAATACGTATGTTGTATGTTTTGAAAATTAAATGTCCATTTCAATGTTCTTTTCATTCATGTCCATTGGGATATTATGTTGTATATACTAATGCTGCATAATAATTCTTTCAAGTTCTTTACATAATATCTCAGTGACATTAAAAATTATGTTATTTCATTCATGTTCATTTTTTAATGTACTTTTCTAATTAATGTCCATTTGTTCTTTTTATTCATGTATTTGAAGTTGGATACTTATGTTGTTTTATACATCGTGACCTATTTTATTTTCCTTATTCTTTTATGTTTTCATTCACGTTCATTTCATTTTTTAAAATGTTCTTTTTCTTCTCAATTGAATGTTATCTACTATATTCAAATGTCAATTTGACTGTATGTTTTCTTTTTCTTATACATTCTCATATATGTTTTCTATGTTTTCAATATTAAGTATCACTATTTGTTTTTCAATATATTCAATATTCATGTTCTTTATTAACTTTGAAATATAGTTTTGTCTTCTTGAAAATAAGCATTGAACGTATTGCCGTGCGAACGCACGGGTAAGTACTAGTTCGTGTAAAACTAAGATAATCACAAAATATGAAATATGTATTTAATATAGTTTTTAACAATATACATGTTGTTGAATGTTCCTTTTAACAACACGTATATAAGTGTGTTATTAATAGTGTTATTAAAAACCAAAATTGTCGTTATTTAGCACATATATCGTCACTTGTATTTTGTGTTGATAAATGGATATCTCAATGCTTAATACAGGTGTGGATAGAAAAATATTTCAGTTGTTACAAACTAATGTCGCATAAACAACAATTTATATCACACCTATTCAACATTTTAGTATAATAGACAATATATCTGTATTGCGTCATTTCAATACAAATAGATTTACATTGAATCAATTCAATACAGTTATTGTGACAATTACACAGAAGGACAACACTTACAAAAAAATTATAACTAACACAAAAATAATCAAATTCAAAGGAGTTCCCATCCAAGGATCAACTCAATATTGTACTAAAGAAGCTTTCACTTACAGTAAAAACTATGCTCATTTCAGTAATACTATACAAATGAATTAAAACAAATTATAATTATAATTTTACGTAATACATAATGAATTTTAGTAAACATTCTTCACCGAACGCACCATGTGTCGTAATGATAGGCGATTTATTATGAAATCTCACAGATAATTCATCACTTGTTGTCTTAGAGTCTTACAATAATTTGAGCGTGTTTTCTTAGTTTCGTGCATGCGGTGCATGTTTTCAAATAAAATGTTGCTTTTAAATTAAGATCAAACATTTTCAATCATTTCGAGAACATTGAGAATCAGAATGATATATAGTTTATTTCCACATGTCACAAATGATTTAGTGATCGTTTTTATAGACTCTCACAGTGATCCAAGTGCATTTTCTTAGTTTTGATTACGTGGCACGTGTTTTGTACTTCTTAAACACTTAAAAAGGAAAAATACACTTTTAAGCATTTATAGTACATCACATGTGAGAATACCTTTGTAGTTTATTCCTGTAAGTGAAAAATAAATCAACAATCATTTTCCTTGAGGCTTACGACAATATGAGCACATTTTCTTTGTTTTGAGCTTGTGACGCGCATATTAAGCCAAAATGTTACTTTTAAATTGAAAACACATATATTCAATCATTATGAGCACACTGTGCATTGCAATAAAGTTAAGGTTATTCCTAAATGTCACAAATGATCCATTGATCATTTTACTAGAGTCTCATGACAATTTGAACATATTTTATCATTTTCAAGTATTTGTTACATGTTTTGAACTAAAATATTGCTTTTAAATTGAAAACACACACTTTCATTCATTTTGAGCACACTGCATTCCGGAATGACATTTGATTCATTCCTACATGTCAAAAATGGATCAAATATCACTTTTTTAGAGTTTGAAGACAATCCGAGCATGTTTTCACTATTTTGAGTATGTGACGTGCACTTTGTACCTCTTAAATACTTAAAATGAAAAAATATACTTTCAAGAATTTTAGGCTCACATTCAATCGGAATTCCATGTAGTTCAGTCCTAGATGTGAAAAATAAATCAATGATAATTTTTCTAGAGTATCTCAATAATTTGAAAATGTTTGTTTAGTTTTGAACATGCAACACATATCTTGAACTAAAATGTCATTGTTGAATTAAAAACACACACTTTCAGTCATTTCGAGCACACCACATGTTAGAATGATGTGAGGTTTATTACTACATGACAAAAATGATTCATTGATTGTTTTTCTAGGGTCAAACGACAATACAAGCACACTTTCTTAGTTTTGAACATGTGACATGTGTTTAAAAATAATACGTCACTTTTTGAATTGAAAACATGCACGTTCAATCATTCTGAGCACAACACATGTCATAATGACATGTGATTTATTACTACATGTAAAAATGATTCAAAGATCATTGTCTTAGAGTCCAATGACAATTCAACTGTGTTTTCTTGGTTTGAATCATGTAACACGTGTTTTGTACTTTTTATACGCTTGAAATTGAAAAATATACTTTTATGCATTCTGAGCACACCACACATCAGAATTCTATGTGGTTCGTCCTATTTTTGAAAAATAAATCAATGATAATTTTCCTAGAGTTCCATGACAATATGAGCATGATTGCTCAGTTTTAAGCATGTGATGCATGTTTGAATTAGATATCACTTTTAAATTGAAAACATGAACTTCCACGCATTCTGAGCACAATTCATATTAGAATGATGCGAGGTTAATTCCTACATTTCAAAAATGTTTCAAAGATAATTTTCTTAAAGCCTCATGAAAATTTGAGTAAGTTTGCTTGGTTTTGAGCATGTAACACATGTTTTGAAGTAAAATGTCACTTTTAAATTAAAAACATGCACCGCGAGTCTCAAAATAACCTGTAAGAACCCGGATCTTCATTTCAGGTATGTTTTTCCTTTTCCTGGAGTTTTTGAGAAAAGAGGAGTTTCTGGAAATTTTTGAAGTACACACCGCGTACTTTATGAGTACATGTCGTGTACTCCCTTACCACGCCAAGCTGTGTGTTGTCTGTGTCCGGGCCACACACACGGTGTGTAGGGGTGAAGTGGAGGCCACTTAAAGCGGAGTACGAAAAATTAGAGTACACGTCGTGTACTCAAGAAGTACACGCCGTGTATTTTCTTTTTTTTCATTAAACGGACCGGGGTCACGCCTGACGGACATAACTTGCTTATTCTTCAGGTTTTTCGACCGAGAGCGACCCGTACGACCGTGATTCTTCTCTGAGCCCCCTATCCTCCATCCGTTCTCCGAATTGATTGTCATCGATTGCATTGGAACCGCAGCGGTGAGTTATTCCTTCTCCTAGAGCCTTGTTTTCCAATTCCTCCTCTTTCTTAAGTTATCGTGGGTTGAACGTTTTGTGTGTTTTCGTAGATCTACGTCGTTCTGAGGAGAATCAAGACTCATGGTTCAAGTATATCGATCTCCTAGGATCGAGGTAGGTGGTTTGTGCCTTACCTTTTGATGTCTTTGAGTTTCATGTGCAAATTCCACCAATACCCATGAACAGGGTATTGCGTGTTTACCCTTTTGCCCTTATGGTTATTCCTGCCTTGCTTGCATGCTTGTGTAGAGGTAATTTGATCATGTTTGTGGATAATTGTTGTGCTTGGATGTTTTTCCCATGCCTTGCTCTGTTTACGACCTTTGGGTCTTGTTAGCCTTTGGCCGTTATACTTGTTTCCTTGCCTTGTGATCCTGGGATGGAATGATGTTGTTAACATGCTTGTTGCTCTATAGACTATTTAGCCAAGTAGCTCTATAGGTGTACTTTGGTTAGCCAAGTAACTCTATAGGTGTACTTTGACCTTATATCTTTAAGATGCACTGACTGGCACGAGACCGTGAGAACCTGGTGCTATAGGGGTGAAGTGGAGGCCGCTTAAAGCGGAGTACAAAAAAGTAGAGTACACACCGTGTACTCAAGAAGTACACGCCGTGTATTTTCTTTTTTTCATTAAACAGACCGGGGTCGCACCTGACAGACAAAACTTGCTTCTTCTTCAGGTTTTTTGACCGAGAGCGACCCGTACGACTACGATTCTTCTCCGAGCCCCTGAGCCTCCGTCCGTTCTCCGAATTGACCGCCATCAATTGCGTTGGAACCGCAACAGTGATTTATTCCTTCTCCTAGAGCCTTGTTTTCCAATTCCTCCTCTTTATTAAGTTATATTGGGTTAAAATTTTTGTGCATTTTCGTAGATCTACGCCATTCTGAGGAGAATCAAGCCTCGTGGTTCAAGTATATCGATCTCCTAGGATCGAGGTAGGTGGTTTATGACTTATCTTTCGATGTCTTTGAGTTTCATGTACAAATTCCACCAATACCCATGAACGGGGTATTGCGTGTTTACCTTTTTGCCCTTGTGGTTATTCCTACCTTGTTTGCATGCTTGTGTAGAGGTAATTTGATCATGTTTGTGGATAATTGTCATGCTTGGATGTTTTTCCCATGCCTTGCTCTGTTTATGACCTTTGGGTCTTATTAGCCTTTGGTCGTTATACTTGTTTCATTGCCTTGTGATCCTAGGATGGAATGATGTTGTTAACATGCTTGTTGCTCTATAGACTGTTTATCCAAGTAGCTCTATAGGTGTACTTTGGTTATCCAAGTAGCTTTATAGGTGTACTTTAGCCTTATAGCATTAAGATGCACTGACTGGCACGGGACCGTGAGAACCCGGTGCTATAGGGGTGAAGTGGAGGCCGCTTAAAGTAGAGTACGGAAAAGTAGAGTACACACCATGTACTCAAGAAGTACACGCCGTGTATTTTCTTTTTTTTCATTAAACAGACCGGGGTCACACCTGACAGACAAAACTTGCTTCTTCTCCAGGTTTTTCGACCGAGAGCGACCCGTATGACTGCGATTCTTCTCCGAGCCCCCGAGCCTCCATCCATTCTCCGAATCGACCGCTGTCAATTGCGTTGGAACCAAAACGGTGAGTTATTCCTTCTCCTAGAGCCTTTTTTTTCCAATTCCTCTTATTTCTTAAGTTATCATGGGTTGAACATTTTGTGCATTTTCATAGATCTACACCGTTCTGAGGAGAATCAAGCCTCGTAGTTCAAGTATATTGATCTCCTAGGATCTAGGTAGGTGGTTTGTGCCTTACCATTCAATGTCTTTGAGTTTCATGTGCAAATTCCACCAATACCCGTGAACGAGGTATTGCATGTTTACCTTTTTGCCCTTGTGGTTATTCCTGACTTTCTTGCATGCTTGTGTAGAGGTAATTTGATCATGTTTGTGGATAATTTTTGTGCTTGGATGTTTTTCCCATGCCTTGCTCTGTTTACGACCTTTAGGTCTTGTTAGCCTTTGGCCGTTATACTTGTTTCCTTGCCTTGTGATCCTCGGATGGAATGATTTTGTTAACATGCTTGTTGCTCTGTAGACTATTTAGCCAAGTAGCTCTATAGGTATACTTTGGTTAGCCAAGTAGCTCTATAGGTGTACTTTGGTTAGCCAAGTAGCTTTATAGGTGTACTTTGGCCCTATAGCATTAAGATGCACTGACTGGCACAGGACCGTGAGAACCCGATGCTATAGACTACAAGGGATAGACCGAGTGAGCTTCCCAGAGTCTTAGATATTATAAACTATACGGGGATAGACCGAGTGAGCTTCTTAGAGAGTCTTGGACATTATAGACTACAGGGGATAGACCGAGTGAGCTTCCCAGAGAGTCTTAGTTATTATAGACTATAGGAGGGTAGACTGAGTGAGCTTCCTCATAGAGTCTTTACTTGTTTAAATGTATTTAAAACCTTCCCAGGCTAGAGGAGGAATTGACCGAGTTAGCTTCCTCAGAGATTTTGTGGTATACCTGAGGATATAGGAAGATTGACCGAGTGAGCTTCTTCAGAGAGTATCTAGACCTTGGGGCCAATAGGGTTAGACCGTGTGATCTTCCTCAGAGAGTCCCTGACCACCCTAGACTATAAGGGTAATTGACTGAGTGAGCTTCCCCAGAGAGTCTTATAAATTCGTATGACCAAACCAGAGGGGTTAGGCTGAGTGCACTACCTATAGGGTTGTGGTACTTCTTGGATAGGACCAGAGGGGATTACTGCGAGTACTTCCCAGAGGGTTTACTGCTTGTGTTAGCTGCTTGTTTCACCGCTGCTTGTTGTTTTGTGGATTGATTACTGTTGTATATCATCATGCTTTACTGCTTACTGATTACTACCTGCTGTTTACTATCACTGTTTACTGCTTACTGTACTATTACCTGCCATATACTCACTGACTGTAAGGCACAAATCTTTGGGTGGTTGCCTACTGGGATTAGTCTCACACCCTATTTGGGTCATGCTTTTGGGCCCAAACAGACTATGTTGTTGCAGGTATAGACAAGGGAAAGTTCCCTTCGAATTCTGGTACTTGATTGCTTGGATCAGGAGAGCATGGGACCAAGATTTGGATTGCGATGCTGAGGATCCGTTTACTTTATTTTGTACTTGTTTTGGTACTATTTTATTTTTCAGCATTGTGACTTTTTTGGATGCTTTCCTAGATATGTATCATGCATCAATTCATATATATATATATACATATGTTCTCCAGTTGTTTGTTGATTTAGTCTTCCGTTGTTTATTATTGTTGGTTATTTACTACTTCCGCTGTTGCATGTTTATTTACTTCCTTTGTGTACTCTGGAAATGAGGGCATAGTTTCCCCACTATCACACCCAAGGCCCTCACTGCTAGTCGGCAGCCTCTGACGTTTTGGAAAATGCGCTTGAGGCCATGTGACCAACCGGGTATGGGGCGCCTCTGGGTGGCTTCCAGAATCGGGACGTTACAAAGTGGTATCAGAGGAATTCTTTTCTCTTGATTTACTATTTAGAGCCTTTAGCCAGGGATATGAAGGATTCGATACTTGGTAATAAGCTGTGCCCGAGATTAGCTAACTCATGTACAGGGAAAATCCATACTACCTCGTTTATTGCAGTTTTCTGGTTTTGAAATTTTACGGTTGATATGATTTTACCTAGAGTGACTCACATGACTTGTGTTGTTATTGTTGTTGCTATTATGGTTCTATTTTTGTCGCAACCCGATGAGATGAGGGTATGCCATCTCATGCATCATATAGGCACTTATTAGAAATCACATGCCATGCATTCTTTCCATGACATCTAGGGTGCATTAGCAATTTCATGTTGTTGTGATAGACTTTGTGTAGATTATGCATGTTGTTGTGATAGATGATTTGATAGAATCACTGCTATTTGATAGAGGACTGTTTGTATTGTAATTTGCTTAAATGAATGCCAAATTTTGGTTCTTGAGGTGTTGTGGGCCCTCTTGAATCGGAAACTGGTGAATCATTGACCGATTTTTCCTTATATATGACTATATTGGATGCCAAGATTTGATTCGTGGGGAGTATAGGCCCTCACGAATTGGAATTTGGCACCTTCATGCCTTGTTTTCTGTGTTTCTGGGCTTCGGTGCAGTTTCTGAGCTACTGCCTGGAAAAACCCAAAATACACGGCGTGTACTTTATGACTACACGCCGTGTAGTTTCAGACCGTGTCACTGACTGTGTGAGCAGGAACACGGTGTTGAGGAAATGTCTTTAGGAACATGCTGTGTATGGTAGGTGCACGCCGTGTAGTATAGATCCGTGTAGCCGGCCGTGTCACTAACAACACGGGCCGGGGAAGCTCGAGTAGAACACGCCATGTTGGTAAAGAACACGCCGTTTAGTCTTGTTCCAGGTACCCGTCTGTGTCACGAACAACACGGGTCTGTGATATCTTCTCCTATACACGCTGTGTTTGTTCGGAACACGCCATGTAAGGGTCATCCGTGCAGCCGGCCATGTAACTAGCAACACAGGTCGTTGAAACCTTGTCTATTACACGTCGTGTCCACAGGGAACATGCCGTGTAGTCTCAGTTTGAGAAGACCATGTGGGTTAGCCGTGTAAAGAGAATCAGGAAGGGGAATAGAGTTCAAGTACACGCCATGTGTGGGGACAACACGCCGTGTAGTTGGGGTGTTACACGACCAGAGGTGGAAGGAGTACACACCCATGTGTGTGGTTTAAGTGAACACGCTGTGTAGTTTTTATACACGCCGTGTAGTCGTGTTTTGTAAACTTGAATGTTCCCTCCTCCTGTTCCCATTTTGTACTCTTGTGTTCTCAGTCTTTGATAATCCTGATCTAAGATGTGCTTTTGATCTTTCAGAGCTATGCCTCCGAGACGTCCTCCGGTTGTATGTTAGTTTCCAGACGGTGATCAGACACCGTATATGGCCGACCAGGGACCTCCTGCAGATCCTCCTATTGTGCTAGCCTTGACACCAATAGTTATACCCATCGCAGGCATCGATGTGTAGTTCAGGGAGGACTTCCTGAGGATGATGCAGACCTTTTAGGGAGAGCCGCCTCCTACCCTGTCGATAGCCAAATTGACGTAGGTCTTTCAGCAGCAGTATCCTCCTACTTTATCAGGGGATGGAGGGCCCCATGCTATAGATTCATGGTTGGAGACCACGCTGACAATCTTCGAGCATCTGGAGATACCCCCATAGAAAAGGGTAAAGCTAGCTACTTATATGCTCTGAGACACCGCCAAGAGGTGGTGGGAGGTGATCTCGCAGTCAGGGTGCCAGCAAAGTATGTCCTGGGATGAGTTTTACCACATCTTCTATGACTACTTTTACCCAGAGACCTTGAGGGCCAACCGAGCCCAAGATTTTATGAGTCTGCAACAGAGTACTCTTTCTGTCATGGAGTACTTGTCTCGCTTTACCGAGCTATAGCGCTTCACGCCGATCCCAGCAGGTGATGAGTTGTTCCTTTATAGGAAGTTCGAGGACGGTCTCAGGCAGGATATCCATTCCCAGGTGAATATCTTCATGTTGAATTCGATATCCTCTATCGTCAACTAGGTGCTAATCACCGAGCGTAATCTAAGAGATTCTGGAGCAGTGAGCCAGGGCGGTTCGACATCCAGAGCTGGTGTTCCTCCTACGAATAGTAGGAAGCATCGCAGAGAGTCTTCTCAAGGAGATCAGAGTAGGTGGGATGTATCTTCTGGAAGCAAGGTTGTATACTACCAGTGAGGTTGGAGTGAGCATACTAGGCCTCAGTTCCAGAGAGACCCGATGGAGTGCCGATCTTGCAGCAAGATGGGCCATCTTCAGTGCTTTTGTCAGATCTTTTTGCCTCCAGCTGGTGGTAGGGGTTCTTCTATGACCCCACGTTCAGAAGAAGCTTCACCAGTTTCTCACCAGTCTAGGAACTGGAGTTCTTTCAGCCGTTTAGGCTGAGGTGGAGGTCGCGACCGTGGTGGTCAGTCACCAGGTTACCAGTGACAGCAGAGTGGATCAACTCATAGTGGTCAGCCAGGGGCGTAGGGCCGCGGTACATGCCAAACCTTTGCCGTGGAGCAGACCCATCAGGATCAGGATCTCGACCCTTCTACAGTTCGAGGTACGGTTCTATTAGCCTCAGTTTTATCTTCATCCCTTTTCGATACCAGTGCTTCGCATAGTTTTATCTCTGTTGCTGTTGTAGAGAGCCTTGGGCTCTGTATCTTTTCGTCTGCCAACTTGTTGACTCTCGACACATCGTTGGGAACGAGGACATCTAGCGTACGTCAGTGTAAAGAGTTCCCTCTTTAGGTTGCAGGGTGTCACTTCTTATGGGACCTCTATGTCCTAGAGATGACAGGCTATGATGTCATTCTTGGTATGGACTAGTTAGTTCCCTTCCAGGTAGTTGTTGATTGCTATCGCCGCAGGGTGAGTTTCATATCACTAGAGGGCATATCTTTTCTTCATAGAGGCGAGTGGGATGTCCAGGCAGGTAGAGATGGACCATAACATCATGGGCTGGGAGGATTTACAGCCAAGATAGCCAGTCTTTATCTGGATGACCAGGGGACTTCGCAGTTTGACTTTCCCCCAGTGGTGGATCATTTCAGGGATGTCTTTCCAGAGGACTTTTCAGGTTTGCCTCCGGAGCGTGAGGTAGACTTCTCGATTGAGCTCATGCCAGGAGCGACACCGGTGTCCATTCCTCCTTATAGGATGGCTACACCTGAGTTGCAGGAGCTCAAGAAGCAGTTGGAGGAGTTTCAAGCAAAGGGTTTCATCCAACCCAATACTTCTCCTTGGGGTTTGCCTGTCCTGTTTGCAAAGAAGGCAGACGACACCCTTCGGCTTTGTGTGGATTATCGGAAGCTGAACCAGTTGACAGTCAAGAACCGATATCCCTTTCGGAGTATCGATGACCTCTTTGATTAGCTTTGAGGAGCCTGGGTGTTCTCGAAGATTGATTTGAGGTCTGATTATCACCAGTTGTGCGTTAGACCATCAGATATACCTCTTATAGACTTTAGGAGCAGGTGTGGTCTATACGACTATGCAGTCATGCCATTTGGTCTCATGAACGCGCCAACAATTTTTATGGCACTGATGAACCGAGTGTTCCATCCATACTTAGATTCCTTTGTGGTGGTTTTCGTGGAAGAAATCTTGGTGTACTCTCACACTCGACACGACCATGCTACCCATCTTGAGATCATTCTGGTTACACTGAGAGAGAATCAGTTATATGATAAGATCTCGAAATGCCACTTTTGGATAGATCAGATTCACTTCTTGGGTCATGTCATCTCAGAGACAGGAGTATCATTGGACCCAGAGAAAGTGAGAGTTATAGTTTCCTGGGAGCAGCCGAAGAATGTCTTTGAGGTGCGGAGTTTTCTAGGGCTGGATGGATACTACAAGTGTTTTATATAGGACTTTTCACGCCTAGCAGCACCGCTGACAGGTCTGACCAAGAAGGGGGTGAAGTTTTTATGGTCAGATTCTTGTGAGTCAGCCTTTCAGGAGCTGAAGGGGAGGTTGACGTCAGCACCGATACTGGTCTTTCCAGAGCTGGGCAAGGGCTATACTATTTACTGTGATGCTTCAAGTATTGGGCTGGGAGATGTGCTTATGCATGGAGATGGGGTTTTTGCTTATGGGTCTCGACAGTTGAGGCTACACGAGAGGAACTACCCGATGCACGATCTGGAGTTGGCAGTCGTTGTTCATGTCTTACATTGTTGGAGACACTACCTTCTGGGATAGCACTTTGTGGTTTTCACCGACCACAAGAGTCTCAAGTATATATTCACTCAGCATGATCTGAATCTGAGACAACACAGGTGGATCGAGTATCTTCAGTCTTTTGACTTTGAGATCGCCTATACGCCGGGAAAGGGCAACGCAGTAGCTGATGCGTTGAGCAGGAGAACTTAGATTCAAGTAGTTCAGGAGGCCAGCAGTGAGTGACAACTTATGGCTCTGTTCTCTGAGATGTATCTAGAGGTGCGCGACAGATAGGGACAGACTTACCTATCTTCTATAGCTGTTACCTCTATACTTCTTGATCAGGTACAGATGAGGAATCTATCAGATTCAGAAGGATTAGTCCTGCAGGAGAGTGTGTCAGGAGAGGACCCTCTTCCTAGATGGATAGTGGGAGAGGATGAGATATTGCGTTTCTATGGACACTTATGGGTGCCAACAGACATACGTGAGGAGCTGATGTGGGATTTTCATTCCTTAGTTTGGGCAGTTCATCCTGTCGTTACCAAGATGTATCGTGATCTACACCGCCAGTACTGGTGGCCAGGTATAAAGAGAGATGTTGCTGGTTTTTTCATGAGATGTTCTACTTGTCAGCAGGTGAAACTAGAGCATCATCGACCAGCAGGGCTTTTACATCAGTTACCCATTCCCGAGTGGAAGTGGAACGATGTCGCGATGGACTTCGTGACCGGGTTGCCGAGGTCACCTTGAGGGAGTGATGCTGTTTGGGTTGTTGTCGACAGGCTTACGAAGGTTTCTCACTTCTTTCCGATCAAGGAGACCTTCAGTGTTGATGAGCTGGGACGGTTGTACATCTGAGAGATTGTATGTCTATATGGAGTTCCACACTCTATTGTTTTAGACAGGGATACACGCTTTACTTCTCGGTTCTGGCAGGGACTTCAGAAGGCTTTGGGTACACATGTACTTTTGAGTACAATATACCATCCCCATACTGATGGCCAGTCCGAGCGCACGATCCAGGTGCTTGAGGATATGCTCCGAGCTTGCATTTTGGACTTTTTCGGTTCGTGGGAGAAGCATATAACTCTTGTAGAGTTTTCCTATAACAACAGTTTCTAGGAGACTATTTATATGGCACCTTACGAGGCTTTGTACGGTAGGCCATGCCGATCACCTTTATGTTGGATGGAGGCAGGAGAGGTAGCTTTTTTGGGGCCTCATCTTGTTCAGGAGACCACAGAGCAAATAGAATTGATTCAGAAGAGGATGTCTATAGCACAGTCTTGACAAAAGTCGTATGCTGATCAGTGGAGACGACCTCTGGAGTTCGAGGTCGGGGATCAGGTTTTTCTGCGTGTTGCACCGAGGTTGGGACACAAGAGGATTCAGAGACAGGGTAAGCTTTCACCGCGGTACGTCAGTCCGTTTGAGGTGTTGGAGAGATTTGGGTTGGTTTCCTATCGGTTGTAGTTACCTCAGAGGTACCGGGCTATGCACGACGTCTTCCACGTTTTCCAACTCCAACGTTACTTTTTAGAACCGTATCATGTCTTTCAACCCGAGGAGGTTGAGCTTGAAGCAGATGCGTCGTTTGAGGAGCATCCTATCTGGATTGTTGATCGCAGTACAAAGGTTCTTTGTGGCCGGTCTTTTCCTCTAGTACGGGTGCTATGGTAGCACGAGCGAGTGTAGGACGAGACTTGGGAGAGGGAGGTCGATGTATGATCGCAGTGGCCGGAGCTGTTCGGGGTTTCTTCTTCTACGCCTCGCTAGGGAAATTCAGGGACGAATTTCTTTAAGGGGGGAAGTTTTTAAGAACCCGAATCTTCGTTTTAGGTATGTTTTTCCTTTTCTTAGAGTTTTTGAGAAAAGAGGAGTTTCTGGAAATTTTTGAAGTACACGCCGTGTACTTTATGAGTACACGCCATGTACTCCCTTGCCGCGCCAGGCTGTGTGTTGGCCGTGTCCGGGCCACACACATGTTGTGTAGGGGTGAAGTGGAGGCCGCTTAAAGCGAAGTATGGAAAAGTAGAGTACACACCGTGTACTCAATAAGTATATGTCATGTATTTTCTTTTTCTTTCATTAAACGGACCGAGGTCACGCCTGATGGACAAAACTTGCTTCTTCTTCAGGTTTTTCGACTGAGAGTGACCCGTACGACCATGACTCTTCTCCGAGCCCCCGATCCTCCATCCGTTCTCTGAATCAATCTCCGTCGATTGCGTTGGAACCGCAACGGTGAGTTCTTCCTTCTCCTAGAGCCTTGTTTTCCAATTTCTACTCTTTCTTAAGTTATCGTGGGTTTAACGTTTTGTGCATTTTCATAGATCTACACTATTCTGAGGAGAATCAAGCCTCATGGTTCAAGTATATCGATCTACTAGGATCGAGGTAGGTGATTTGTACCTTACCTTTCGATGTATTTGAGTTTCATGTGCAAATTCCACCAATACCCGTGAACAAGGTATTGTGTGTTTACCTTTTTTCCCTTGTGGTTATTCCTGCCTTGATTTCATGCTTGTGTAGAGGTAATTTGATCATGTTTGTGGATAATTTTCATGCTTAAATGTTTTTCCCATGCCTTTCTCTGTTTACGACCTTTGGGTCTTTTTAGGCTTTGGCCGTTATACTTGTTTCCTTGCCTTGTGATCCTAGGATGGAATGATGTTGTTAACATGCTTGTTTCTCTGTAGACTGTTTAGCCAAGTAGCTCTATAGGTGTACTTTGGTTATCCAAGTAGCTCTATAGGTGTACTTTGGCCTTATAGCATTAAGATGCACTGACTAGCACAAGACCGTGAGAACCTGGTGCTATAGACTATAAGGGATAGACCGAATGAGCTTCCGAGAGAGTCTTAAATATTGCAGACTATATGGGGATAAACCGAGTGAGCTTCATCAAAGAGTCTTAGACATTATAGACTATAAGGGATAGACCGAGTGAGCTTCCCAGAGAGTATTAGTTATTATAAACTACAGGAGGGTAGACCGAGTGAGCTTCCTCAGAGAGTCTTTACTTGTTTGAATGTCTTTAAAACCTTCCCAGGCTAGAGGAGGAATTGACCGAGTGAGCTTCCTCAGAGAGTCTCTAGACCTTGGGGCCAAGAGGGTTAGACCGTGTGATCTTCCTCAAAGAGTCCCTGACCACCCTAGACTATAAGGGGAATTGACCGAGTGAGCTTCCCCAGAGAGTTATAAATTCATATGACCAAACCAGAGGGGTTAGGCTGAGTGCACTGCCCAGAGGGTTGTGGTACTTATTGGATAGGACCAGAGGGGATGGCTGCGAGTACTTCCCAGAGGGTTTCCTGCTTGCTATTTACTATCACTGTTTACTGCTTACTGTACTATTACCTGCCATATACTCACTGACTGTAAGGCACAGATCTTTGGGTGGTTGCCTACTGGGATTAGTCTCACACCCCGTTTGGGTCATGCTTTTGGGCCCAAACAGACTATGTTGTTGCAGGTATAGACAAGGGCAAGTGCCCTTTGATTTATGGTACTTGATTGCTTAGAGCAGGAGAGCATGGGACCAAGGTTTGGCTTGCGATGCTGAGGAGCTGTTTACTTTCTTTTGTACTTGTTTTGGTACTATTGTATTTTTTAGCATTGTGAATTGTTTGGCTTCTTTCCTAGATATGTATCATGCATCAATTCATATATATATACATATGTGCTCCAGTTGTTTTCTGATTTAGTCTTCCGCTGTTTATTATTTTTGGTTATTTACTACTTCCGCTATTGCATGTTTATTTACATCCACTGTGTACTCTGCCAATGAGGGCATAGTTTCCCCACTATCACACCCAAGACCCTCACTGCTAGTCGTCAACCTATGGTGTTTGGGGAAATGCGCTTGAGGCCATGTGACCAACTGGGTACGGGGCACCTCTGAGTGGCTTCCAGAACCGGGACGTTACACAACCAGATCATGTATTCTTAGTTTTGGGAATATAAAGTACACATTGAACTAAAATATCATTTTTAAATCGACAATACACACTTCTAGTCATTCATAGAATAACACACATAGAAATGAAGTGTGGTTCATTCTTACATGATTTTTTTAATAAAAACCCATTTTAATGGAATTTTAAAGTAATTTGAGAATGTTTTATTGATTATGAGTATGCAGTAAGCGTTTTGTTCTTAAATGCTTAAAATAAAAAAACACTTTTAAGCATTCTGATCACTTCACATATCAAAATGAAGTTTGGTTCATTCCAAAATGTAAAAAAGATTCATAGATAATTTTAATAGAGTTTAAAAACAATCCAAGCACCTTTTCTCAATTTTGTGCATATGATGCAAGTTTGGACTAAAATGTTACTTTTAAATAGAAAACATGCACTTTTAGTCATTTCAAGAACACCACATGTTGGAATGACGTGTGGTTCATCCATATATGTAAAAAATGATTTAATCACTTTTATCCTAGATGATAACAATAACTTGAGCGTGTTTTCTCAATTTTGAGTATGCAATACATATTTTAAATTAAAATATCACTTTTAAATTGAAAACTTGCATTTTCAGTCATTCTGAGCACACCATGTATTAGAATGATGTTTGTTTCATTCATATATACCCAAAATGAATCAAATATAATTTTATTGGAGTTTTATAACAATCCAAGTGCATTTTATTAGTTTTGAGCATGTGATGTGTGTTTTGTACTTCTTAAATGCTTAAAATGGAAAACTACACTTTTAAGCATTTCGAGCATACTGCACATATGAATGCCTTGAAGTTAATTCCTACACATGAAAAATGATTCAAACAATAATTTCCCTAGAGTATAATGAAAATCTAAGCATGTTTTATCAGTTTTAGGCATGTGACACATGTTTTAAACTAACATGTCACTTTTAAATTGAAAACATGCACTTTTATTCATTCTGAGCACACTGTGTATTAGAATATCTTTTGGTTCATTCTTAAATGTCAAAACCAATTAAAAGATCATTATCCTAGAGTATCACAATAATCCAAGTGTTTTTTATGGATTTGTGCATGTGATGCACATTTTGAACTAAAATGTCACTTTAAAATTAAAAACACACACATTTGAGCACACTGTATATCAGAATGATATGAGGTATGTTCTTACACGTCAAAAAATGAATTGATAATTTTTTTCTAGAGTTTCATGACAATATGAGTGTGTTTTCTTAGTTTTGATCATTTGTGGGTTTTTTCAATAGATTGTAAATGAAGAAATGATTGTTGTCCTAAAGTATTGATCATTTGAGGAATGTTTAATAGTTTGATATGAATTTGTGTATATATACACCTTGAAAACACTTCAAGATAATGCTATTTGATATTCCCAATATCTCCCCCCTAATTTTGTAATCCCCACCCTTTTATCTCAACTTAAAAAGTAAAATACCCTAGTGATTTTGTGATGAATATATACACAAAGGCATAATAGAGATGGTTCCCTAAAGCTTCATTATTGGTCAACTGAGGAAAATTTATTTCAATACTTAATTAAATTATTTCATTATGTTCATTTTTTGTATGAATTCTTGGATTAGTCCATTAAAAATGAAATTGTAGTGGGTTAGTGTACAAAGAGAAAGAAAATTAAGTATAAAGATGGTAAATATTGAAAATAAAAAAAATATTTGACATGTAATTACTAAATAAAGAATTTACATATGTGATAGGAAACCACATATTCATGATTTCAGTAAACATTATGTCACCATGTAAGCTGACCACTCATTCTTACAAAATTCTATTTCTACATCTGAATATTTGTTCTATATACAACCTATGAAGTGATAAAATAATATAGATATAAAAATCGTTAATAAATATTTTGAATGAAATTGTGATTACTCCTATAAATACCTATTTAGGGATATTAGTTTTTCCATGGTGCATGACATATTTCATAAATTTATAAATATAATAAACACAATCACTGTCATTCATTTTCTTTAGAAACTGTAAAAATATTGAGAAATATAAGTATTTTTTTTATGATATATGTTTTAATAGTGAAATTTATTTATATATACCTTAATACTCATATAGTCTTAGAAATACATAAGTTTTTCATGCATGCTAAATGTCATAACACCGGGTATTTGATGATAGATAAATTCCACTCTATCATAAAAAAAGCTTGTTAAAACATGTTATAGAACAAATAATTGGAAGATTTTCTATAAAATTTTGAATATAGTGTATTAAAAATTCATAAGGGCCATCACGTGTGATTGATTTATTGTATGTCCATGCATTAGATATATAAAATATACTTTGGGACTATCAAAATTTATTAGAATAATCATAAGTGATATCTATAAAAATTATAAATTAATAAGAAATTAATGGAAAAATTAAATTATATTTTATAAAATTAGAGTATAGGGTTTTACTTCAGCATGGTAGGTATTAATAAGAGTCTTTCATATGTTATTTTTTTCAAGCATCTTGACTACTTGGTGCGCTCTTTCTTTAATTTCTTCTCATCCCATTAATTTATTATATTCAGAAGTGATATGAAGACTGATAAATCCTAAATGATTTTCGTAAGGTTTTCCCTTTACATAGGTGTGATATAAATGGTTGAAAAAAATATAAATAATATTAAATTTTAATAACAATAACACATCAAATATTGTAAATATGATTATGAAAATTTTGTTGAATATTGTGCACTAAATATTAGACCAAGATGTGGTGAAAGTCACCACACCATAGTCTCTATGTACTCATGGTCATTTTACCATGCCAAGGTGCTTGGAACGAGTGTCGCAACACGTGCAATTTTCAATATTTATTTACCTACCAACTACTGTAGAAGCGGAGAGCATGGCCGAACCATAGAGAGAATGTGAGTAGACACTAGGAAAATCCTCTTGGAAAAGTGTTCAGGAAAATGAGTTCTTCATGTGATTAACAACTAAGAAGTTCTAAAAACTAAATGACTATTTTAAAATGACTATTTAAATTAACTACAACTATCCAATCGAACTAAAATTGAGCTATGAAATAAATTGGAAGATATTTAAGTGTCAGAGTCGCGATGTCTGTTCAGGTGCATGCAATGTCAATTATTTAATTTCCACATCTGAATATTTTTTTATTCAATTATCACTGATTCCAATTTTAATCAAAATACTATCTGGTATTGTTATCTAATGTTAGACATTATTCTAATTTTCACACAAATTATCTGTCATTTCGTTCTCTGTCCTGATGAATAATTTATGCATCATTATAGCACTAAATCACTTGGTGAAATACAACGACCTGTTTCTCACAAAGTCGAAGCATCTACCTGCGTCAGATTCGCTCACATGAGATCACTTATTCAATATCACTCACATAATTTTGAAGAAGCGTGCACACAAAATATTAATTTTTTCAATTAATATATTTATTTATTTATAATTCGCTCGTGCGCGTGATCAAATTCTGGATAAATAAATTCTCTGATGAACTCTCATTCATGATTACTTATTAGGTATCACACGAATGGGCACCAAAGAATGTGTGCAGAGCCCAAATGAAAATTAATTTAAACCAAATATAATTAATTAAATAAACAATTAGTTAAAATTAATTTAAAAGACAATATAAAATGGGAATAAATTAATGACATGCATTCACCGTTACATTTAGCACAACTCCAACACAAAAAGAATTAGCCCGCCATCATGATGACAACACAACACATAAAATAATAAATAGATATCACTGTGCTCGTGTCATCGCAGTTGTCACCACAATCCACCTTTGTTGATGGAAAAATAATAATCTTTAATTCGTCAATTGCCGCAACATCAAACCACACCATCACGCATCGAACTGCTGTTGCACTCTTGGAATGGAGGTGGCTGGTCGTCGACTGTTGTTCTGGTTAGTGGAGGATGCACATGTTGACGGTGCAACACCTGTTTTGTACATGTGAAAGTGTTGGGGTAGGGTTGTGGGAAAGGGGGATGCAGGTAAGAGGTCTGTGGGGGCATGAGTGGGGCGAGAGGGGATAGGGGTAGAGGTGAGGAGAATGGGGGGGGGGGGGGTCCTTGCGAGAATATGGGGGGAGGGGAGGGGTGAGCGGGTTGGGGGGGGGTGGGTGGGTTGGGAAGCAGGTGAGGAGAGGGGCGGCGAGGGATAAGGGAAAGGGGGCTTGGCGGCTCGGTAGTAGGGAATAGGGGCAAGGGGGGTGGGGAAAGGGGGATAGGATGGGGCAGCGGGTGAGTGAAGTAAAAAAAGGAGGGAATGAGATTGGAGAGATAAGGGGATATGAGGGGGATTGGAGAGAGGGGAGAGGATTGTGAGGTGGGGAGGGGAACAGGTCAAGGGGAGGTGGGGTAGGCATGGGTAGTTAGGGGGGAGTTTAACAAAAAATAAAAAAAAAGTTAAATTCAAATTAAAAAAAATTATCTAATTAAGTTAAATAATAATAGTAGTAATAATAATAATAGTAATAATAATAGTAGTAATAATAATAATAAGTAGAATTATATAAATATATATATATTATATTTACAAGTTAAATTAACAAACTAATAATAATAATAATAACTAATATTAATTAAACTAAAAAAATAAAAAATGAAGCATTAATAAAGTAAAAATTAATAAAAAATAAAAATGAAAATAAATAACTAATATTAATATAAAATTAACTAAAAACTATAAAAACAACTAAAATATTAAAAACTACAAAAACGAAACTAAAAACACAAGAATTAGTTAGAAAATTAATTAAAACTAAATTAAAAAATTATAAAAATGTTAGTAAAATCCATGTACATCAAATCCCCCACACTTAAACTTTTCCACTCCTGGGAAAAAAATCAGAAAGAAAATACAAGTAGACCCATAGACAAATCAAAACATCAAAATTACAAGTTCAAAATTTTTCAATCTCATTTACCCATAAAATATCATGCTTCATTTAAAACTCCAATTTTCAAAAACCATTTTTCTTCCACTCACATTCTTTCCAAAACAAGTACGTGCACTCATGTATCATGTGACCTACCTCGCCATCACTCTCATCTCTCAAAATATTTGATCAAATCTATGCTCAATTCTCACACACATGCATTCTTACCATAGGCTTTCCATGAATTTCACATCTCCACTAATGGAAATCAAAAGAATGCACCAATCTCAAGGACTTTACATGAGGTTCAAATGTCTCTAAGGCTGCAGGACGATGGGTAAAACAAATTGATAGTTTTTTGGTAAAAAAGAGGGTTGAATCTTAAAATAGATGCATGATAAATGTCAATCCAAATGTCTCCCACAAACTCTTGCTCCCCCACACTTAAAACATTGCTTTTCCCCAAGTATATGATAATCCAATGCCTCGCTCTTTTTTTCCTCTTTTTTTTAGACACAACTCACTCAAATAAGATGGGAAAGAAAAACTAGTGAGTATCAATTCCAAAACCCCATGAAATAAATGTTAGAAAAAAATCCAAAATAATGGTACAAGTAGCGTGTATACTGTAACATCTTAGTGAAAGTAGGTCATATAGAAAACTCTCTAGCTCCTGGAGTAATAGATCATCACTTTTATAGGTATTCCTAAAAGTGAGGGTTACCACATAATGACCACCAATGTATTCATTATTATAACAAAAAAGATTATGTATTCCCATAGAAAAATACATGTAATTAATGTGGTTACTATGAAATATAACACATATGATCAGGAAGATATAATGTCAATCCATGTGCATCAAATAACTCACTGCCCATCAAACAACCCTCTCCATGAGTAAATCTCTCCCCCACACTTAGATTGAAAATTATCATGAAAATATTCAATAAATGGGTAGGGAAGGGTATCAACTATGAGCTCATCCTAATAGGCTTCTTTATGGATTATAAGGGCTATACGATGGAGAAAATTTATGGGTGGATCAGTGGGTCAAAGTGGCTAAAGAATCAAACAGATGCCTCATTCATTTCAGTGCAACTTTCAAAATTCATATCACTTTGATGGAAAAACATGGCAAGTTCTAGAAGACAAAACATGGTCAAGATTCTCTCAAGAAAAAGAGAAACATAAGATGATGTAAAATGGGCCAGAGTCCTCACATGTATGGAAATATAATGTTGGACAACACAGATGAGCATGAGTGCAAATAAGTGTCTCAAAAATATACAATTTTTTGAATTTTTTTTTGAAGCATGAAATAATATCAGCAATCATTTAAGTCATGAGATCAAGGATCAAAGCATTCCAAACAAGAATCAGGTGCTCAAACTGCCTAGGGACACAAGTGGTATGCCTCCAATTGTGTTACGACAAAAATGAAATGGCTTTCATGTGGGTTCATCAATGACATGAATGTTAGTTTTTTTGTTAGTTGTTTTACATGGTGTGTTTTTGGAAGCATAAAATATGAAAAAATAAAACACTTCCCTATGTAAATGTAGATAGATGCGGAAAGGCTGTCTGTATCTGATGAAGCTCCAGAAATGGTATACCTGTAAAACCTACATATTGACATCACATACTCACATCATATCAAATAAGTCACACCATAATCAAAAGCATATGGATGATAAAAATATGTATTATGAATTCAAATCCATTGTAGTGCCAGTAGAAAATAGATTGTGGTAAATGCATGCCTTTTTATTTTATTTTATTTTTAAAGAAAAATAAATGAAATGAAATTAAATGCAATGAAAAGAAAACAAACAAATGATGGGTTGCCTCCCATTTAGTACTAAGTTTACTTCGTCTTTATCCAGACGTTGTTGAAACTTCACTAGGATCGAACAAAAATGTAAACCATGCATATGCTTCTTTTTCAGTAGAAATATGGAATCCATTTGTTGAAGATGAATTTATCCTATAAGCTGAACAAAATCTCAACAAAATCTTGTTAGAAAAATGGATGTGTGGAATGAAATGAAAATATTCCAACTCACAAGGGAATTAATATACATCACCTAAAGAAAGACTCATTGAATGATTGAATTTTGGAAAAATACCGTCAGTGTAAAGATCAATAAGATTACCTCCTTGAACATACATAGGTGAAAAAGTGACTTTACCAGACTCCTTCAGTGGTTGGATTATATTCATCACATCCTTGAATGCAGTATCTAGGTTGATGATGTATCCCAATTCATTTTCACACCCAACCACCAGCACAGGGAAATCTACTGGTTTCCAACTCAATCCATGCTTGATGGTTTCATTGATTGTGACAATGTCAACAATATTGTTAGCATATGTGGGTATTTCAAGTGATTTTTTTTTAAAATTGACACATGGAGCAATTGGCATGGGATCAATTGGAGCAGATGACTCCATTATGTTAAGAATGACATCTTTTTCAAAATTTTCTTCTATACCTCTCTCATCATATTTCTTTGTTGGTACATGTTTCACCACAAACTCAGGATCTTCCAGGTAATCCAATTCTTCCATTATTTCTAAAAAATTATGAGTGTTATCTACCACCAATGCTGACTGATTCTCTAACTCCCAAAATGTTTTAGATGTCTCCATTTTATAAAAATTTTCAGACTCACAAATATTTTCAGAAAGAGGTAAGCCAATGTCATTTTAAGTGATGTCCTCTTGTGTGTTGCAATTAATGGTGTTTGGGCTCAATTCTTTTTTTATCATAGAAAAGAAGGGTCCCAGTTCAATGTCATCTTCATCATCAAAAGGTGCAATTTGATAGACATTGAATGTGTCCTTTTTCACTTTGGGATGTACAGGTTGTGAAATCACAAAATAAGAACATGAAATCACATTTTCTAAGGGACCATTTTTTTCAACGGGGTGGAAGACTAAGCTCTCATATTCTTGAAATTTTATTATATTGGAAGAATTAAATTGTGAAGGAGAGGATTCATAAATGGTATGAAAAAAAGGAGGAACATTCTCATTATCTGACTCGGGAAATGGATGTTGTTCAAATGGAACCTCTGCCGCACTCTCCTCAAAATAATTATTCTGAATTATATCATCAAGTGGTAGTGAGGTGAATAGTTGGAAAAGATGAGTTATTTGATTTTCTAGATCTTTAATTTGATTTTATAAACCTTTTTTTTATTATATAAATGTTTTGTTAAAGAAAGAAATTTTGCATTACGTTCATCTTGAAGTTCGAACATCTTATTTGTTTCAGTGATAGCAGAAACCAACATGCTCCCAATTATTGAATCATTAGTTTCACATGAATTATTGAGTTCTAAATTTTCAGCAATGAATTGACTTTGAAAATGATCAAATGGTGGGTAGGAATTAAAGTAGAATATGGTGAAGCATTCTCGCATGGACCATGACATGTACTTGAATAAAAATCATTACAATAACAAGGATTACCTAGAGATCTCATGTGCGGTGAATCATTATACATCATACCTTGAGTTGGGGCTATGTAGGGTGGGTACTGGTTGTAATTTTGTGGTACAACCCACATCATTTTGAACTTTCAGGTGTCCTGAAAATCCTTGCAATGAAAAATTCCTAGATTAGTAAATTGTTTTTTTTGTTTTTGTTTTGTTTTTTTCCCATTTTTTAACTAAATCACTCTTTTAAAGGAATCTCTAATGCTACTATTCTCCTCGGAAATGATGTTAGAAATTTGGAAAGCACGTCACAATGTTTGAAATTTTCAATATTTATTTACCTACCAACTACTGTAGAAGTGACGAGCAGGGTCGAACCATAGAGAGAATGTGGGTAGACACTAGGAAAATCCTCTTGGAAAAGTGTTCAAGCAAATGAGTTCTTTATGTGATTAACAACTAAGAAGTTCTAAAAACTAAATGATTATTTTAAAATGACTATTTAAATTAGCTAAAACTATCTAAACAAACTAAATCGAGCTATGAAATAAATTGTAATAGATGGAAGTTTCAGAGCTGCGACGTTCGTTCAGGTGCATGCAATGTCAATTATTTAATTCCCACATCTGAATATTTATTTATTCAATTATCACCAATTCAAATTTTAATCAAAATATTATCTGGTCTTGTTCTCTGATGTTATACATTATTCTAATTTTCACACAAATTATCTATCATTTCATTCTCTTTCCTGATGAACAATTTTTGTGTCATTATAGCACTGAATCACTTGGTGAAATACAATGACCCGTTTCTCACAAAGTCGAAGTATCTATCTGTGTTGGGTTCACTCACATGAGATCACTTATTCAGTATCACTCACACAAGTTTGAATAAGTGTGCACAAAAAATATTAATTTTTTCGATTGATATGTTTATTTATTTAGAATTCGCTCGCACGCATGATCGAATTCCAGATAAATAAATTCTCTGATGAAATCCCATTCGTGACAACTTATTAGGCATCACATGAACGGGCACCAAAACATGTGTGTAGAGCCCAAATGAAAATTAATTTAAACACAAATATAATTAATTAAATAAAAAATTAATTAAAATTAATTTAAAAGATAATCAAACATGAGAATAAATTAAAGACATACATTCACTGTCACATTTATCACAACTCTGACACAAAATGAATTAGCCTACCATCACGACGACAACACAACACATAAATTAATAAAAAAATATTATTGTGCTCGTGTTGTCACAATTATCACCACAATCCTCCTTTGATGATCGCAAAATAATAATCTTCAATCCGCCAATCACCGCAACATCAAACCACACCATCACGCGATGAACCGCCACTGCACTCTTGGAATGGAGAAGGCTGGTCGCCGGATGTTGTTCTAGTCAGTGGAGGATGTCCGTGTTGACGATGAAACACCTATTTTATACCTGAAAAAGTGCTGGGGTAGGGCTGTGGGAAAGGGTGGATGCAGGTAAGAGGTCCGTGGGGCGTGAGTAGGGCGAGAGGGGATAGGGGGCAGAGGTGAGGAGAATGGGGGGGGGGGGCGGTCCTTGCGGGAATCTGGGGGGAGGGGAGGGGTGAGCGGGTTAGGGGGGCAGTTGGGTTTGGAAGCAGGTGAGGAGAGGGATGGCATGGGATAAGGGAAAGAGGGCTTGGCAGTTGGGTAGCCGAGAATAAGGGCAAGGGGGTTGGGAAAGGGGGATATGATAGAGCAACGAGTGAGTGAAGTAAAAAAAGGGAGGGAATGGGATTTGAGAGAGAAGTGTATATGGGGGGGATTGAAGAGAGGGGAGAGGATTGTGAGGTGGGGAGGGGAACGGGTAAAGGGGAGGTGGGGTAGGCGTGGGTAGTTAGGGGGAGTTTAACAAAAAATAAAAAAAAGTTAAATTCAAATTAAAAAAAACTAATTATATAATTAAGTTAAATAATAATAATAATAATAATAATAATAATAATAATAATAAGAATAGTAGTAATAATAATAAGTATAATTATATAAATATATATATTATATTTACAAGTTAAATTAATAAACTAATAATAATAATAACTAACATTAATTAAAATAAAAAAATAAAAAATGATACGTTAATAAAGTAAAAATTAATAAAAAATAAAAAAGAAAATAAATAACTGATATTAATATAAAATTAACTAAAAACTATAAAAACAACTAAAATATTAAAAACTACAAAAAAAGAAAATAAAAACACAAGAAGCGGTTAGAAAATTAATTAAAAATAAATTATAAAATTATAAAAATATTAGTAAAATCCATGAACATCAGTGCTCATATAGAATGATATATGATAACATTTGGATGAATATTCTGTAGGACCCTAGAACACCCTGAGAGGGGATGGGTGAATCAGGGTGTCAACTTTTCCTTTTAAAGTGATAGATCTTGTTCCCATGTTAGTAGGAACTTGTTAAGCCTATCTAATGATAATGTGTAGTAATTAAACATTCACATATAGAGAGACAACACAACAATTTTACTTGGTTCACCACTAAGGGCTAGTCCAAGGAACATACACTGACAATGTGTTAGTTGTATCTAAATCCACTAATCTTCACTAGTTGTGGAATAAATAAGTTTAGACACAATTACTCTATACCAGACACACTACCTTTACAAGATTTTAGGGATAGCACACTACCTCCCTTAGAACACTTCAGTCGAATCTCCCTAACTCACTACTTTGGTAGAAGTACTACTCAGTTTAACGACTTGGAAGTCTCTTCAGTATATTGACATTTAAGTCTTTATCCCTGACTAACACGAGACTCTTCTTGCATTTATGTCCTGAGTAGATACACTTGAAATCACCGTTCACTTAAACTAGATTTTCGAAAACTATTGTTCGTGAAGATTCATCACGAAGATCCTTCATGAAGCTCACTACCTTCATAAAACACTAATTCATTGTAGAATAACCAGTTATCACAAAAATCCTTTTTTTTCTGAGATACAAAATAATTGTTCAAGACTATGATAGTATTTTCCTGATGCTCAGGCTCACTATGAATACCTGATTCATAAATCTTTTAACCTTCATGATTTTAGACCGATTCACCCTTTTCTCCAAAATTTTTCATCTCTAATGAATAGGGGGGGGGGTCATATTTATAGGCTCATCTTTTCATGATGATCCCATGCCTCCAGAAAATTTTTCATGAACCTCCAAATTCATGTTCATGAAGCTCCTTCACTCGTGAATCTCCTTCACTCGTGAAGCTCTAGTGAAATGTAACCCATTCACAAAGCTTCTCGTAGTCATGAAGATCTTTCATTTTGATCATGCATTCATGATGCTCCACTTCTTGTAGTTGCAGAGATGTTCCATTTTTCATCCCGCATTCGTGATGCTCCACTCCTTCATGAAACTAAACTTTTTTCAAAACCTAGTCCTTTGCAAAACCCATTCATCGTGAAACTTATCCCTTTACCATATTTGAGAAGATTCAATTCCAGAAAAAAACCTTTCACAAACCTTTCTCCAACCTCCTTATTTTGAGCCAAAATATTTGGAAAACACTGGTAAATGATTCCACCTTCAATACTATGGTCATCTTGTACTTTAAGATCACTTGCCTTGCAAACTCCCTGATCAACTTAGTGTGGATTAACAACAAACACAAACTAGACTTTGTTACCAGTAATGAAAATACTTGGTTCCAACATATTCTATATTTATTATCATGTTTATCTCATCTTATTGACACACTATATGAGGATTTCTAGATAAAATATTGATTATTAAAGGAGTTTAACAATCAAATTAATTAATGAGGTGGAAGCCAAATAGTTTTTCCATTTCATAACATATCAAATATTAGAACTCCTAGTGTCTCATTTATTTAATTAAGGTGGCCTATAAAATGGATATTCATGGTAATAATTTTATATAATATAGTTTATTCTATATTGGTCGAATCTCCCTTAATTTCCCTTCTCTCCATTTTCCTTTGAGGAGGAGGTGCTAGCACACTGTTGTGGAGAAGAGGCCCTATAGAAGTGTTTTGTGATTCTAGTGGTGGGAGGATACCATTATAGGAAAGATCCTGTCAATTATTACTAAGTTAACTCAATCAAACTCATTTCCAATAAATATCAATACCATGTACATTGAGGCATGCTTATCTTATGGTTTTTTATTCCATTCTTTTTATTCCAATTCCAATCAACCTTGAAATGAGTTTTTTGTTTTCTTTCAATTCTTATTAGCATAGTGATGTCCAAAAAAAAAACCATTAATGGTATTATATCATAGGTTAGTTATGAATCAATAGGATGAAATTTCTATTTGAAAATTGTTTTATTCATTTTTCTAGAACCACATTTGTGTTTGTAAAACTATATCATGGTTAACCATGTTTTCCTCAAAACGGTGTGGTCATCTAATCACAATGTTATAGGCTGTTAAAATTTTACAAAAAAATGATGTGGTTTAAGGTAAAATTACATTTTTGTTTTAACCATAAAACAATATATCATTTTTTACATCACCGTGATATGTTTAGTCATTCACTATGCCACGGTCAGAAGCCGCCACATGATTAATAATGATTTGTTAAATATTTATTCTCCATGTTTCTTGGTGAGACCAAAGAGAAAAAATGACTTATTGTATTATATTATTTCATGTGCTATTTTTTTTATAAATTTTTACCATGATATGTTGTAAATCCATTATTTATAGAAAACTCATAAAAATAATTTTCATAAAAAAAACTTCACCGACATGGTTCTGAAGGTCTCACTTCAAATCCATGTGACTTTAGAACATACTAAAAGTACTTTTGATTATTATGATTATCTAAAGTTATTAAATGTCATGTTAAATAATTGAATCACTACTATAAAAAAAATTCTAAACCAACAGTTTGGAATCATTGGTATAGGCCCCCAAACTATTTTTATAGCCTATACCAATAGTTTGGAGGTCTGTTGATGTTTTTTTGTTGGGATATACCTATATCAAGGACCCATATATTAGAAAAAATGACTTAACCAATAACCTATGACTGGTTTTGTGTATATACTTATATATATATGTGTGTTTGTGTGTAAAAATAATTATAAATTTTGAAGAATTTAATTTTATTATATATAAATATACAAAAAATAGTCTTACCTATACCAACAGTTTTGGAAAACCATTGGTATATGTACCCAAATGAGACCGATACCAATTTTTTCCCAAAACTATTGGTATAGGTCTCGATACTTAATGGATATATGCCAATGGTTTTAGAAAAATATTGGTACGGGTCTCAGAAATTAATGGAGTTGTACCAATAGTTTTGGAAAACCATTGGTATAGGTGCCTTTTGAGTATCTATACCAAAAATTCTACAAAAACATTGGTATAAGTGACATTTATACCAATGTTTTGTTAAAATGTTGTTAAAACCACCCTATACTATTGATTTTCCAAACTGTTGGTATAGGTCCATTGGTATAGACTAGATTTCTAGTAGTGAATTGTTTATTTATTTATGAAATACCTATTTAAACATTTGTGAATTTAAATCATTTATATAATGCGTATGTTATATAATTTAGTTTAAATTATCTAAAATGATTTTTATAAATTATCATTCCATGTATATAAAAATTACATGTAAGGTAAAACAACATAAGATTTAGTTTTCTTCAACATTGACATCAGTTCATAATGAGGTAATGAGATTGAATTTAGAAGGTCATTATAGTGTGCACATATTAGGTGTTGGAATTATGATGGAATTGAAGACTCTCTTGAGTAAAGAACCTTGGGTAAAGGGGCCTTTGGTCAAAATTCTTACTATCCTAGAGGTTTATTTCTTTTATAGAAAAGTGGAGGCTGACTACTTATCACTTTATGCATACTCTTGTGAGGATTATTGATCTCATGTGATTATAAACCTTTATATTAAAGAGTATCATATACCTTATGAATAATATTTATTTATACATGTGTAAATATATTTTAATTATATTTTTAGTTTAGAAACACAAATAGTGAGTAGTTTAAATTTTTACACATTAATATTTTTTTAACATATTAATTTGGTGGAAGGAATATGGATTCCAAATCTAAATTACTAGAAACATGAATATATATAGGGATTACATGATATGTAAAGAATTCATGGGACTAAATAGTTAAAAATGATATAAATAGGATGCATATGAAAGGGTGAGACTAAAACCCCCAAATAAATACTAAACATGATATTTTTTCTAAATAAAAATAACTGATAAGACCTCAAACATTTAGTATAGGTAACCCTAACCATCAAGTGCCCAAGAATTATCTTGTGTAAGGAAATTAGTTTATAGGTTACCCTAACCATTAATTTCTTCTATTAGATATGATATTTTGGTGACATTTAACTTAGTGACCCTAATTATTATGTGCCTAGAGGAATAGAGGTTGGATAGTTCATATGATGAATCAAGAAAGTAGTTTTCAACCTAAATATCCACGAGTCTTATATGATACGATTAACATGGATGTATACCAAATATATGCATGGATTAAGTTTTGAGATTAACTAGGATATGTCATAATGAAATATGGATCTCTACCCACTAAATTGATATAATGTTTGTTGTCATCATTTTTACTAGGAACACTTTCATTAAATTCCTTTAATGAAAAGATATAAAACACCATACTCACCCATAAATAGTCTTTATGGTAAATTATGGTCATGATTATCATTTTTAGATATCTTATAGGCATGACCTATAAAGTAATTCTATATTGGCATGTAAGGTTGAAAAGTGTTCTCAAAGATAATCATTCTAAGCATATGAATGTGAATGTTACAAAAACAATTTCTCTAATTCAGACTCATGGATATTGGATATTGGGTTTTCATTACACATTTTTTCTGAAAAACTTAAACTCATAAATATGAGAGAATTTATGAGTGGTGAAGTAGATATATTCATCAACAATTTGGAAAGATTTGTTTCATTAGAGGTTGAAACTTATGATTTAAGTCCACCTAATGAATTAATTTTGGAACTAGAAAATAATTTCTATGCCCTATCTATAAATAGAAATTTTATTTTTATTTATTGTTTGGAAAATATTGGATTTTCATTAATTATTAAGAATAATAATTATTTTACATATATTAATGAGATTATTTATAGAATTGGGGATATAGTGAATAGTTTATATATTCTAGACATGGCCAATCCAATATATAACATTCAATATAAGAAGGTCAATGTAGTGAATCTTATCTATATTACCATGATTAATTTTTTATTAAGGTCTTAAGTATGGAATTTGAATGGATAAAACATGGGTTTGTTGAATTTTCAATTCTGTTGGAGGGGTCATTTTTCGATTGAGGATTCATATTTGGTTTATATACTACTAGAAATTCGGTCTATACCAATGGACCTATACCAAAAATTTTGTATAATTATTGGTATCGGTATCCAAAAGGAACTTATACCAACAGTTTTCCAAAATTATTGGTATAACTACATTAATTTTACAGACCTATATCAACATTTTTGGAAAATTTTTGGTACAAGTATCATTTTAGTACCTATACCAATGGTTTTCCAAAACTGTTGGTATAGGTCTCGAAAATTAATGGAGTTATATCAATGGTTTTAGAGAACTGTTGGTATAGACCTATACCAACGGTTTTCCAAAACCCTTGGTACAGGTATGACAATTTCTTTGTATATTTATATATAATAAAATTAAATTATTTAAAATTTATAATAATAATAATTATATATATATATATATATATCTAATTATACACACAAAAGTGGTCATAAGTTAGTTGTAAAGTCATTATTATTTAAGAGAGAGACCTTAGGTTCGAAACTCACTTCCATTTTTTTACAAATAATATATACCAATGGTTCATCAAAATCATTGGTATAAGTCTATCCTGATAGAAAATCACCCAAAGGTCCGTCAAACCGTTGGTATAGGCTATAATAACGGTTTATGGACCTATACCAACAGTTTCAAACTGTTGGTATAACCTTTTTTTTCTAGTAGCGGGGTACCTATAAAGGGGTTCCACCTGCATTTTACAACTTTTGGTTTCACTAGGTACCTTATGGAAGACCACTAGGTACCCACTATCCCTAAATGTGGCATGAGGGTTCTACTAGGTACTCGGTGTTACCCGACCGAGTACTTGGTAGGCTAGATGGGGGTTTTCTAGTAGGGGATTTATTTTCATTCCACCCACCAATGTATCTCCCTTTATTCTTTCTCTTATAACCTCATTAATCCCATATATATAAATGATCCTCCCACGTCCTCACTTGGTCATTCATTCCCTCCTTTGTTGACATTTTATTCAAGGAAGAAACAACAACCTTCCTCATGCCAAAATCGAAGTTGATATCTATTTCTCCTCTTCGTTTCCTTCATCTTTTATTTTCTTATAGTTTCCTTGTGATAGCTAGGGATTTTAAAGTGAATTTCACCAAAGCATGGTGGATTTCACTATAGATCATGGGGATTCTTCTCCCATTGCTTCGAGGTGGATTATGAGGGTGTTTTACTACCCATTCATCACCATTTTGATCAAAGAAGATTGAGGTATGAGTTATGTTAGAGTTTTATTAATTTTAATTTGAAATTTAAGGTTGATTTATTGGAAATTGTTTAGAACTTATGAATTATATTTTCTTGGATTAATTTTGGAGGTTTATCACATTGGTTTATTTTGGGTTTTAGTTTTCCTTTAATAATTATGATTTTGATGTTGGTTATTTTTTGTAAGAATATATTGTTTATTAAAATTTATGGGTTTCTATGTTTCCATTGGAGTATAAGGAAGGATTTATCAAGGCTAATGTTATGGTAGGTGGTCTTGACTCACCAAGTGATTCTCAGAATATTCCTAAAACATACACGCCTATAGTTTTCTAAAATTAATAAATATGATTATTTATATTTTGAAAATATCAGTGAACGGGTTTAAAGAATATTTTTTATATGATGGGTTAAATGTTTACAATGAGGTTTGTTTGGATCTATGTAATGGAAACTTATTTTCTCTTGATTACATTTTAAAATTTAATTTAACTAACATGTGATTTATGGATTCCTTGAAAGTCTTGATCTATGTTTTTGAGTTTCCCTTTATTTGTAAGTTGGGAAACCTATGCTTTTTTCATGTCACTAAGACTTTCTAACAAAGTATGTTGGAAAATTTCCTTGATATGAAACATGGGCTCAAATAGAGATCCTTAATGTGTTAGTAGACTTTAAACATCTTGAGAACAACCTATAGGTTATGAGACTTTCCTTATATTAAACCATAATTATTTATTATTACACAACTAAGGCATAATTCCTTGATTCAAACCCATATTATACAATAGGAATCACTCATTACCACTTAACCAGAATGATCTATAAGTTAATTAACCACACTTATGGTTAAGAGAGTGTTTTGGTGGTGATGTGATGGCTAGGTTTACATGGAAATAAGAAGTTATTAATATTTTGAATATCAATAGTTTTAAGACTACCCAACCTTAATAATTAAAAACTACCATAATTTTTATATGTTTTTAAATTAAGATATGTTTCAAAAAAACCTTGTTTTGAAAATGGTTTCTTTAGGAAATACTTTCTCAATTAAATTCCTCTCACTCATCCACTCTATTTTCTTTTAAATGTTTTACCAAAATCTATATTCAATGGTTCTAACAATTATTATTTTAAAACTTGGTCACACAAATAATGATTTGTTATATTAAATGTCTAATTTAAACTTTAAGTGCAGGATGGGTTATAAAATGTAATCCTAAAGTAATTTACTTTTGTAATGAATAATATTTCATAAACTTGTGCCTATAATTATGGGGTTTTCCTTGATCATGTTGTTCCAAGAACCACCACTAGTATATTCTAGATAATTCTCATTTTGTATGTTTTTACATTATTTTACATTTCATGTCTATTTCGTTGCTTGGAATTTTCCTCAGTATGACTTATGAATTAAGCGGGTCATACCCTATGTTATACTTTGAAAAATATTAACATGTTTGACTAAAATATTATTATGCTTTATTTTAGATTATATTATTGAATTTACCATGCTTAATATTTTTCTTGCTATCATAATAGTATGGTATTTTAATTATATATATGAACACATGCATTATGATTTCTTATAGAGCATGTTTATTTACTCTGATATGGATTATGTCTACTACTTGTCTATATAGAATAGTCATTTCTTTGATAATGATCATGTGAATTGTATGGATATTGTATATTGTTTTTATAGATTGATTGAGTAGGTATTCCACCCAATGGTGTATAAGTTAAACTCATGGGATATGTTATTATAACCTAACCAAATTTCAAGTTAATGGTGTGGGATGGGCTCGTAATACACCAAATCGTTATACTTGGGTCATGATATAAGATTTCCCTGACTTGGTATACCCACTCACCCATTATTTAGGATAGATTATAATATTTCCTTGACTGGATACTTTTATCTTAGGATGGGTCACTAGGACCCTAACTTCATTGCACACATATACTCATGTGTGTGAGTGTATATGTGTACATGTGTGAGATATTATAGGTACTGGTATTTCCTCCCTCCAGGGATGGATTATATTATCATCTCAGACCCCGATCCAAGACCTGAAGTAGGTATATAGGAATGGAATCTCCCAGTATAGGGGTTGGTTAGTTATAATAAATGTTATTTTATGTTTTTCTCAATTTTTGGTTTGCTATAATACCTCATTTGATAATTTCCAAATATGTTTTATCATATACATACATAAATGTATAGAAATGTTTATGAATATACCCACTCATCAATATTGTGTTGATACACTATTGATGGTTCCCTATAGAGTATGTATATGCTTATAACTTGAATAGACACCATGATGAACATACACCATCTCTTTGATCCATTTCAAGTACTTATAGGCACATTGGGATCACCTAGGATAGTCACCCGTGTTTGACATGGAAATATGATCAGTTCCCACATTTGAGATGAATCTATTAGAGATGATTGGAGGTTGTTTTTGGATCACTACCTATGCCTCTTTTAGGTCCACCTATCTTAGGCCTTTCTTGGTGGGGGACATATTTATTATCCAGTTTATACAAAGCTGGTATGCATGTTGTTTTCTCTTATATGCATACATATAAAAAGAGTTTTATTATTTTGATTGTTTTTTCCATTAACATATGGCTTGTTTGGGTCATGATTTTATTTTTTTACGTCTAAATTATGAATGCATCATTATGGGTTATCAGTAAAACCTGAACATGAATTTTATTTATAACCAATGGGCGAATCATTCCCTAAATAGTGTATCAAGCCATACAGTTCTAGTCTCCAACCCTTGGGGATCAAGGGGTGCTCTTGGGGTTGTATAATTCTAATTTAGGTACTATATGGATATTCCACTCATGGTATCTATAAAGTGATATCAGCGTGATATTAGGATTAAAGGGATTTTTGTTTTTCTTAGACATGAGTAGGGGTTGTCATGACTTGAGAAGTAACCTATAAGAAAGCATGATGAACCTCTTTATGGATAAAGAAAAAGTTACCATGTGATGTTTTGGTAACCAAGTAGGAATTATAGGTATGATTGAGGATTCTATTGGTTTATATTTGGTATTCTTGAATGAAACTTGTGACATGCATATTGGACTTGATCAAAAGTTAATCTCTATTTTGGTTCATTAATCATGTTCGACATTGACAGGTAGGCACACATAGGATGCCATTCCATTTTGCATGCTTGTTTGTGACTATTATATTATAGTCAGAACCAATTAAGGTTTTTATTGACAGAAACATCAATAATATATATAAATATCATTTTCTTATATATATACACATATATTAGTGATGATTGAGTCAATATGAACCAATAGTTGTTTCCTTTGATTGAGATAATTTTTCCTATTTAGTGTTTTACTATTGATCATGATCCTTGTTTTCTAATTATATTCTATGGTTAAGCATGTTAATTTACATTTAGTGTTATTTATTGATCATTACATTGTTTTTTGTCAACATTTTCTCACCAAGAATACAATTGGTTTTATTATTATTAAATGTATTATTTCTAAGCATGCTGTTTTTTTTAGATTTTGTGATATTACTGGGCATGTTATTTGTTTCTTGTTTTAAGTTTCTTTATTGAATTTGGTATAGGTATTCTATTTAGTAATATCCTCATAGCATGCAATATGTTTTTCTTTGTTCAGTACATTGCTATTGGGCATGTTGTTAGACTGAAAATTAATTTTTTTAAATTTCAAAATCACTTTTGAGGAAAAAGTGGGAAACCCGAAATACAATCATACAAGAGTAAACCCATATCAAAACTACTAGAAATTTACCCTCCCCAGCAAATACATCAATATGTCAAGCCTCCATCTCACATGAACACTCAGCAAGCTGTCCCACGTAGATTTTGTTTGATCGCTAATCATGTAATTTGTTAACTTAATTGGTCTTCTTTTATTGAGTATATTGTTACTACTTTGTATATTTTTGCTGATAGATTTTTTTAAAAAAAAATTAAGTAGTCAAACATGCTAATCACTAATTTTAAATCTTTCCTAAGGGAAACCCTTGTTTTCTGATATGAGTAACTGTATGGAATATTTTGGTGTCATTGAATATAGGAAGGTATTTTATAATACTATGTTTTATAAAGTGAATAAAGTGATTCAATATATATGTGTTTTAAATGGAAGTATGTTTTAGAAAAATGGGATTATGTTTCCTATAAAAATTGGGTTTTGATTTCATTTAGTATTTTAAAAAACTCAATGTTTTCAAAAATAGAACTTCAGTTTTGGATTATGAAATGAAACAAGTCTCAATGGAAAACTATTTTACCCTTATTAGTGTATTGACTACTAGGTTATGGAAGGTAACATGGAGGTTGAAAATAAAGTGGGATAATGATTTCAGAAATGAAATTTATCCCTAGTTTTAAAATGATATGGGATTAAATATGTGTTTGATCTATAATCTACTTTTAAAAGACATGAGATTATTTTTAAAAGAAAATCCATGTAGTGTGTTTACTTTAATTGGGGTTTTAAAAGAACTCAACTATGTGAAATGTGGCATTTTAAGAATCAAATCAACATGTGGTTTTTGAAATAAAGACTATTTTTTTGTAAAACTCATGATAAATGTATCTCTTTGATAAATTTAAATTTAATTATAGATGAAAATGGATAGACTAGTAGAATTATATGGTTGGGAGTAATTTAGATTTTCTTTTGATAGGTTAATAGAAATTAGAGGATCATAAGGAAGAGGTCATATCATTTAGAATTGAAATCATATTGTGATTTAATGTCTTACTTTGATTTTAGGAGTTTCCCATTGAAAGAGTGAAGAAAAATTTGAGGATGTTTTGGTATTTTTATGTTGGTGTCTTCTAGATATCAAAAAATAGTAATTTTGATGGTTATAGATATGGACTTTAACAATTTTAGCGATTCAAGTTATATTTGAGAGTTATGAATTAAAAATGGGATGAATTATTTGATATTTTATTTGAGGCCCTTTTGGGGTCATATATAGATGATATATTTATGTTTTATTGATTTATGTTAGATTTGGGGATTTGGAGATTTGAGGTGGGTTTGGGGGTTGTGTACCATAAATTTAATAGTTGTTTTGGAGTATATATTGGAGGATTAGGGGTGATGAATTTTTAGGGAAGCATCTCTAGGGACTTCTTAGAGATTAGATATTTTATAGAGGGGAGGTTGCAAAGGCTTATTCCCCAATTACAGTATAGAATTTGCTTAGCTAAAACACAGGTTTGTTGAATTTTGAATTTTGTTGGAGGGTTTGTTTTTCATTTGAACATTTTTATTAGGTTTTAAATGTTTTAGGATGTATTCAATGGCATTTTTGGATAAGGTTTGAGGTTTGGTTAAGTGTTCTGGAGTTTGAGGTACCTTCAAAGGGGGTTCCACTGACATTTTACAACCACGACTATCACTAGGTACCCAATAGAAGGCCATTGGGTACTCACTATCCTTATTAGTGGCATGGGTGTATTGGGGGCACCCTTGAGTAACCGATGGTACATGACTAGGTACCCAACATTCTAGATGGGTTTTTAATGGGGTATTTATGGTCATTTTACCCCACCTCTTTATATTTCTTTCTTCTTTCCATTCAAACATTATCAATTCCACTTGCATGGAGGATCCTTCCATAGACTCCCTTGTTATTACTTCCCTCCTATTTTAATATTTTATTCAAGGAAGAAGTAAAGGCCTTCCTCATTCTAAAATCCAAGGTAATCTCACTTTCTCCTCTCCTCTTCCTTCTTTATTTATTTTCTTCTAATTTCTTTGTCATGTTTGGGTATTTAAAAGTGAATTACACTGAATCATGGTATAATTTATCCCAGATCATGAGGATTCTTCTCCTATTACTTCAAGGAGTATCATGTGGGTGTTTTTATACCTGATCATATCCAATTTGATTGGAGGTGATTAAGGTATGGCTTACAATAGTTTTTTCCAAATTTTATAGTGAAATTTAAGATATTTATTGAAAATTATTTAGGGATTTGGGGATGTTATGTTCTTGGATTAATTGTAGAGGTTTTTCACCTTGATTTTTTTGGGATTTACTTTTCCTTTGATAATAATGATTCTTATATTGTTTCTCTTTGGTTATTAGATCACATTTATTGAAATTTAAGGGTTGTTATGATGTTGTTGGATAATTATGGAATATGTATCAAGGATAATGTTATAGTATATAGTATAAACTCACTAAGTGATTTTCATGCCATTCCTAGAAAATTCTTGCCTTAGGTTTTCCAAAATTAAAAAAAATCTTATTTGTATTTTAAAAATATTAATGAATAATTTTAAAAGTTGTTCTCTATATGATGGGTAAAAATTTTCCTGTTAGGTTTGTTTGTATCCATGCAATGAAAACATATTTTATCTTGATTTAATTTTAATATTTAATTTAACTAACATGTGATTTAATGATTCCTTGCAAATATTGATCCATGTTGTTGAGTTTCCATTTATTTGTAAGTTGGGAAACCCATGCTTTGGTCATGTCACTAAGCCCTTCTGTGATATGATGTTGGAAACTTTACTTAATACTAAACATGATATTAAATTGAGATCCTTGGTGTGTTGGAAGACCTAATCTATCTTATATATATCTTGTAGGTTATGGGTATTTCCTAGGATTAAAATAACTTTTTTTGTTACAAAAATAAGATGTATGTCCTTATTTCCCAACCATATTCTATAATAGGAATCACTCATTACCACTTAACTTAATTGAGCTATAAGTCAAATAAACACACCTAACCTATGGTTAGTAGAGAGATTTAGTGGTGATATAGTAGTGGAGTTTATGAGGTGGGAATAAGTGATTTAAATTAGAAAGCCTAATAGTTTTAAGACTTACCCAACTATAACCTTTAACATCTACCATGATTTTCATTTGGTTTTAAAGTAAGGTAAGTTTTAATAAAAACTTTTTTTGAAAATGGTTTCTTTTAGAAATACCTTATCAATTAAATTTCTCTCACTCCTCCCTTCTCTCTTCTTTTAATTTTTTTACTGAAATTAGTTTTTAAATAGTGCTCACTATTATTCTTTTGAAACTTAGTCACATAAATAAAGCATTGTTATGTTAAGTGTCAGTTTTAAATCTTTTAATGTGGTATGTGTTATAAAATAGAATCCTAAACCTATTTACATTTATAATGAACAATATTTTATAAACTTGTGCCTCTCATTACAGTTTGTGCCTTGCCCATGTTGTTCCAATAACTACCATTAATATGATCTAGGAAATGCTTGTTTGTATCATTTTAACTTTAATAAACTATTTTATATTCATAGTCCATTGCCTTATGTAGAGCACAATGGACCGTGCATATAATTGGGGGGGGGTGAATGAGGTGTCATTTTTTCTCAAGTTTACTTTTATTCTTAAATTATCCTCTATTTAGTTTCAAACATTTTACTCTGTTAAGAAATATGGTTCTTCTTAGTGAGAATGCGACCCTTACCTTGGTATATAATGAAAAAATTGACAAAAATACAAATGCACAAGGTTTTTACAAGGTTCAACTCCTCTCATAAAACATACTCCTTACCACGTTTAACTTAGTCAAGTATATGGATTTTATTATCACATTAATTTGAAGTGATTACAAGTACCTAAGAATTGATACATGAGGGCCAATCATGTATCATCAACTTCCCTTTTTCTTTCTCACACAACTCAGTACTTCTGACTAGATGGTGGTTTTGTTTATGCTAGAACCACCAACTTCAATGGAACTTCCACGAACCTTTGAACATGTATTCAACTACAAGGATCTGATAAAAAAACTCCGTGCACATTAGCCTTGTTCTCCACCCAAACTTATTGTGACTATTTAACTACAATGGTTTTTCTATCTTTTGAGAGTATCAATGCATATGATGGTAAACAACAACATCATCAGTCTCTTCCACTCTTATTCTTTGCCACTACACAATAACTCCTGAATGTAGTGGTCTTCTATTTCTTTGATACTCAACAAATATTTAGGTGGAAACAATATCAAGTTCTCCTTCTTTGACTGGATGAAATAACTTTAGAATTATTTCATAATCGAAGAGATTCTCACATATATCATCTTCATATCCTACATGTATATATATATATATATTTATAAAGAAATATCATGAATATCCACCAAATATTATATTTACAATATTCAAACATTTATTCTCCTGAAATCTTGGAAGATAATGTTTCTCATATTTGAAATCATTTCCTGCAAATATATATTCACGTTTCCACATGAATATTTCCATGATTTTCAAAATCTTTGATTCTTTTGAGTCTTTGGACTTTAATATCATTTAAAATTGAGATAATATATTGTTTTTTAAAACCCTTGAAGACTCATCGTCTCCTTCACATAGTATTTAAATAACTGAATTATCATTTGATCCAAAAACCCCCAGTTATATTTCTTTTTAATTCCTCTATGTATGCATGGACCTTCATGCATTGAGGGGTGACACACCTATCTATGGAATAGTGATCCCTATAAAACCATCATGAAGAATGGACTGTGATGTGGTCCATTCCATTTTGATCCTTACTCCTTCATCTCTCATTTGAGACACCACAGTCACCTCCATGACATAGTCTAGCATGCTATTTCTAACATGTGGACTTCAGACTCACCAAATTCAACAAAACAATCAGAAAATAAATACTATAGTGTGGTCTTATTTTAATTTCACAGCTCTAGTGGCGTGGTATCCATTTATTTGGTGTGGTTCTCATCTCAACTTCTATCGACTTTATCCTTACAAAAAACAACTTGAAATTCTCACTATGAAGGCTTATTATATAAATATTAGCTTAGATCATAGTTCATTTGAACCACTCTGATGTTAATTCCATGAGAATCATTACATGAGGGATCCTCTTATTTGTATCCTATAATTCTCTAGAATTTAAATTTTTTAGAAATATCTTCATACCTTTATACATCATTTTATTTTAACCTTAAATAGGTCCAAGTGAACTTTACATAGCCTTAATAATTTTATCATTACCCTTATGTAATGGTTTGTGACCTTTACATAACAAACTGGGATTCTTGAAGTACCTTTACACATACAATAATTCACCTTTATATAATTATTAGAACTCACGTATCTCATGTGTGACATGACTACCTTTATGTGTGAGGTAGAACCTTGGAATCACCTTTACATAGGTTGAAATGAAATAAAACTTACACAATATGTATCTATATTACCTTCACATAGAGTTAAAGTTAACTTTACACAGTTATTTTAATTATGAAATGACCCTTACATAGGTATGCTCTACCTGATTACCTTTACATAGAATCTAAACTTTAGTGTGAACATTATGTGACCACTATAATTTTGGGATTACCATTATGTAGTGTCAAATTTAACCCCACATAGAGACATTTATATTTTCCAAAATTCTATATTGCACTCAATTCAAACCAAAACTTCATGGATTGATCCCAAGGCATTTTCAACATCTCAAACTACCTTTAAACATCATCCAAAGGGTGTTACTTCACTAGATGAATCAGTTAACGTGGTTGGTGATCCATGGGTGAATTATCCACTCATTCAGTTTGATTAGTGTAACACCCTGAGTTTTTATGAAATATATATATTTTCAAATAAATTTAATTTCTTTGATAGCTTGTTCCCCATACAACATTGAGTTTTAATGAACCGTGATATATTATTAATATTATTATTTAAACTTGATCGTTATAACCTAGTTATTAAACTTGGTGGGATGAATAGGAATAACCACATTTTTAAAATTAAGTATAATGTTTTTATATAAATGAAACATATTGATAAAAATTACTAATTTTTTAGTAAATTCATGATATGTTTTGAAAATACTTTTTTCTAAAAAAATGTTTTTATTGATTTTTGTGAACAAATAGAAAAAATAAATTTTTACACTTTTAGAAAATGTATATGAAAAAATAAACTTCATTTTTTAAATCTACATTTCAAAATTATCTTTGATTTAATTTTTTATAATTTTCTAAAAAGATTAATTTTTCGATGAATAGTGAAAAATACTGATTTTTATTAAAAACCACGTTTTCATTTAAAGAATTTAAAAGTTCCATTTTGTTTTAAAATGGTTTAAAAGTATAATTAGTTAAATTATATTATAATTAATCCAATTTATGAAATTTGAGTCAATTTAATATTGAATTTTGATATTAAAACTTTTTATACTTATGAAAATTTTCTCTTTGGAAAACCATTTTTTCATCACAACTATAGGTTTAATTTTAAATTAAATTATGCCACTTATGAAAATTGAATTTGGAAAAATGGATTAAATATTTGGAATAATAATAATTAATATTATATAATATGTTGACACTCTATTTTTTCAAGAGGGATGCAAATATTATGAAGAGTACCTCAAGAATGTTAGAGAGATGAAAAGCCCCAATAATAATTAGAGGAACTTTCCCAAGTTGTCTTGTGTGCATACCTCTACACATTAGAAGGATCGTGCATCCCCCCTATATGGAACTAAAAGCATGAAACCCCTACATGGGGTACCTGCACCATGTACCTATTCCATGGACCTGCAGAGGGTAACTCCTTTGACCAGGGTTCCATATTTTTCTATAAATAGGAACTTATGGCTTCTTATTTGCAGAATTGGAAAATTGAAAGAAGCCTTGAAGCTTTGGTCATGAAACCCCTTCACCCAAGCCCTCCAAAATCTCTCAGGTATCTCTAAAAAACCCAAGAGAGGAGAAAATTAAGGGGATAATGGATATTGAAGTCCCTTTAAGGTTTGAAACATAAGACACCTAAATTAGGACTCATTCCCCCTAGTGCACATACACTTGCACGAAGGTCCCTTCCTTAATCAAGGACCTATATGAGACCCATACAGGGACACCTGAGTAGAACCATGGTGCATATGATAAGACCTCTCCTAAGTTTTTTCCCAAAAGGTTCATTTCCCTAGGCATCTCCATCTCGTATAAGCCTACCCCCCACGTGAAGCACCTCTATATCCTTCCAGAACCTACATGAAGCACCTTTTCTCACTGATCCAAGACTTGCGTGATCCCCCCTTTTAGCCATCTTCTTCCAAGACACCAATGGAAAATATTCTCTTTCATTGGATCCCTCATCTGATGGGGTCCAAATTGAAACCTCCAGACTTGCAAGACCATGGTAAGAGGCACACTAGTGTATCTCCCATTTGAGTATGCATTCCTTTGGTCAGAGGTATATCACACTCATCCTACCTGATGGGTAGGGTCCTTGGGGTGAATGTGAGTATGCATTCCTTCAGTCACGAGTACCCTGACACTAGGGATGATGTTAGGAATCTTCTGGTCTTAGAGACAAGGGTTAGAGCCTTGTGCTTCCCGCATCATCTCTAAGATGGAAAGGGTGAGGACCGTTCCCCTTTGACATGGAATGAGATCCTCATCCCTTCCCCCAAGAACCAAATTTAGGTAATCCCCCATGGAGTAAGCCCTTAGAATTTCTTGCAGGATCCCTCCTTCTTAAACCGTTCCTCCTTCTCCACATCCTTGGGTTTTAGCCAGATAGATCACCAAATGTGACTATCCTAATTACCAAAATAAGAGGGGAGATGGGCACTTCAAATCCCTTTCTCTCTCCCTTTGGGTCCAGGGTACAATGACGGGAGGGAAGTGTCATCGCCCCAACCTCTTCCACCAATGGAAGGAGGATTGTGTGGTTTTCTAGATCTTCTAATTTCTCTTGTTTCTCACATTCAAGAATGAATCATGTGGGCTTAGTGGTTAGCCATGATCATGGAATCTGTATGTTCAAATTCATGTTTTGGTAGACAATATTCTTTCAGATATTCCTATAAACTTCATTTAGAGGGAAACCATAGGCATGGGTCCTCAATTCCACGTATCCAAACTTAGGGAAAATTAGATTTTATGGTTTCTAAGATCCACCACTTCTTCTTGTTTCTCACATAGATTACAACTCGCGTTGGCTTAAAGGTTGGTGGTGATCATGACATACACATGATCCCAAACCTTTGGGAATCATTCCAAGTGTAATTCCCAACCAAACAAGGGCCTTATACTTGGTGTAATCCCCAACTATGTCACCACAAACCATCAGGTAATCCTCTTTAAGAGTAATCCACAACCAAATCTCTCAAATCACTAAGGAATCCTCCTTAGGAGTAAGCCCCTATCCAATGATCTCAAAGAGACATACTCCCCTGTGAGATAAACCTTTAGAGGGACTCCATAGGTGTGGGTCCTTACAACTAAACTACATGGGATTTGATTACTGTATAAATGGGATATGTAGGAAGCCTCTATAAGGTCCAAAACCAACACCTCAAATCAACCCTATTCTCTCTAGGACACATTCCCAGTAGAGTGTTATGCAGCCTGGGAATCCATATCCCTTCCAGTTTCCCTAATCCACTTTGACATAAGTCCCACAACACACTTTTTCTAGGCACATTTTGCCTAGAATTCCTTGACACGTGATGCTAAACTACATGGTTTGGTTCTTATCACATGACCTTAAAAGGTATGATGTGTCCTACTAAGTGTCACCGAACTACATGAGTTATGATTCCTATCATGAGGATACATAGGAAGCCCATATCATGGGTCCAATCCCAAAATCAAAACAATAACCATCTCCCTGGATGATGATAAACTCTAGAGCACCCCACTATGTGGCTTAAAACCAGTGTCATGATAATATGGAAAAAGAATCTCAAATCAGTACATAAGAGGGTACAATTGATGGAGAACCTTGGATACATACATATGTCTACATTGGTGAAGAGCCTCATATACATAAAAATGATTCTAAATTTCATACATTCTAATAATTGATTGTTAATTCAAGGGTGGCTCACTTTATACTTGGGAATTAATAAAGGATTCATGAACATATCTTAAATATATAAGAGAGTCCCGGAGTAGGTAATAATTCCCCCAAAAAGGGTGTGATGAGCCCGAAATCCCATCACCTCAACCAATGTGAGTTCCTAAGTATAATTTACCAAAATTACCAATGAGTTCCTACCATTGGAAAGTAGTTCCCTCATGGATATAGAACCATTGGGTGTTTCTATTTCCACGAATAAACCCCATTGGAAACTACTCGAAAGGGATGTGGATATGTGTTTTACATAAAGGTCATTCTACCAACACCACAAAATTCCATTCTATCCCCATATGGAATTTTATGGGACAAAACATAATAATATAAACTTAATTTTTTGTCATAATTAATAGTAAAAATAGTAAAAATCAATTACTGTAGTTAAGGTTAAAATGGGTTTACCAGTAGTTAAATTAAAATGAAAAGGGTTTAAATGACCTAAAAACTTATCCAATTCATATTATATAGAAATATTTTGAACTTATATAATATAAGTTTTGAGAGTGATCTATTTTTAAGCCTTGCAGCATGTGAAAAATGTGGTTTTACCTTTTTCTTTTCAAAAATTCCAAGTGTATCCTTTCCCCCACTTATAAAAGGGAACCCCTCTATAATCATACTTACACCTCAAAAACCTTTTATTTCAGAGAATAACTACCCAAATATTTTATTTACTTATGTACTCACATCATAGAGGCCTTATTTTTATTAAGTAACCCTTCTAAGAAGGCTTTAATTATAAACCTTAAGGAGGTTCTTTGAATAAGAAGTATAATTCTTAATTATGTGTTTTTGTTTTATTTCTTCTTCCACCTACTTAAAATATTGTTCAAATATGTTGATATGATAAAATAATTTTCTAACTTATAATAATATGTTATTATGTTAATTTCATAACCTATATCCATCCCCTCCTCTATCAAATGGGAAACTAAATCATTGATCATGTGTACGATGAACTACCGCCTCGCGAACCAATGTAGGTCGTTTTACATCACCGATTCTCATAGACTGATATAATGACGGATTTAAAGTATAAATGTGATATTTATGACCTAAAAATACTTATATAATTATAATATCACATATAACTTCTTACCTTACAACTTGTTGGAAAATAATAACGTCGCTCGTGTGTACGGTGGGCTACCAACTCACGAATCGATGTGAGGTGTTTTTCATTTACGTTTCACTTGGATGGTAATAAAGATATATTTATAGAATATATTTGATATATATGAAATAAAAATTATCATTTAATGGTTATATATTATTTACCTTTCTTTTGTTGCATCCTTCTAGAAAATGGAAACAACATTCATGCATACGTACGACCTACCATCTCCATGAACAATGTAATTAATTTTCTATCTGGATTACTCTAAATACATGTATAATGAATATTTATTATATTTATAACATGTTTAAAATTATTTATATTATTTAACCATTATCAAAGTAAAAGGAATGAAACTTCCAAATCAAAACATACATGAAAAACGAAGCAGTTATTGCCTGAAACGTGATTTCAACAAAGAATTGTTAATAAAAAGGTAATAAAAGGTCATAATTAAATTATATATAGAATGATATATATGATTATTATTTTTAATATATATATAATAAAATAATATTTATTATATAGGATTAATTAATGTTTATAAATAAATTCAGGACTTGTGTTAAGGGATTTCATCTCACTTTTATTTTTGTGGGACACATGTCATATTCACTACTTGTTTATTTTTGTGGGGAATATATATTACCATTGAATTTATTTTATGAATATTATCATTAAAATTATGGTATATACATTCATGGGGCTTATGATTCAAAAGTTACTAAAGTGGTAAAGGTTTTATGTTACTATCTCATTGTTTATCAAGATTATTTATGATTAAGTTTCTGATGATAAAATATTATGATATATCTATCAATAAATTCACAAATTTTATTATAATATGGTTATTTTTTGAATACAAGTTTTCATTTCATTTTAATCTCTTTAAGAACTAAATTTACCAAAAGAATGTTTTTAAGGAAAAATGATTTTTTCTCTCTTCGGTCAAAAATAATTTCTATTCCATGTCCATGTTTTAAAAAAATGTTTTAAAAAATAATTTATTATTATAAAATAATTTTTAAAGAAATTTTTACCCATGTTTTAATTTTTAAAAAAGGGTTTAAAAAAAATCTTCTTATCATTTTTCAGACAAGGTACTTTTGAATTTTTACCAAAAATATAAAAGGAATATTTATTTTAACATGTGAAGAATGAATGATATCTCCCACTGTCATGACCAATAAATGATTTAAACATTCCCTTATAATTTTCTAAGTTTTTTTTCAAAGAAAATTTTTTCTTTAATATTTGGGAAATTTTTATATTTTAAAGAAGTGATTTCAAAATGGGAAGGATATTTTCTTCAAGAATGTTTTAAATGATATTTTTATGGAATTTCTATTCATTATTGAAAATAACCTTTGATGTTTTTTATTACTTACTAGGGATATGATCCCATGATACCATAATTTTACATGGGTTATGTTATGATGATATGTTTATGAAAAATGTTTCTTTTACATGGGTTATGCTATGATGAAATGTTTATGAAACCCATTTTCTTTTTCACGGGTTATGATATGATGAATGTTTTATGATATTTTGGAAAAAAATGTATGGATTATGTGATGGTTGGGACCTATATATCCCACCAATTTTTTGGGTAATGATTAATTTTCTATGATCTCAAAGGTTACATGGGACATTATCCTAAGCAAAAAACAAGAGGGTACATGGGAGGTTATCCCAATCCTGAAACAAGAGGGTACACAAAAAGTTATCCCAAGCCCAAAATAAGAGGTTACAAAAGAGGCTATCTCAATACAAAAACAAGAGGATACATAAGAGGTTATCCCAAGCCCAAAATAGGGTACATGGGAGGTTATCCTAATCCTAAAATAGGTACATGGGTGGTTATCCCAAGCATAACATGTTATGAATGTCTTGGTGGGTAGCCTTAACATAAGATTTTCCATGATTATGTGTATGCCACAAATACATGTCTAATGACAATGTTATATTATCATGACTCATGTTATATCATTCCTTTAGGAATAATGTCTTATGAACTACCAATATTTATGCCATGAATTGAGTTTAAAATCTATGATATTCAAGGTATACTTTTAAAATGTTATTCTCATGTACTCATACCCTTATACTCATGTTATGTTGATATATCTCTTATTTACCCTTACTGAGCATCCAGGATCACCCTTTTTTATGTTTCCTTTCCCCATGTTATTAATAAAGGTATTATAAATGATATGTTTAAGAAGGGTGTTATTTATGAAGAACATAGTGGGAGATGATTTAGTTCACTTATGAACTAGTTGTTTATGTATCTATGTTTCCAAAGACACTAAACCTTTATATTTCTCAGGAATGTTTATGAAAAATGAAATTAATATTCATCTATTAAGATGTAATATCTATGTATACAAATCTTGGGTCACTATTGTATATATTAGAGGAATGGTTTAGTTAACCTTTGAAAACTAGGATGAAAAAACTTTAGTGAGATCCCTATGGATATGTATAAGGATAAGTTTAAGGATAAGTCTAAGTATAAAAAAATATCCTAGAATTTTGGTGAAGGATAGAGTGAGTGGTTTCTAAAAAATTACATCTATGTATGGATAATACAAGTGGATGTGGCTCTGACACAATTGAAAATAGAGATAATAACTCTAAAAACGGTGCATTGAGTTGGACTCGATTTTCACCTAGTGCATGAAAATGAGCCTTACTACATACATACATACATACATACATACATACATACATACATACATACATACATACATACATACTTACGTACGTACGTACCTACATACGTACCTACATACATACGTACATACGTACCTACATACATACCTACATACATACCTACATACATACATACATACATACATACATACATACATACATACATACATACATACATACATACATACATACATACATACATACATACATACTTACATACGTACGTACCTACATACGTACCTACATACATACGTACATACGTACCTACATACATACCTACATACATACCTACATACATACATACATACATACATACATACATACATACATACATACATACATACATACATACATACATACATACATACATACATACATACATACATACCTACATACATACATACATACATACGTACATACATACGTACATACATACGTACCTACATACGTACCTACATACGTACCTACATACATACCTACATACGTACCTACATACATACATACATACATACATACATACATACATACATACATACATACATACATACATACATACATACATACATACATACATACATACATACATACATACATACATACATACATACATACATACATACATACATACATACATACATACATACATACGTACATACATACGTACATACATACGTACATACATACGTACACACAGACGTACATACAGACGTACATACATACGTACATACATACGTACGTACATACGTACGTACATACATACATACATACATACATACATACATACATACATACATACGTACGTACATACATACACACACACACACACACACACACACACAGTTATATATATAGAAGTGGCCGTAGGTTAGTGGTTAGTTCATCCTATTCTAAGAGGGAGGTTTTAGGTTCAAAACTCACCTCTATTTTTTTATACATAACCTATATGAATATTTTAGCAAACCAATTGTATAGACCACATATACAAATAGTTCATCAAAACCATTGGTATAGGTATATCCTGATAGAAAATCACCCAAGGGTCCATAGAATCATTGGTATAGGCTATACCAATTGTTTGGGGACCTATACCAATGGTTCCAAACCATTGGTATAGTCTTTTTTCCAGTAGTGTTTCTAAATTATATCCATCCTACTTGAAACTTCCACATAGATTATTTTCAATAACTATTTTTCCAAATTTCTTAGATAACCTATCATTAAATTTGAGTTCTTATTTATGAGAGATTACTTCCTTCCCATTAGAAATTGAATTGGCTTATACTTATTTTATCTTTCTTTCTATTTCTAAATAAGTTGACCAAACAACCATACATTGTTTAGGAACATAGGTAGATTTTTTGGAATTCACACATGACTTATTTTTTCCTTGGATAACCTTCACTTCTTCTTCTAGGACGTCTTCAAGTTAACCAATCCTTTTATTCCTTTCTTGGATTTTCTTATTCTTTGATTCCTGTTTTCTTTTTTGTATTTTATTTTCCATGGTATGTTTACAATAATCCATAGTGTGAAATATTTTACCATAATAAAGCATATATACATTTGTTTTACATCATTGGAATATTTATTTTCAGTCCTCTTGAGGGTTCTATTCTTATTCCTTTGATTTACCTCTCAAGGTAGACTCAACCTTTTTATTTCGATTTTTTTTCATTTGATATGGTATTTTATTTGCATCATCATCTAATTTATACTGAACTATTACATACCAAAACTCATCATAATAGTTACCATAAGTGTTACAAAAATCATATAATTTATAAATATATTACAATCTATTCGTGATGAAAATATTTTTTTATATAAGTTTTTCTTTCGAAAAAATGTCTTATATTTTCTTCAACTCCACTCCCCCAAAATTTTGGCCTTTCATAATCTAACATAATTGAAATGTTGTTCCAAGATTTAATTTACTTATTTCAAAACTTCAATCAGTATTAAAAATATCTTAAAAACTTTATTATTTTACCTTATATTGCAATATAGTTAGATTTGAACTCTTGATGGGTTTGGGTATCATTACCCTTATTTTGAGATTTTCTAGGGGATACACTCTTAATTTATGTACTATAATACACATGTGTTCTATTGGTGATTTATTATCATTTTTATCCACCAATTTTTGTCCAGTTTTCATTTTAGAACCTTTACTTTTACATTTGACGACATTAGTGAAAATGAAATTACTAGGACAATGGGTTAAATTTCATAAAAATATTTATTTAAATGCATCTTGAGATAACATAAAGTGATATTTAAAATAATTATAAGTGTTTTTAGATACAATTATCTTATATTAAGTTTTTATGTAATCATATCTCTTCAATAGTTTGGGAAGGTACAGTTTGTACAGATTCCAAAATTTTCAATTTAACCCCAAGTTAAAGATTCTTTATGTTGAGGATATTATTCCCAGACTCAATCAATATCAAAATTTATTCCCATTATTTTTTCATTTTCTCAATATATTATTAACGGTTTTTACTAATTTCTTATATGGAATGATCATGGTATTTGATCTTCTTATCTTTGACCTCTAATTCTGCATCCTTGAAATTTATTGAAGTATTGTGTAGTTTTTCCAAAGCATGGATAAATTCTTTAAGAAAAATTTATTTTAATTCATTCTTAAAATTATTACCTTTCAATTTTTATTTAATTAATGAAATAATTTCATTACATGGAGTCACAAATTATTTCTTTACTTCTATGAGGTCTTTGAGAGAATCACACCTTTTGAACTTTCCACTAAGTTCATATTCCATTTCTTAAGATTATTTTTCTAGTTATTCATTTTCATAAAAAAAGATACCTTGAAAAAAAGTATATATGAATCCAATTCATCAGGAACATTCTTTACATACATTTCAATTTTAGAGCAAAAGTCTTTCATGGTTTTGATAGACTCATTATCTTTAGAATCTCCATAGCTTGAACTTAATTCTTTAAAAGGTTAACTTTCCAAAAAATTTATAATATTAATTATTACCAATTTTATTAACTTTAACTAGTGGTAGATAATTCTTTTATTTTTAATTTTTTCTTAATCTATTTTCCTTTTTAATCTTCCTATTCTTTAAGGTCTTGGATAAGACCTTCATTATAGTTTTAGTAGGTATGGAGACTAAGTTCTTCATCTGAGTCTCTTTGAAATTTTATTCCAATATATACTTCATATTTATCTTTTAAAAAAATAGGTCAAATTTAAATATAGTGAGAGAAAAATTGGATTTACTTTGATACCACTTGTAGAGCCCACATGAATGTGCATACAACTGGGGGGGGGGGAGTGGTGAATCATGTGTCACTTTTTCCTGAGTTTAATTTTCTTTTTATATTATCCCCTCTTCACTATAGTCCTTTATATCAGTTAATATGTATGGATATTCTTATTTTGAATTAAACCCTCACCTTGGAATGTAATGAATAAATATAAAATAATAAAAACAAACAAGTTTTTTACATGGTTAATATCCTCTTGTAAAAACCACTCCTTATAATGTTTGACTTTGTTGAGTATATGAATTTTATTATCAATTTAATTTAAAGTGATTTAAAGTACTTAAGGAATTAACATACAAGGGTCAGGTAGGTATCATCTACTTACCTTTTTCTATCACATACAGCTCAGTCCTCCTAACTAGATAGTGAAATTGTTTATGCTAGAATTACTAGTTTCAATGGTACTTTCTCAAACCTTTAAACAAGTCTTCAACTTCTAGGACATGATTAATAAAACTTCATGCACATTATAATTTTTCTCAACATAGAATTACTATGATTATTTAATCATATTAGTTATTCTACATTTTTAGAGTCCTGATGCATAAGACATACACCAACAATAACATTGGTATGTTCCTCTATTCCTATTTTTCAATTATAAAGAACTATTTAATGTACTGGTATTCTCTTTCTTTGATACTTAACAAATATTTAGGTGGTGATAGTATCAGGTTATCCTTCTTTGAATGGATGGAATAACTTTAGAATTATTTTAGCATCAATGATATTCTCACACATATCATATTCATCTCTTGAATGTATATATATATTCAAAGAGAAATATTGTGAATATATAGTAGATATTATTTTCATAATATTCAAAAATTGATTCTCCTGAAATCTTGGTTGGTGATGTTTCTCATATTTGAACTCATTTCCTAAAAAAATATATTCATGTTTCCATGTGAATATTTCCATGATTTACAATATCTTGAATTATCCTGAGTCTTTGAACTTTAATCTCATTTAAAACCTAGATAATATATTCTTTTTAAAAAATATTTAAGACTTAGATTCTACTTCACACAATATTTAGATAACTAAATTCTCATTTGATTCAAAAAACCCAAAATTATATTTATTTTGAATCCCTCTACATATACATGGACCTTCATGCATTGTGATGTAGAACACATGTCTGTGGCATGGAGATCTCTGAAAAAAATCACAAAGAATGGACTATGGCATGGTCTATACTATGTTTATGCTTACTCATTCTCTCATTTAAGACATAATGTGAGCCTACATGATATAGTCTAGCATGTTGTTTCTTATAGGTGGATTTCGTACTCACCACGATCACCAAAACGGTCATAGAATAAACACCACAACATGGTCTTGTCTGAATTTCATACTTCCTATGATATGGTCGCCATTTATTTGGTGTGGTTATCATATAAACTTCTCTAAGCTTTATACTTATACAATAACATCTTGATCTTCATACTGTGATGACTTATTATATAAATCTTAGCTTGGATCATAGCTCATTAAAATCATTATGATGTAAATTCCATGAAGATCATTACGTGAGGCATTATCTGATTCATATTATCTAATTATTTAGAATATAAAAATTCTAGAAATCTCTTCATACCTTTACACAACATTTTATTTTACCCTTAAATAGGTCCAGGTGACCATTACACAGCCTTCAAAATTTTCTCATTACATTTATGTAATGGTCTGAAACCTTTACATAATATATTGGTATTCTCAAAGTACATTTACACAGACAATGGTTTGATTTTATATAGCTACTGAAACCCATATGAACCTACTTTATAACAAGGTTAACTTTTCATGAGGGGAAAAACCTTGGATTAACCTTTACCCCAGGTGTAATGCAATAACCCTTACACAACATGTACTTGGATCACCTTACCATAGAGTGAAAGTTACCTTTATATAGGTATTATAATTCTCAAATAACCCTTATATAGGTTAGATTTAACTGATTACCTTTACATATAGTCTAAAATTTTGTGTGACCTTTATGTAACTACTGTAATTTTTGGATTAACTTTACATGGTGTTAAATTTACCCTCACCCAAAGCCTTTTTTATTTTCCCAAAATTGTAGACTATACTCAATTCAACCCAGAACTCCTTGGGATGATCCCAAGGTCTTCTCAACACCTAAAACCATCTTAAAACTCATTAAAAGTGTGTTCATGCACCCGATTAATTAGTTTATATGGTTGATTATTCTTGGATGAATTATTCACTCTTTTTTTCTCATCCTTGATAAAACCAGTTATTAAATCTCCTCATGATACAACACCTCAAAATCTCTTGATGAACTTTTTAGATAGAATTTCATCATCCAAAAAAACTTATTGTTTATTCATTTAATATTAACTCACTAATAAGAATCACATATCATAAGGTTTCTAGAATCTTTCACAATAGGCTCTTCAAGAAACACCTCTAACATACTTATTCCTTATTTTCCATATGTAACAGTAGTAACACCTTTAATAAATTTTCCATCTATTAAGGTTTTATATTATTCTTTATCACTAAAAACATAAATTTACATCTTCACATTATCAGATAAATCATCCTTGTTTCTAAAAAATAAAATTCTCACATGGGAACTTAACCTTACTCAAAATTTTCCCTAATATGATTTGAGAGTTGAGTGAGTAATACCCTACAATTTAATTGGAATAAGATTAGATTTTTTTACTAATATGTTATTTTACTTGATTTAAAATTAGATTATTGATTTTTACCATGCTTACTATGTTATATGATATTTTAGTATCATTTTATTGTGATAGTATATATAAGAACATGCATTATGAATTCATAAAGAGAATGTTTATTCTCTTTGATATAGAGAATTCCCACTGCTTCTATGTATATCATAGTCATTTCTTTGATAATGATAAGGATTATTACTTGGATATTGTATATTATTATTATATACCACTTAAGCTATCTGAAGTTCCCATTGGAATTATTGTTGAACATTGTATTTATTATCAACCATTTTTAGAGGTCATGGGGAATGTTTGAGATTTTTTTGATGTGTTTTTTAGGTGTTTGGAGATGATAAAAAATGAATAGAAGTGGTTATGAGGTTATTTTATGAATTTAATAAATCTTTGGATAGTGTTGGAAATTGGCTAAGTAAATTTCCATAAAATTCATATATTCACAAGAGTCATCCACCATAAGAGTGACTGGACATAAGATTCATCCACCATAAGAGTGACTACACTAAGATTCATCCACCTTAAGATTAATTATTGTAAGATTCATCTAGATATAAGAGTCATTCGATGTAAGATTCATCTACCATAATAGTCATTATATGTAAGAGTCATCTTCCATGGGATTAATCTAGGGTAATAGTCATTAAACGTGAGAATAATCTCATATAAGAGTCTTTTAATCTTACAAAATCACTTGTGATGAAAAAATAGAAAAGTCATGATATTTCATAGGATCAAAATGGTTATTTTCATAATAGTCATTTACTCTTAAAGAATGTATTCTGTCTAAAATTTTAGAAAATTTATATACCATAAGATTCAATTTTTTTTGCTTATAAAAAGGAAAGTACATTGATAATTATGTAAGGATGAATTGATTTTTATATGATGATATTTCAAGAATGTTCTTAAAATCAGATAACCCTTAGCTGGATTTCAGATCTTTAAAATCATAAGCTGCTGGTCAAATATATAATTCAAGATGAGATTCATGGGAATTTGAATGAAGATTAAATTAGAAGGATCATGGGAAATATTCATGGTATTTTAAATTCAAATATTTGAAATTATTATTAATGATAAAAGATTCTATTCTTTAGGGGATTATTGTGCAGTTAAAAATCAAGGGGAGTTTCTATAATTTATTATCGAAATATTATTAATGAATTGAAGTGAATATAAATGGGAGAAATGAAGAAGGAAAACTATATCAAGAATTGATAAGATAAGCTGATACTGTGCCACATTGAAGAACTAATGTATTGAAAAGAGTGGTAGAATAGAATATTGAACAGTGCCTATTACTGCATTCATTATCTGTGTCAAGGAAATTTGATATTATTGCTAATCATTTGTATACTTTCTTTTAAGGAAGAAAAATACCACCATGTGTTGGCATTCTTTCATGCACAGTTTGGGAATTTTAATGCTTGAGAAGGGAGACCAGCTTGCATGATGCTCTATTAATATTCATTTGGTAGTTTAAGACCAATACCAAGGAAGAATATCTTATATTTAATACTAATTCATCTGGTGATGCAGTGAAGAACTTTTTCAACATCAATAGAAAAAGCTAAATCTTGAATACCAGTGTTTCTAGTATAAACAATTCCCAATATATTCAGAAAGTGGATGATACATTCCATGGAAAGTACATTATATCTTTATAAACCATTGCATGTGTATTGATCTTCATTTTTAATTACTATAATCTAATAGTAATAATAAAATCTATGAATCGATAAGTGTCCAACACAATAATGAGTATGCTCTCACATTGAGGATGAATCTTGTAAAAAACCTATGTGTTGTAAATTCTTTTATTACAGCTTCATACTGGGTGAGATATTTTTTATACTAAGTGGATCTAGATTATAAAAATTCACTGAGTTTTGATTCAAAAAGAACTTGTAAAACATGTACTACTGATCCATATCCCTCTCAATGGTACTCTAATTGACTCGTTCTCTATAATTTTTATCAAATCTAACTAGGTTCCCTTTGAGATTCTACTTATATAAATAATGGAGAATCCTAATTCATTTAACAGTGGGGGGAGTATCCATTTTTTATGGAAAGAAATTTCATGGTTGGAAAAATAGAATTATTCCCAATTGGCTATTATAAGGGGTGAAGTTTAGTGATGTCATGACAATGGGGTTTTCACTTCTTAGGAGATATTCTCCTATAAACTCTATAGAAAAAATAAATTTAGAGGTAGATGAGAATTACAGGAATTTAATTTTATATTCTTTGTTAGATAAAGTAAATACTAAAGTTTTGGGGATCAATACCACGAAAGAGATGCACGAAAAGATAGAGAACAATTATAAAGGGAATATCAATACCAAAGAAGGAAAAATTAAAATTTGTAGGTATAATTTTGAATACATCAAAATGGATGAAGATAAGACCATTGATGACTATTTTACTTGGGAGAATGAGATAGTCAGTCACATCTGAGGATTTGGTGATATTTCAAAATATTATAATATTTAAAAAAAAAGTAATTAGAAACTATCTATATAGATTCAATCCAAATATTTTATCTATATAGAAAAAAAAGACATTTCTCCTGATGAGTTACATAATACTTTTCTTAATTATGGGATGATAAAAGCTCCAGTTTTTAAGAAAAGGCTAAAGAGGATTTGATATTAAAATCCATGAAAAAGTTAAATATCAAAGGTGTTGAAGATAAATTCTTAAGTGATTCATATAAATATTATTATAGTGATGATAATCATTAGATAATTATGGCCTTTATTTCAAAAAATCTAAAAAATGAAAAGGAAAATATAAGGGAAAACTCACACTCAAGTGCTTTAAGTGTAGGGAAATTATACAATTTTTGTTAGATTATACAAGGAATAAAATTGTGGAATATGAATATGATTAGTATAAAGATAATACTTAAATAATTATAATAGTAAGAGGTTTCAAATAACATAAGAAGTCTGGTGAAGATAAAAATATAATTCAAAGAAGAAATAAGAGAAGTATGTTGAGTGAAGAAGAAGTTGTTTTCTCTTATTCATTTAGTGATTCTGAGGAATTATATACTATAAAATATACTAACTTTATGAAACATGTTGAAAGGTAAGAATAAATCTTAAGTAACGATGAATAATGAGAAGAAACCTATAAGGAACACATGTTGAGAACTGAGATTGAAGTATGCTTAGAAAAAAAATTCAACATAAAATGGAAATAAAATACCTGAAGAAAGAGGTTGGAAGTTTAAAAAAGAAAAATATGGTATTCATGATAAGGAGATCAATTATCTTACAAAAATCAAGATTCTTAAGGTGAAATTGGCTAAAAAATAGGATGGTGGGGAAACTTGAGAAGAAAATCACCTCTAAAGATAAAGATCTAAACATAACATGATTTAGGTTTCATAAGGCTGATAAGATTCTTGAAAAAATGAAAGATTAATATGAAAATATTGTGTAAGTAATGTAAGAGTCATCAAAAAATGATGAGAAATATTTTATACTACTTCAAGTAAAATATGTACATGTGATACTTGAAATTTAAAAAATCTATTATAGCTAACAATGAAGGTTCTAAAATCTAATAAACATAAAATTGGGTTGAGAAGAAACCTCAAAATATTATTCCTATAACCAATAAATCTGAATTCAATGTGAAAAAGGAAGGTTCTTTAAAACCTAAGAAACTAAAGGCTATAGTTGTTTAAAAAAAACAAGATTAAATTGGTAGAAAACCTAAATAGATTTATGAGATACTTGGTTTAAATGAAACCATTAGTGCTGTGGTGTTTTTAAACATAAATAATTTTCTTATCTAGTACAATATATATCTCCCATGGAATCAAAGAAGGTTATATTTAAGGTTTAAATACCTAGATAATAGGATTAAAAAAATTGTGATGAATTAGACTAGAAGTGGAAATTCATCTATAGTGCTTGTTCAAAAATAGTTTTGATTATCTTAATGAAATTTTTGGAAGGTGTGACCCACAAGGTCATTGTGTAGAATAATTAATTACCACACTTCTAGGTAAAAAAATAAATAAAATATTGAGAGAAATAAGACTTAGAAGAAGCCCAAGACTAAAAAACCACTTCTTGTTGAAGTATATCTCAAATCCAATAAAAAGAGAATAGTTTGGATACTTGAAATTGGATTCTTATCACACATGATCAGAGATGTAAATATTTTAAAAAATATTTAAGAGAGAAATGTTGGTGCAGTAACCTTTGGCAATAAATTATCTTTAAGTATAACAGGGATTGGATCACTTGAAATTGAGCCTCATAGGTTAGAGTCATAAGATGTGTTATTCATTGACGAACTTGGACATAACTTGATGAGAGTGATTTAGATATGTGATGAGGGTAATGAGGCTATTTTTAAAAAGAAAACTTGCCTCATCAAAAGAATCAAAGTGGAAAAATCATCACAAAAGGAGAAAGAACCAGTGAGGATCTATTTCAAATAAGAGATCCCACTAATTCCTACTACCTAAGTGTTACTAAATAGAATAACATACACCATAGGAGGCTTGTTCACTTTTTTTCAAAAGAGTTTTAGGAAAATATCAAAATAAATTGGTGTGAGGGATCTACCCCAATTTACCAAATTTATAGATATGGCGTGTAAAGCTTCTAAAAAGAAAAAAATGGTCTAAGGGAAGCATAAAAGAGTAGAGACACAATAAACTATACCACTTGAGTTAGTCCATTCAAATTTATATAGACATATGAGACACCAATCCAATATAGGTGAAATATATTTCATTAAATTTATTGATGAATATATAATAATTAAAATATTATTTTTTCTAAAAAACAAGTCACAAGCAGTAAAGATGTTTAGGCTTTTTATAAGAGAAGATGAAAGTGAACTTTGAGTTTATATTAAGAACTTGAGGACTAAAAATGGAAAGGAATTCACTAGAAGTTATTTTGAATCCTATATGACCAATAATGATATTATAATAATATAGTTTTTATATTAGGTATGGATCCTTTTAATTTCAGCCTAATTCTTTATCTTAGACCTAATATGGATTCCCAATGAGGTCACAAGTGTTTTAGGGGTGTCTGGGGCTTGTTCAGAGCCCATAGACCAACTTTTTGGGAAAAAATAGATTGGTTTCATGGTTAGGAGAAACCATATAGGGTAGGTCACAGGGTTACCCCTAACTGTGTAGGGATGGAAATAGGAGAATGCAGAATCCCGTGTTTTGAACCAGACTGAAATACAAAATTTTTTGAACTTCTTCGTTTACTAAACTGGTCTTTTTTTTAAAATAAGCTTCAAAACTTAATTATGAGAATTGGATCAATCCTAAGTGATGTTTTTGGGCATGGAAGAAGGCCCGAGAAGTTTCCCAAGTGGATCGAGAATTTTTGGGAGTTTCGAACCTGAAAAATTTCAAGTTTTAAATGACAGTAGAGGGTGCACGGTTTGCACACGGTCTGCGAAACCATGTGGCCCATAGCAGTTAACTGTGAGGCCCTATTTAAAAAGGGTAAATGTATTAGTTCATGGGTTGTTCATGGTTTCCTAAACTATGCACCTAGATCGTGCATGGTGCGTCTTGGAGGCAGAATACTTTGCACGGTTTGCACATGGTTTAGAAAACTATGTGGGTCAAACCATGCACGATGCCCAGTTTTTAGATTTTGATTTGTTTTAATTAAATTAAATTAAATAAAAATAAAAATAAAATAAAACTAAAACCTCATCATCACCTATCTCAAACGCGACGCACCATCCCAAGGGGGTTCTCCCCTTCGATGCACGAACCTCTCCTTTGGCCTCCTCTTGGATCAATTTTCATCCACTATTTCCTCTGTTTTCTTCTCTAATTCTCCAGGGTAAGGTTCTATCATCCCTTTGACCCCCTTTTTCTAGCCTCACTTCGACCTAATAGGCACCCAGTGAGGTGCGGTCGAACCCTAGGTTTTGGGGTTAATGTTTTTCTGGTTTTTTTGGTTCTTAGGTTGTGCGGATGGTCTCACAGGGCCTTAGGGTTCGAGTTCTGGAAACCGCCACCGAAGGTGAGGCGATTTGGGTGGTCTTGGTCCATAAACAAAATCTTTGGGTAAGGTTTATACCTTCTCATTTATTTCAAACCTCTTTAATGAAGATCTTTATGTGTCCTTAACCCTCTTTTATTAAATTGGCAGGGTGTTGAGTTGTTCCGGGTGGTTTCACTTCATTTTGGTTTGTCACTGAAGTGGATGACCCATTAATAGAGTTTTTCACAATCATTTTGGTTTCAATTCATTTTGGTTTGTCATAAATCTTTATAAATTCATTAATATAGTTTCTTACTACACTTTTTATGATATGACCCATTTGGGTGTTTAAATTTTAATAATTGTGCGTTTACTATTGGGTTGCTTTATAGAGATCTCAAGTTGGTTAAAATGGGACCCTCATAGGTGACCTTATTTGCCTAAAAGAAATTTATTTTGATAAGTTTAAAAAATTACAGGATGTTAACTAATGTAAAATATTTTAAAAAGGGAGTTTTATAAAACTTACATGTTTTCCCTTGGGGTGTTGGTTAAAATCAAGTACCTTGTGTTGTTTTGAAAATGGTACTTTGATGTTTTGATTAAATATTTGATGATTAAAAGAATAAATGTGACTAAATGTAAGAGGCCTGGAAATGGAACCTATAGTGGTGTCTACTATTTAAAAACTCTGGTGTAAGGGTAGTTTAGACTTCTCTTGAGGGTCTTAGAATGGAAGTGTGAGTACTTTCCATAGGCGTTCTTTTCCATATCAATAGCCTTATGATTGGATTTTGATCCTAGTGACTTGTTTGACATGACCCAGTGTTAGGGTTGAAACTTGTTCTTTGTAAGGGGATAAACTGTGGTAGGTAGTTCCCTCAGAACTTAAATGCCTTTCTAGTGATGTGGCTTTTCTCACCTCTTGGTGCCATTGGGTGCCATTGTCCCTAGTAGGACTCTCAGTTTTTAAGTGACACCCTTGTTTGGATAGGTGGGCATGACTTTCTTGACCTTGATATGGGATTGAGCATCAATTAATGCTCATTTTCAGCTGGTTAGACTTTCCTCGGGCATGGTCAGCTTCTTTGAAGGTCGTCTGACTCCTCCTTCTTGGTGATGGATGACTTGGTATGACGTCGTCTAGGAAAAAGGTCGTATGAGGCAATATGAATCCGAAATAAATCTTCTTGTACTGTTAAATATGGTCTTGGGTCATTTCCAAGTAGAGTTACTTGAGTATTAATGAATTAGTTCATTCCAATACTTGGGATGGTTTTTGAAAAACTCGAGTGTTTTGACACGCTGATCTCGTTGTTATAATCTATCATGCTTTTGAGCAGTTATCTTTCTTCCCCTTTGACTAGGACACCCCTAAGGTGGGTAGTGTCCTATTTAGATAGTTAATATGCCCTTCCAAGTGGAAGGAACACCTAAAGGGACCATTGGGAAATGGTCAGGTTGCTTGAATTCCCTTGAAGCTTGCAAGTCTTAAATTGTGTTGGTGCTTTCTTGGCAGCATGACCTTGATCTGGTTCAACTATTTTACCTTTTAGTTTCTGGGTGTGTTTGACTGGAAACCCCATATTAAATCCTATTAGTGTACTCTTAGTAAGAGATGAGCATGTCCCCTATCTTGACATCGTCCTCAATGCACTAAGAGAACATCGGTCTTACACCGTACTAAATCTTTAAAAGATGTTGACCTTGTTGGATGATCTTTTTCAGTGTTACACGCTAAAGCATGGTTCTCCTTGAGGCTTGGTAAGTCCTGAGTGATTCCTAGGTTCCCATGTAGGAACACCTTGTTCAAAATCATGGACTCCAGCCATTTCTTTTGATTTTCTCCGACCGCCTAAGCCAGACTTCTTCGAGATACGTCCGCCAAATGGCTTGATTCATTCTCTTCTTTTCAGTTGATGTTTACGGTTATACGGGACCATTTTAAATCATGTTTCCCGGTGAAGGAAAGTGTGGTCTCAAGGTTAGAAATTTATTTTGAGAAATCTTTCTCGAACAATTCTGTTAGGTCGATCAAAATTTGACCATTTTCTTTTTACAAAATTATGCCAAGAGTGTCATAAGAACACTTAGAATTATGACTTAAACAAAAATTCCAATGGCAGAGGTACCGTGGCTTGGAATTTTCCCCTTATTAAGTTAATACCTATGGTGGGAAGCACCATCAGTTGAGTGTTACCGAGACTTTGATTTGATATTTTCTTTATCTAAACAGGCTAATGTAAACTCCGTTTCTATGTTTTAGTTGAACTTTGAGTGTTGGATTGGGTTGTAAAGGCAAAAGTGTGGAATGCTTAAGATATGATTAAAGGTGCATCATGCATTGGTAACGCAATGAAACTGTTGGAATAAAACTTCATGACCCATGTAGGTCGGGTGGTGTTTACATTATTCCCGAAGGCTTCTCGAGGATGAGAAGTTTTTAATGTGGGTATATTATAGAATCCTGTGTTCTAAACCATACTAAAATATAGAAGTTTTTGAACTTCTTCATTTACTAAACCGGTATTTTTTTTAAAACCGAGATTCGAAACTTAATTATAAGAGTAAGATCACTTCTAAGTGATGTTTTTGGGAATGGGAGAAGGCACGAGAAGTTTTCTGAGTGGATCAATAAGTTTTGGGAGTTTCGAACCCGAAAAACTTCAAGTTTTAAATGACAGCAGAGGGTGCACGGTTTGCGCACAGTCTGTGAAACTGTGTGGGCCATATAAGTTAACAGTGAGGCCCTATTTAAAAAGGGGTAGTGGCTTAGTGCATAGGATGTGCAAGGTTTCTTAAACTATGCACCCAACCCGTGCATGGTGCGTCTTGGAGGTAGAAGACTCTGCACGGTTTGCACACGGTTTGGAAAACTGTACGGTTCAAACCATGCACAATGCCCAATTTTTAGATTTTGATTTGTTTTAATTAAATTAAATTAAATTAAAATAAAATAAAAAGAAAATAAAACTAAAACCTCATCCTCACCTCTCTCAAACGCAACGCACTAGCCCAAGGGGGTTCTCCCCTTCGACGCATGACCCTCTCCTTAATCCTCCTATTGGATCAATGTTTGTCCGTCATTTCCTCTGTTTTCTTCTCCGATTCTCCAGGGTAAGGTTCTCTCATCCCTTATCTCCCCTTTTTCTAGCCTCACTTTGACCTAATCGGTGCCCAATGAGGTGTGTCCGAACCCTAGGTTTTTGGGTTAATTTTTTTCCAATTTTCTTTGGTTCTTAGGTTGTGGGGATAGTCTCATAGGGCCTTAGGGTTCGAGTTCTGGAAACCACCGCTGAAGGCGAGGCGGTTTGGGTGGTCTTGGTCCATCGACAACAACTTGGGGTAAGGTTTATACCTTCTCCTTTGTTTCACACCTCTTGAATGAAGATATTTATGTGTTCTTGACTCTCTTTTATTAAATTGGTAGGGCGTTGAGTTGTTCCGGGTGGTTTCACTTCATTTTGGTTTTTCATCGAAGTGGACGACTTGGTTCCACCTTGAGGTAGGGCCCCTTTCAAAGTCATCAATCTTTATAAATGCATTAATAGAGTTTATTACTACACTTTTGTTATAAATTAATTCATACAATGAAGTATTATGCTCAATGCCTCTTAAATGTGAATTTAGCATGTTTCATGTTTTAAATGCTAAATATGATAAATGATTTGTTGATAAAAAATATCATGTTTTTATAATAAAACCCCTCTAATGGAGGTGCACTACCTTCAAGATAAAAAGTAGTGGTTAGACCTTGCTTTCTTGACTTGTCATGTTTATAATCTTTATGCTTGATGTTATGTTGAGATATGATATGTTTAGCACATGGCCCTAATGACATTAGAAACACTGAGTTTCCCTTTTTAAAATTATTTAAGGACCGAAGCAACGTCTAAGTGTTTGGTCCAGTTTTGGATTGGAATTACCCATGTAGGTAATTTCCCTTTGTATGGATACTTGGATCCCTTTAAATTAAATCAACATGTTCTGGTAAATGGAACGAGTTGAGTTAAATGAATGGTTAATGATTAATGATTAACCCTCAAAACAAGTTACCAAATTGTTTTCAAATGTTTTGAATACTAATAAAACCTTGGGTGACATGTGGGTTCCCAAGTAGGAATTCCATGATGGACTCAATGGGTTTTCATGCTCATACCATGGGAAATACATGGATTCTCATGTAGGAATTCCATGGACAGACCTGAGTTCATGAGACAAGGATTGGTTCCACATCCATGGAAACCCTTACCCTACTAAGGGAAGGTAGTAGTGTGGAACTTTCCCTTTGAAAATACCATAATGGTTTTTACTAAAAGGTTGCAATGCTACTTGACCTTTCCAAACTAATGGAAGGCAAGGCTTGAACCAATCAATGAATGGTTACTATGATACTTGGCCTATCCACACTAATGGAAGACAAGGCTTGGACCAATAAATAAATGGTTACAACACTACTTGGCCTATCCAAACTAATGAAAGGAAAGACTTGAACCAAATGAATTATTATGAATACAATATCAAATAGGAATGGACTGACTCGAGATCACCTTGGATTCTAAGAGGAGAGTACCTTGGGTCTCAGGAACCCCATTACGATTCAAGGATACAATTTTCTTAGGTTCATACCCACCTAGAATCTGGTTCTTATCTATTACTTGGATGCCTAGTATACTACTGTTGGGTCCTTTCTTCTTACAGGATACCTCAGATACACTCCTTAGATCCATCATTGAATAGTAGGTTCCATGGTTAAATCCCATCAATCCCTATCTTTTCTTAGCCCTATTTTACCTTGGTTGATCACCTTGGGCTCAGTAGGCAACTTATTGTGGAATGTCTTGGATTATGCTCCTTGGATTACACTCTTACCCCTTAGCTAGATTCAGATAATACTGAGTTAGCTTTCCATGAGTTTAAGTTACCTTGGTATTTACCCTATAACTCCCTCACTGAATATATTTTCTAGGTTGCCTTGTTATGTCTTGGAACCTTAACTACTTATACTATCACAGGATGACTTGGATACACTCCTTGGGTCCAACATTGACAAGTAGGTTCCATGGTTAAATCCCATCAGGACCGATCATTTCTTAGCCCTGTTTTACCTTGGGGGAAACTCCTTGGACTGAGTAGGCGACTTACTCACATGTGACTTATAAATAAAATGGTAATACTCAATTAATACACTGGTTACATGTTAAGACACTAGCTGAGGGCTGAATAAGGTACTTGGGTATTTAGTTACATTGTACTGCTTACTTTATTTATGCATGATTGCAACCTGTTTAATTTATATTACACTTTTAGAATTGTATTAGACACTGGTGGTGCTGACCTACTGAGATTTATATCTCACACCCTACTCAGGCCACCATTTCACTAGGATACCTGAGTAGACCTTTCTTGTTCACAGGGCCTTGGACCTTATTTTTTGTTGTTTTCTTGCACCTGGAGTTGGATAAAAGGACCGATCTGAGGATCAAGATTCTTATAGAGATCACCTTTGATATTTTTGTTCTTTTCTTTACCTGAGTCCTACATTGCTTTGTATTAAAAATCCTATTGTACTTTTTACTAATTTCCATCATGTATCAATACCATGTCATGCATTCATCTATTGTATAAACTGGAATTGGTCACTTTTTTTCAATAATATAAAAATATATCTTCCACTACTTTATTATCGTTATTATTGCTTGCTTTATTGAATGTTATTTACTCTGTAATAACACTGTGAAACTCTGATAAGAGAGTATAGTCTCACCACTGGCTAACCTTACACCCTCACTGCTAGTCAGCAGTCTCTGGAATATGAGGAGATGTGCCTGAGGTCATGTGGTGACCGATACGACCAATGTCTTAGCGGTGAGCCAGGTCAGGACGTTACAGAGAAAGCAGGGCACACAAATTTCCCTAACCATGTGTTCGGGACTGCACACCCATACGAATGGTCTATAGATTTTAGTAGAACCATTTCACATGGTTTCTATAACCATGTGGCCTAACCATGTGGGTACCATCCTTAAGTAGTGAACCTTGCACAATTGGTATATGGTTTGTCCAAACACGTGACCAAACCATGCACCCTTAAAATTTTGGGTGAAATTACAAAATTACCCTTAAATACAATTAAATCCACTCTTCCTCCTTATTTTTTCTATTTTCAGTGGATGAATATTTCCTCCCTCACATTGGAGCTCCCAAATACCTCTTCATAATTTTTTATCTCAGTTCTTCATTCGATGTCTGATTGAAGCACAATTTGTCTCTTTGGATTCCTTTAGGCGAGATTTTCATTCATCTTAAGCCATTATTAATTTCTATTCTCCTCAATAGAGTTATTTAGATGTAGGATCATATTACCTATTTTAAGGGCAATATATGTTCTTTATATTTCTTACAATCCAGGACAAACTAAGGGATGATACTGGATGAGGAGAGTAATATGATCATGGGGTAGGTGGTCTAATATTTATCCCTTCAATTCTTGATGTTTTATAATATGGGATATGTACCACACACCGGTTTCACCACATATTTCCCCAAATTTTAATATGTCTTAAATTGGTTGTCTTGCTTTTAACCTAATGACTTGTTTGAACTTAATTCATATCAAGATCGTCCAACTCAAAATGATCCATTCCTTTGGGTGTGTCTGCTTACATGTCTAATTAGCTTCCATGGTTATAAATCCAAAACACCTACTGATGTGTTTGGAAATATTTTTAAATGAGAATATCATATTTATGGTAGGTGAATGTAGTGGTATGGTATGCCTAACGCCCTTATCAATTATAATAAATTGAATTGAATGTGAGTGGTATGACCATGTCACATGAATTAAATGGAACAATGGTTAGGCCCTTGTTATTATTAAATGCAAATGAGTTATAAATTAACTATTGGATCCTTCTAAATCCTTAACTAATTCTTATAGATTATGAATATGGGCATGTAGACCCTTGATAAATATGATAAATGGGAAGGGATTCTTCTTGAAGCTTGCCTTGATGAAGATTTTTGCGGCTATAAGAGACATGTCAAATGTCTGTTTGGGTGAATGTTACAACAACATTCAGGATTTCATGATTCTGAAAAATCTGGGTGTAAAAGGGAATTTCAGACCTACTTTGGGTACTATGGAGGTGTTTTGGATCCCTCATTTCCCCCTTTGGATTAAAGTCAATAAGGATGGCGCCTCTAAAGGGAATCCTGGTCCTTCGGGTTGTGGTGCGGTCTTTAGGGATCATGATGACTCTGTAAAAGGGTGTTTCTATGGTTCTTGTGGCGTGACAAGTTCTCTTGAGGCTGAGATTCTTGGTATCATACATGCTGTTTCTTTTGTGAAAATTAATGGTTGGACTAATATCTGGCTAGAGAGTGACTCTTCTACCATTGTGCAGGCCATCAGAAATGGTGAAATTCTTATCTCTTGGTGGCTCGTAGAAAAGTGGATGCAATGCATGGAGACCCTTTCGACTCTCAACTTCATCATCATGCATGCCTATCGAGAGGCGAACAGGGATGTGGATGGTCTTGCAAACATTGGAGTTAGAAAACAAATTACCTGGTCTGATACTCTTCCTGAGGCTTTACTCCCTTTTTATAGGGATGATTGTAATAAAATCTCATATTTTCGCCTTTTGTAATCTTTCTATTTTTATGAATTAATGCCTCGGCCTTTTGGAGGAGGGACCCTTCTTTCTAAAAAAATGATATGGGCATGATGACCCTTACTGTGATATTAGGCATGGTGTTCCCTACTCTTGTGATACTAAGCACGACATCCCCTATTTTGTGAAATCGGGAATGAATAACCTTAATTTGATACCAAGCATGGAATCCCCTACTCTTGTGATACTGGTCATGATGACCCTTAATGTGATATGGGACATGACATCCCCTACTCTTGTGATACTGGGCATGGAGACCCTATACTATGAAACTAAGCATTGTGTCCCCTAATACTTGTTCAGAGATATTTAGACATGAGTCAAAGCAGGCAGTTTTAGCCTGGTTACCTCAAGGAACTATATCTGACCCTTTTACACTTATTACTACTTCTTTTAATTAGTATATCTATATACTACCATGTTATATACACAGACTGGATATTTATGAACACCATTGGTGGTGGCCTACTAAGTTTATCTCATACCCTATATAGCCCACCGACGGTACCCGGGTAGACTATATGCTTGTAGGTGTAGATAAGGGGAAGCGTCCTCTTACAAATGAATTAATTCTTACATGAATTAGGATGAGATATTGGTAATAGATGACCAGGATGGAGCTCAGAATGATTGGATAGATTTTTGCCTTTTTATACCTTTTGTATATCATGTGGTTATTGACTGCCTGCTGCCATGTATACATATTTTCCCCATTTTTTAGAAACATGACACAATCATCCATTGTATATGATTAATTTTTTTTCTTTTGATTATTACTCAGTGCTTAGATGATTATTTATGCTTCTACTAAGGCATGTTACTGGTCTAATTTTCATAGGAACTATTTCCGCTGTGCTGTTTGTTTATATATGCTTCCACTATTTACTTGTTATTATATCTGCTATGATACACTCTGGTAATGAAGGCATAGTCTCCCCATGGACACACCTTATGCCCTCACTACTATTATAAAGCCTTAGTATATGAAGAGGCGTTCTTGAGGCCATGTGGCCCACCATCTTGGGGCACCGTTCAGTGACATCTAGTTCGAGACGTCACAGTGATTAAGAACCAATACAATGTTACTTATACTCCATTAAAGAATTGAGTAGTTGAAATAATGAAAAAAATCATTACTGAAATGGGCAGAATAATTCTATCTAAGTTTAAAAATTCAAAAAATTTCTAGAGAGAATCTATGTGCACAACTATGCATTTTTAGAATAGGTGTTTACTAATAACTCACTCCAATATAACTTCTTATGAGATATGGTATAAAAATAATCCAATTGTTAATTACTTCAGGATTTTTGGTAGCCCTTGTTTAATGAAAATTAAGAACTTAAACCCTATAAAATTTGATGAGAATTATAAGGAAGGTATCTTTATTGAATAATTATCCAATGGAAAGGGATCCATATGTTGGAACAAATGGATTCATAAAGTGATTGATTACTAGGAAGTGGAAATTATTGAAGAAAATATCAATATTAGTATCCTAGATAAATCATATATTGAGGTTTCTATTGAATACAATGAGCATAATTCTTATAATAACAATGAAGAATAAGTAGAAAATGATCCATATGTAGTTGATGTTTATTCTGAGCAGACTGGTGATGAATAAGAGGCTACTGTAGTTGAAAATTATCAAAAGCTAAAGAAGAATGTATAAGCTAAGGATATAGTGGTAGATAAAAATAATTCATTAAAAACTAGAAGGAAGTTGTCAATAAACAAAAAAAAACAACTCTTATCTCTAAAATTGAACCATAATCATTGGTTGAAGCCTTTAATCATAAAGAGTGGGTTGGTGATATGGATGAGGAGATGAATTACATAGACTATAATTCCACTTGGGACCTTATTCCCAAACCAAGATAAAAAAATATAATTTGAACCAAATGGGAATTTATTAAAAAAGAAACGGTAAAGGAGTAGTTACAAGGAACAAATATAGACTTGTTTATAAGGGTTACTCATAGGTTGAAGAAGTAGATTATGAAAATAACTTTGAACCTTTTACAAGACTAGAGTTCATATGAATGTTACTAATAGTTGTAGATAATATATAATATAAAATATATCAAATAGATTTTAAATAAACCTTCTTAAATAGAGATCTAGATAAAGAAGTTTATATTGATAATCCCAAAGGGTTTGTTCTTAAAAATGATCAAAAAACGGTTTACAAACTAAAAAAGGCTCTCTATAGGATAAAACAAACTTCTAGAACTTGGTATTCCAAACTTGATGGTTGCTTAAGGAGAATAAGCCTCATAAATGGAAAATCGTACAATAAATTTCACATCAAAGAAATTAAGGTTGGTTCTCTCATTATAATTGTATATATTGATAACATTATCTTTAAATATGATTAAGAGATTGATTGTAATGAATTTTTTTTACCAAATGAAAAAATATTTTGAGGTATACATTGTGGGAGAGCTATATTATTTTCTAGGATTTCAAGTGTTGTAAGAGTAAGACTTCATCTTTTTATCCCAAGATATGTGTGGTATAGAATTTTTGAATAAATTTAGTATGGAAGACTTCAAACCAGTATCTACACATATACAATTTGGAATGAAACTATCCAAGGATACTTAAGGAGAAAGTGTGAATCAAAGAGATTTTGGAAAATTGATCGGAAGATTAATATATCTCACTACATCTAGACCTAACATTGTATATGTATTATGATTATGTTCTATATATAAGAGTGATCCAAAAAAATCACATTCAATTGACACCAAGATGGTTCTTAAATATATTAAATGGTCTTTAAGTTTTGGACCACTGTAAAGAAAAATAGATAACTTAAATCTATTTGGATTCATTTATGCAAACTCCGTAGGTGATTATGATGAAAAAAATTACACTTTAGGGGGATTATTTCTTATATAAAGAAGATATATGGGTTGGTATTTCAAGAAAAAAACTCAATCATACTGAGTGCCATAGAGTCTGAATATATTTTTGTTACTAATTCTTGTGCATAGATTATTTGGATGAAGTAGAGGCCTAAGGGTTTGAGTGTGATTATTAAAATACCTCTAAAAATTTAATGTGATAATAAAAGTGGTATTTATATTTCAAAAAATACTTTACAACACTCAATATATAAACACATTGATATCCAATTTTAGTTTATCAAATAGAGAGTTTTCAATAATGATATCAAGATGGAATTTATTCCTACCTGATAGCAATTGGCTGACATATTTACCAAGGTTATTCCCATGAAAATATTTGAGAAATTGAAGAAAAATATGAATGTTCAGCCATTACTTATTACTTAAAAGGCTTTGGGAATACCCCCATATAGATTTGGATTTTTTTCAAAGGGGGAGAAAAGATACAAATCTCTTTTTGTGGAAGGTACCAGTTCTCTTTATCTATTGTATATCTAAGAGATTACTACTTTGTGAAAATTTGAATACATTTAGAAGAAGTGAGCACATGGACTAAGGGGGAGATAATTCAAATTACTTAGCCAAAATTTTATCATTACCAAGGTATGAAAGTCTCTAAAAAAACAACATTATCCTATGGTGTGGTATCAATATTTATCTCATGTGAGTTGAGATATGATTTTATGTTTCTTAAATAAGTTGTTGATATTTAAAAAAGAGTTGATTGTGGCTACCAAAAACTCCAAAGTGGGAGACTAAGGTTCCTAATGGAATTTTTATTGAAGGTTTTATTTGCTATCAACCATTTTTTAGAGGCTGGGTGGAATGTTTTAGAATTTTTTTGATGTGTTTCTGAGGTGTTTGAAGATGTATAAAAATGAATGGAATTGTTTCTATGGTTATTTGATGAATTTTTAAAATCCATGTATGGTGTTGGAAATTGGATAAGTAAATTTCTATATGATTCATCTATCCATTAGAGTCATCCACCATAAGAGTGACTGGCTATAAGAGTCATTCATTATAAGAGTGATTGGCTATGAGTGTCCCTTATCATAAAAGTGACTAGCCATAATAGTCATATTCCATAACAGTGACTATATTAATATTCATCCACCATAAGAGTGACTTATATAAGAGTCATATATCCATAAGAGTCATTTTAAATAAGATTCATTTACCATGGGATTAATTCAGTGTAAAATTCATCTACTATGGGAGTCATTTGGAATAAGAGTCATCTTCCCTAAGATTCATTTACTCTCATGAAATCAATTGATGTAAAAAAAACAAAGTAATGAGATGTCAAAGGATCATAACAATAATTTTCATAAGAGTTGTTTGATATTACAAAATTTATTCTCTTTGAAGTTTTAGAAAATTTTGTTATAATAAGAGTCATTTTTAATCTTAAAAAAAGGAAATTACTGAGAGAATTATATAAGTATGAATTAATTTACATATTCTAATATTTTAGAAAAAATATTTAAATAATACGATGCTTAGTTGGACATAAAATATTTTAAATTAAAAGCCACTGGTCAATGTTGTGATCTAAGATGTGATTCATGGGAATTTAAATGATGATTAAATGATAAGGATTGTGGGTGACCCTCATGATATTTCAAATTCAAATATTTGAAACTATTATTCATGATAAAACCTATTATTATTTAATGAAATATTGTGTAGCCAAAAATTAATGGGAGTTTCTATAATTTATAATGGAAATTTTATTCATGAATTAAAGTGAATATAAATGAGATAAATAAATAAGGAAGACTATATTAATAACTGAGAATATAAGTCTATAATCTTCCTCATTTAAGAACCATTGTATCTAAGAGGGTGGTAAAAGATAAGATCAACTAGTGTGTGCTACTATATTCATAATATGCGTCAAGGAATTATGATCCTATTGTTGATAATTTGGAGACTTTATTGTGAGGATGAATAATATCACCATGTTTTTTCATTATCTCATGAATATTTAAAGTATTCTAAAATAATAAAAGGGATTCCATCTCACTTGGTGATATATTAATATGAATATAAAAGTTGAAGATCAAGATTTAGGAAGAAGATATTTTCTTTAATTCTAAGGAATATAGTGAGGCATTGAAGATCTTGTTCACCACCAAGAGAAAAAGGATGAATCTTTAAGATAGGTGGTTCGAGTATAAAAAAACACCAACATATTTAGAAAGTGGATGATACCTACCTAAACCATTGAATATGAATTGAACTAAATTTTTAATCACTATAATTGAATATTGTTAATCAAATTCGTGTATTGACAAGACTCAAACATGAAAAGGAGTAGTCTCTCACAATGAGGACGAGCCTTGTAAAAAACCAGTGTTCTATGAATTCATTTATTATAGCTTCATACCAGGTGAAGTAGTGTTTATACTAAGTGAATCTAGATTATAAAAAGTAATAAAGGTTTTATTTGAAAATAATTAGTAAAATGACAACTACTGATTCACCCCCCTCTTAGAGGTACTCAAATTGACCTCATCTCTACACAAGCCCACCAACCAGTGGAATATAGGTTAAACTTATGAGATAGGTTGTTATAACCTGACCAAGTATACAGATTGATGGTGTGGGATGATCCCAAAATGACTGAACTTGTATACCTATGATGAGCTTAAATATATCCTCGACTCATTATACCCACTCCCCTATTTCCTTGGATGAGTTTTTGGATTACATCAACCATCTATGCCCCATTAATTTTATCATGGGATAATCCACTAGGACCCTAACTTATTTTACCAAATTTACTTATATGTAAGATCTATTATAGTTATTAATATTTCTTTCTACTAGTGATGGATTGGATTATCATCTCAAATCTCAAGTTTAGGCTCGAAGTAGGAATGTATGTATAAAACCTCCCAGTGTTGTGGGTTATCGGTTGTATTAAATGTTATTCTATGTTTTTATCCACCATTTTATTGTTATTATACCCTTTTTAATGATTGGAAAACCTATTTTATCTTATATATATGTAAATATATAGAAATTTTTATACACACACTTGTTCATCACTATTTTTTTGAGACACCGTTGGTGGTTCCCTATAGAGTATGTATATGCCAACACACTTCATGGACACCATGGTGGACATGAAACCTATCTTTACTTCTTTTCATATACTTACTGGTACACTTGTAGTTATTGGATTATCTTAGTTAGTTTCCAATGTTTTTCATGTAATTTGGATAGGTTCCCACATCATAGTTAGAGTTATTAGAGATTGTTGGAGGTCATGTTTGACTCATTCCCTATTCTTATTTTGGGAACACTTATCATGATCTATGCTAGTCGAGACATGTTTATTAACTAGTGTGTACAAAGTTTTTTTAATGTTGTTTGGTATTGTATGAATACATATATAATTTTTTTAGTATATTTATTGTTTTACGTAATCACATATGATTTATTTGTGTCATGATTTTATTTTGGTACCTCCAACTTATGGACATGTCATGCCAGTTTATCAGTAGAACCTGGACATGATTTTTATTTATAACTAGTGGGTAAATCATTATATAAATTGTTTATTTAGATCCATGATGCTAGTATAAATATCTTGGGTTGGGATTATGGAACTCTAATTTGGGTATCGTAAGGGTATTCAGGCTAGGGTTGTTATAGTAAATCTTGATTCTAACACCACTTATCTTTGGCATTGTTTCCTTATAAATATAAATGTTAGGTTCATACATAGAATCTATAGATATTGATTATTAGACTCATTAAATTATGAATCATTTGATAATTTTGAATATGTTTATTAGGTAAAATGACCAAATAACCTTTTAGAGTAAAAAGTGAGATTGTTAATAGACTATTGAATTTTATACATAGTGATATATGAAGACTTAAGAGTACTCAAAAAAATGGTTGGTATAGGTAATTTATAACCTTTAATAATGATTTTTCCCAGTATTTTCATGTTTTTCTTATTATACGTAAATTTTAAACATTTTAAAATTTCAAAGAGTTTATAAATAAAGTATATAATCAACTAAGAAAAGGTATTAATATTATTTGATTGGATTGGGATGTTTAATACTTAAGATTAGAATTTACTAATCATCTTAGAGATTGAGGAATTATTTTATAAATCACTCCTTAAGGAAAACTAAAATGGAATGATGTGTCTGATATAAGTAATCACACCATATTGGGCATGGTTTTATTGATAATGATTCATTGTTACCTTTCTAAATCATTCCAGTGATATTCTATGGAAGTATCATTTTTCATACTAAACCATGTTCTATCTAATTCAGTCATAAAAACATTATATAAGATATGGTTTGGGAAGAATCCCAATCTTTTATCAGGATTGGGGGTTGTGAAGAATATGTATGATGCATGTATTTTGATAAAATTGGCCTTAAATCTAAGAAATTCCTTTTTTTGTTCTCTCAAAGATACTGTAGTATATTAATTTTATAATCCTATTGAATAAAAAGAGTTTGTGGAATGATGAGGCATTATTATTAAGAAGTATCACTTTATTTGTGGAATCAGTGGTAGGAATATTGAACTTGGAGAAGTTTAATACTAATAAACATGTATTATTCTTGAGATGGAAGTTTAAGATGATTCTATAAATATTTGTAGAAGAAGAACCAATAAAGGCTACACGAGAACCTCAAAAGTCTTATAGGGTTCCTTAAGAGCTTGATAGATATGGATTTATAATATAAATTGACAATGAATTAATATTTATAGATGAAGAAACTACTACCTATCAATATACCACTGATAGTTCTAATTATAAAAAGTGGTTAGAGTCTATGAAATCTAAGATGGACTAAATGTACACTAACCAAGCTTGAAACTTGGTGGATGCACCATATGGGGTGGAAACTATAGTGTGAAAGTAGTTTTTTACAAGAAAAATGACATGTATGGGAGAGTGATAACCTATAATGCTCATTTTATAGCTAAAATATGCAAAAATAATGGTTTTTATTATAAAGAGAACTTTTCACCAGTTGTGATAATAATGTCTATCCAGATATCACTTTACATGAAAAATCATTATGATCATGAGATACATAAAATGGATTTCAAAACTAATTTTCATAATGGGAATTTAATTGAGGATGTGTATATGATACATCCTAAATATTTTTAAGTACTAATTAAGCATGATAAGTTTTACAAGTAGTAATGATCCATTTATGGATTGAAACAAGCTTTTGATAGTTAGAACATATGGTTTGATAATGAAATAATTTTTTTGGTTTCATCAATAACATTAATGATTATTATTTATACAAGATAGTTAGTGGGAGTGTTGCAACATTTATAGTATTATATGTGGATGTCTTGATCGTTATTGAAAATAATGTCTCTAAATCACATTTTATAAAGGAGTGGTTGTGAAAGTGCTTCTTGATGAATGAAATGGGTGAAGAAGTATACATACTGGGTATGGATATCTATAGATATAAATTGAGGAGGTTGTTTATACTGAGTCATAACACATAAATTGGTAAATTAATAGAGTTTTATCATGTAAAACTCCAATAATGGGTATTTACTAGTGTTACATAGAATGATTCATAAGAATATTCAAGATCCTTCTAAGAAGTTAGAAAGGATGTATACGATTCTTCATGAATATTCTATGGGATCTATCATATATTCCATGTTATGTTCTCAACATTTTGTCACTTATTCTATGATAATAATAAGAATATACCAATCCAATATTAGTTAAATTCACTGGAATACTATTAAGAATATCCCAAAGTACTTAAAGAATAATTGAGGGTAATTTATTGGTTATTGGAGGTGAGTATACACTCATAGTAACATGTTAAACTAATGATAGTTTCCAAACTAATAAAGATTATATGAGATCTCAATTTGGTTTTGTGTTTTTTATCAATGGTGGAGCTATAATCTAAAAGAGTTCTAAACAATACATCATGGAAAAATTGACAATAGAGGAAGAGTAAATCATTACATCAGTTGTTGTGAAGGAAGCTATTTAGATCAAGGAATTAATTACTAAACTTAGGGTGGTTCTTAACATTAAGGGAGAAATTTAAATTTACTATGAAAAGAATAGATCTATTTCTCAAGATAAGGAACATTAATCTCCCCAAAGGAACAAACACATCCTTTGAAATTACCATCTCAATTGAGATATTGTTAAGAGGGTCGATGTAAATATATTTTGGGTGGTCAAAGAAGAAAATATAGTAAAACCTTTGAAAAAACCATTAATGTAAAAAATCACGAGGGTTATATTTAATCCATGGGTATTATATACATGAGATATTGGATGAAATGGTTATAAAATGTATCATGGTTTTATAATAAAGTAAATCTCTCTTTATCATTCATTTATGTGTCTATCATATAACATGAATAATGTAATGATGAAATCCATTCAAAGTCTGACATTTAGTTATCCCTAATCGATGATCATCATGGATTATTATGGGTTGTGATGATATGTTAAAATTATCATGAGTATAATCTTATATATGATACAGAGTAAAATCATGTGATAATAAGTGAAGACTTATTATCTAGACTAACCCATGAAATTATATCACATGGAATTTCATACGATCATTGATATACTTATGGGTGTATACTTAATATGAATTACCATTACCTAATGTTGAAAATATGCTTAGTATATTAAACTTTAAACTTTTATACCTTTATAATCCCATCTTTGAGGTTGAGATAATCAGGGGGTGTTGGTTATGTTGTTGATCATGTTATCAGTTGAGTTTAAACAAGATGATATTTTTCCTATTGTATGAAAAGTATGACATCTAGGCCCATGATTTAATTTTACCAACATAATTCTTAGTAATTCTTAATTGAGTGACATGTGATGTGATTAAATACTTTGATAAATTATGTGCAGTGTATTCATTTAAATGGATTATTATTTTTAATAGTGGGTTCCCAATACCCAAAATAAATAATAATTTTGATTACCATACCATGTATATAGTGAGTTGTGCATGATGTAAACTTACCATTATAGTGTTGATATTTCTCTATGAACTATTTAAATGGAAATTCCTATAGATTATTTATCATATCAAAATGTTGTAACAGTTCCCAGGATATAATGAGAACCCTGAGATATAATGAAATTAATCTTAAATATATGGCATATGGTCTAGATACATCATACTAACTGAACATAGATGATGTAGGACTATCATGTGTAGAGGTATCATAATAATTGAGACTTCTTCTAATGAAGTTATCACTTGGTGATCTCTAGTATGTGAAATCATGAGTATATTCCCACCAATAGGAACACCACATGTAATGGGTGTCATTGGTTATTATTATCTACAAACATGTGTATTGGTCTCCTGAATTAAGATCATTATCAATGTGTGCCATTTTTTCACATACTTTGATGCAATGTAAAAAACATTACATTAAAGTCGTGATGAGGTAGCTTATGTTGGGTGCATCATTGGTGGTATGACATTGGTTGAATGATCAAGATAGAATTTGTCGATTTTGAGTTCAGGAAGTGATATCTTAAGCCTAGTTGATTAGGATGGAAGTAACTTCACTAAATCCATGACCATGGTAGAAGAAGGTAAGTCCATATAGTAAGGTCAATGAATAATAAATCAAGAAATTATGATGACGAAAAGTGTGCATCCTTCCTTATGAGATATCGTGAGACAAATAGATTATATTACACAATATGTGTTTGTAGGAAATGTTTTCATTTATATGAATTGTAGTTATCTTCTTAGGGGCCTTAATGGGTTACTAGAATCTAATATTGGTCTATTAATAGTATTCACTACTATTGAGATAAGGTCCTAGAGGGTTACACACAATATCATATTCAAGACTCTACCTATTCTAATGAATAGAAGTATAGGACATGGTGGGACTTACCATGGGGTCCATGATATGTCCAAGGATATAAGATCATCAAGAAATAAATAAATTCATATTATTTGAGTTTAGAATAATTATAATTGAATTTATTTATTAAATTTATTTACAATTTTTAAAGTAAACATTTGAAAAATATTATATTAATGAATATTATTTTGATATTCAAGGTTCGTTTAATATTTGCGATAATGATGATTTGAGTTAATAGATCACTTTTATCACTTAATATATTTAATATATAACAAGTAAGTGATAAAATATAAATAATATTTATGACTTAGTAAATCATTCATAAGATATCATTTATAGTGAGTTACAAATATTTGGGGGCCAAGGACCCTTTTTGGGTATTTTGTAAAATGACTATAAAAGGAGGAAGAGGCTCTCATGGAGAGAACTATTCATAGCTCATTTATTGAGGGACTCTATCTATTTTTACACTTCTTAGAGAGAGAATCTCTCAATCCAAACAACCAGATTGAGGCCTCCTTCATGCATCATAAGAATGAAGATGTGGTGATAGTCATGATGTTAAAGAATTCACCAGATCTCTGCTATAGCACCTATAATATGATGATCAACATATGTGTAGAATTTAAAAGCACGTATGGATGATCTAGAGGGATTTGGTTTTGTATCCTTAGAGGAGTGATCATTAACAATGAGCATATGTCCACCATGACATCATATTGAATTAGGTATATTTTGGTTTATTTTTTGTGCTTAAAATTTATCACGCGAGATACTCAATATTTTACTGAGGTTGTGTTTCGCTGGTGATAATGTAGTTATGTTGACCACTAATGAAAATTTTTAAATCCCTAACCCATAAAATTCTACTATGCACCCTGATACCTTCAATTGGTATTATAGGTATGCATTAAAATTTTAAGTCAAGAAAAATTAAATTTGCATTAAATTTTGAAGATGGTGTTGTTCTAGTCTCAACACCATAGACAATGTGTCAATCCGATATCAAATGACTAAGTTGCGGTCATCCGAAGTTTTTAATATGGATTGAATTCGACAAGTGTGGGTGTTAATTTTTAAGAACACACACACACACACACATATTGGTTTTACCCAAAACTGTTTGCGAAAATGATTTACGGTGAACCCAAACACCGAACAGACTTATGGTCACCAGAATAATAATTTCTAGCCGTCGAAACAGATTATGGCCGAGTATCATTTTCCATAGGTTTTTGAAAATTTTCCCAAAAAATTAATTCTTTTGAATTTTTCAAAAGGCTACAATTAATTTTTTCTTAAAAATATAATAATAAATAAGTGGTGGATGGATTGTTGTCAAGTTAACTTGATAGAAAAAAATAAATAAATAAAGGGAATCCTAACCTAAAATAGGGTACAAGGATACATCTAAATAAATTAAAAAAAATCTTTTTCCAAGATTCCCATGGAAGCTAGGCCAACTCTACCTTCTATCCCCATCCAATCAATGCTCTTTATAGGCTCTTCTCCTTCACCGACTCCAATGGCCATGGTGGATGACCACCCTCTCATTGGGTTATTGAGCATCATCGTTGGCCATCCATCTAAACTTGGCAGCCTCCCTTTAGGTGTTGTTTGGCACACGCGCATCTGTCGGATTCCCTTAATGCTCTGAATAGTGAAACTTGCTTGTCTTGCAGTCACCGGTGTCATCCTCCTCCATAGGCTCTAGCTAAGTTCCACCAATATGAACTCCTTTTCAATGATGGCCATCCACGTTCCTCATCATCTCCGACCATCGACCTCCTTCCCACTCGATGGTGAGTCCCCATCGGTCGTGCAACCTCACAAGATCCCACCGACACACTATAGGCTCACAACAACTCGTCCCCACCAGCTTCATCTACACCATCCAGACATTTCAGATTCGACCAACCACTATTGCATCACCGACATGTTAGGTAACCTATGTCTACCTTCCAAATAGCCGTGCACGACCCCTACCCAAGTGATTAGATTCAGAATGGTCCTAGTCCTATGAACCCGGTCTATTCGATCTAGAATGGGCCAGGACAAGTTTTTCCTGATCCATCTGGACCAATCCAGGCTGTGCGGGTCCTAGAACCATTGTTATATATATATTTCTAAAATTAAGTTATTTTTAAAGTAAAATAATAATAATTAATTTATAAGTGATATTTCAAAATTAAATTAAATTTTGTAATATAATTAATTTAATTAATGGGATTTAAAGACATAAAACTTTGAAATAAAATAAGTGTGAATTATTTTAATTCATTAAAATTTCTCTTGAGAAGTTATTATTGCAAGTTTAATTTTTTGTTTATGCATTTAATTAATAGATGTTAGTTTATTACGCATCGACTAATCATGATCCATATATTGACCATTACATGTATGATATTTGTTTATTTATTAATTTAATTACTACAATTCATGGTTTGTAATAATTATATAATAAATAAAAATTTACATATTGTCTTTGCATTAATATATGTATAAGGGACTATGCATCCAGATAAAAGTTTTTTATTGGTATTCCACATTTTCAAAACCCTCTCATCTGTATATGAGTATTATTTTATAATTATAAGGATGAGTAGTGATGTACTTCATGCCTAGACTTGGTGATGCACCAGACATGAGTTTGATACATTGGATGAGTGAGTGCTGCAACTTGAGTCACATGCATAACAACTCAAGGAGTTACCCCTAGGGTCTAGGTTGATCAATTTTAACTTAATTGATTAACCATTAGTATCATATCATGATCACTTTTATTAATTTTATTTATTCATGATTTATTATTTTATATATACATAATTTTTTACACGCGATCACATAAAGTAATAAGTAAGCATGTATGGATAAAATGAACATGTGACACGATGAATGTTTTTTCTATTTATTGCATAGTCAATTGTGAGTGAGATCACATAAAATGTGCATATCATATAGAAAATTATTTTATTCATCAAGAAATAATATAAACCCTCAAAAAATATTAAGTCATAAACGCCTTCTGTTATTCAAATTTGAACAAAAATGGATGTACGGGGTGCTCGTCATCCCTAGTTGAGGGTGCCTCATACTATCAGGGAGTTCTTATGATGTAGATGAGTCAACTTAACTAAATATGGTAGAAAATAAGTAGCTATAACTATCTTTTTTTCTCTTTAGAGGCAAATATTTGAGTAAATCAAGTTATGATTTTTAGAAGTTGGGACTTCACTTAATAGATCAAGGAGCCATGAGTTAGTGCGGTTGGCCATCCTAGTGCCTTCCTTGGAAATCTTCGAGTAGTGGTGTAGTAATAACTTGTAGACTATGAGTAGATTTTTAAAGGATCATTACCACTAGAATACTCTAGAGACTAAGTATTTTGAATCTAGTAGATAGGGCTAATTGAATTTGATAAAATAGTAGGATACATTTGATGATTAAATTAATTGGTAATGTCAGTACTAATATAATATATTTTATTTTTGTAAATAATGTAATATAATACTAAAAACACACTATGATTAATTTTGGACAAAGTAATTGTCCCATCTAGCATGAATTTCCAAAGAGTAGTACAAACACTTGTTCAAAGTACCACGATGTAGGAAATTCAAGGTGCTAGAGTCCCCACTACCTGTTGAGCCACCTAATGAAATGGGGGTGTAAATATGATTATATGAGACTCATGTATGATGAATTTTATGTTTAAATCATAATGATATCATCAATATATGGTGCGAGTTATGGATACAACATCAAGAAATGGATGGTTCTACATGTTGTCTCATCTTCGAGAAGCTTGTGAGGAGAAAGTGAAGCAAGATATAAATGAGTGATCATTACACTGGATGTATGTAATTTTAAATATAGATCATGATATTTCAATACATCCCATTATTATATCATTTCCCCCAATTTCTCTATATTTTTTAAGATTAAAAAATGAACAGTGTGGAGAAAACACTTCATTTCCTTTTAGGTAAGGTTCAATAAGTCAATAAGAACTTATAGAAAGTTTTATTTCTTATGGTGAAAAAGTTGAAAGAAAAGTTGAAAATGATAATAGAAATTGTTACACCAAAGGCACCTTCACAACATCATTCAAAGAATATCAGTTAATTATCATACATGAGGCTATTTCATTGTATGTTGTGAAATAAGTATATGGAATTTTAAATGCCATGAATTGAATTAAATAAGAGAGTAGTTGTTTATTATTCAGGTATATTCATCATTGTATATAATGTTTCTATTATTATACTTGGTTATTAAATATAATGTAACAACATAGGTTTTTGAGTTGAGTTAAAAACCCCTCCTGGTTTGATTTTTTTTTCAACCAGTGGTGATGCTACTTTTTGTTTCATTGATCAGAATTAAATTTTGAGAGTTACGTTGGACTTAAATGGTGTTTTTGGGTTGGTTTGGAGGTTAGGCGAGTACCTCGAGTGTTCAAAAGGGTTTCAAAAGCATCAAAGGCCTGAAGGACTAGTTTTTGGGAAGTAGCTACAGATGCACAGTTTAGGGAAACCGTGTGAGTCAGGCCGCATGACCGTGCATATGTGTTTGTAGAATTGCAGAGGGTTTCCACAGTTTTTTGTGCATGGTTTGAAAAATTGTATGAGGTGGATGTGAAATACTGGGTCCTTAGGCAGTGGCTTCTGCACGGTTTCTGCACAGTTTGGAAAACCATGTGGGTAAACCGTGCGGCCAGTGCTGAGTTTTTTTTAAATTTTTTCCTTTTTTATATTTCTTCCCTTTTTTTCTCTTTTATTCCTTCTTGGTAATTCACATCAGGGGAGAGCTTCCCCTTTTCTCCTTCCATCGGTTTTGATCCATCTTCTTCATCGGTCATCCGTTCTTCGATCTTTTGGAAGCTATAGGACTGCCTTAGTAAGGCTAACCCCACACATACCTCTTCCTCTTTGACCCTTCATCTTATAGAATGCTATTTCTTTCCAAGAAAATTTCATGGTTAAAGATAAAAACTCAGATCTACATCTATTCACTTAGAACTGGACTTAGATATCATATGTGCCTATGTCTACGAGTCTAAGGTAGGTGGTACATACATTTTTTTTGTGTTTTTGTAGACTTTTGGATGGCACGACCTGTGGAACAATTTTGGGTATTTTTATAGAGACCATGTTATACCTCTTGTTTCATATTAAAATGATAGTGAGACCTATGGGATGCCATTGGGTATTCCCAATACCTTTTTCACATGAGCAAGGTCTGGTTAGAGGTCGTTTCTCCTTGGGGTATTTTGGATGGGGGTTCCAAAAGTGTTTAAATTGAATTGTTTTGATTTGAAATATTTTTTTAATTCAATATGGATATATTAAATGAATTGGATTCATTCAAGACCTCCATACTGACTTGTTATATTAGTTAGTTTGTGCAACTAAATCTTTTTAAATTGAATTGCTTGATTAAAATGAGTTGTCTGAATTGAATAAATATTTAATTGTTGAATTGTATGTGATGAGACCCAAGGGGTCATGATGGCCATGGTACAAGATGTATTGGGATAGCATGTCCATTTGGATTGAGTGATGATGATCACTATTTGGGCTTGTCCAAGATTTTCTTGAGTGGTTTTTACCATAGGATTGGGCATTGTGGATGTTAATTTGAGCCAGTGTGACTGTCATGTTGGGCATGACCCAAGATATTTGGATGGAAATGCCATAATATTTGAGCGACATGGTCGTAGGGGCATGAGGTTTTAGATATGGTGTGGCTAAGGTTCTTATTTGGTGATTTTTGTCCACCCGTGATGGCCAAAGCACCGATTGATTCATGTGCACATAGGTAAACTCTGTGATGAGGTGGTTTTGACTGCTTGTGTGGGTAGAGGCCCCTGATATTTGCAGATTATGTATTATGGTTGGGGTGATTTTCTTAGAAAGCCACATAGAAGGTGAGGATCCATCGGTTGATAGCGATGAGGCTATTGGGTTGGGGGATGAGGATCACCATGATTGAGGAAATGGGACTAGATATTTATTTGAGGAAAGACATCATTGTTACTCCAATTTTCATGCCATGGGCTGATGCGAGCTTTCAATAAGGGGTCCTTGGGACTAAGACACTATTGTTTGGGCATGCCTTTGGGTTGTTGATACTTTGTGACATGAGGTGTCAGGAGGCACATAGTGCCAGGCTACGTGAATGAGGTAGACCTGAGGGTTCACCAGGACTTGTGACTATAGGGGTACCTTAGTCCATGGGCCAAGGACTCTCTTTGCTTATGATATTCTTACGTTGGTCGAAGTAGGTGACACTCCTTGGTGGCTGCTGATCACTAGTGGAGGTTGTGTTTAATTATTGCATCATATTGTTTACTTTACTTAGAGATGAATGTATGCTTAAACACATATACTAGGTATGAACCATTGGGTGGTATCCTATTGAGATTCGTCTCACACCCTACATGGGCCCTTCGGGGTGTGTGTAGACTTTATGGATTTATGTACAGGTAAAAGATCAGCCTCAGGAGCTAGATCGTAGTACTATTTGGAATGAAGATTGGCATGAACCTTGAGGTCATACCTAGATAGAATTTTTCTTTTATTTAGATTTCACTCATGTATCAGCATGATTATTATATGTAGCTACTATGGTCTTCCATGGGCAACACCTTGGATCTTGTATTGTATGACTTGACATGGAATGCATGTTTTTCCTTCTTTGTTTTGAGTGGCTATAAGTGATTTTTTATCATGATGTTCTGTTTACTTTCTGCTACTGTTTTTGTTTCTATTTATTTATCGCTTCTGCTATTTATTGATATTGGATGTGATTCCGCTTTGTGGGTCTAGTTTGAGTCTGTTGAGTCATTTATTTTCTCTGCATGTTATCTTATTATGCTAGTACTAGTATATTATCTATTTTCTAGAGGGTATAACCTCCCCACTTTACCTGTTTACACCCTTGGTTCTAGTTAGAAGCCTTTGGAATTTAGGGAGGTGCACCTAAGGCCAGTGGTACCCAGCTCATTATCACTGTTCAGGTGGTTATTTAGGTTGGGGAGGCTATAAATGATATCAAAGGAGTTTCCATTACATATTTTCTTAGTATTACTATTTGGGATTATAATAGACTGGAGATAGGTCATTGTCAGAACTGAATTTTGAACCTTGTGCTTGGGTGCCTGCAGCCCCATGAATGAGGGATGGATTGAGTTGCCTTAGGTGGGTTATGCTATTTTTATTTTTCTCATATTACATTTTATATGATTTCCACCTTGGTGGATCACTTGGTTTGTGATGATTATTGGTTGTGATATATGACCCTTGACCAGGTGTGGTAAGGGAGAATTGGACCTTGGCCCGGTAAGGCAAGGTGTGGTTGTTTGGCTTTTGATAGGAACATTTTTAGGGTATTTCAATTTCATATATGCACGTATGATTTGTGAATTGATAATACCATGTGAATAATATCAAATTCCATGTTGAAATGTGAAATTCCATGCTTTAAGTTCTTTTGAAATGTGAACTGTGATATTACATGCTTTATATATATGTGAAATTGCTTGTGGCATGAGGAAATGGGCCTGGCTATTATATGAGCAAGCGGGTATTATGGATGAGGTGATTTTGATCACCAGGATTGGGAGACTAGGTCTTTGGTTTGAGGCAACGTTGATTGTCAGGACGGGCATAACCCAATAATTTTTTGATACTTGGATCAGTTGAGGGCGGGTAAAGAGGCCGCGAGGTCGGGATGCTGTGGGCATGATTGTGATGGGGGAGAGTAAGGGTAGTTGTTATATGCTTCCTTTTTTATTTCTTTCCCCATCTGCATTATATATTGTGATATATATCAGTTGTATAACCATTTATGGTATTCAACAGGTTCCTCATAGATGGATTGCATAGAGTGTCAAGTGGGAGATGGTATAGTGTTGTAGGAGCACAATAAGGTTCATAACCTTTAGGGTCAGGCATAACATGAGCTGTTGGTATAGGCTCAGGGACATGATCAGGTTTAGGATTCAATACAGGTAGGGCAGCTATCAGGTTTGACAAAATTATGGCTGTGGATCGACAAGAAGCTCTGATCTAGTCTGGTATGTGTTTTGTAGAGAATTGATAGAGGTGCTTAATGAGTACAACCCTATATGTCTTATCTTACTTGGGAGTTCCAATCGTAACACTCACTACTTTTTTAGGGTGAGGGTGGTCTACAGGTGGCTGAGAACTGTATAGAGATCATTCAGATGATCTTAGAGAATCTTGAGATGCGTCCAGGGTAGAGATTCAAGCTAGAGATGTACATGCTCAGAGGACCGACAAAGTGCTGGTGGGATGTGCAGGTTCAGGCTCACAGACATGAGGGACTGGCCTGGAAGAACTTTGAGGATAGGTTCTTTGAGAACTTTTTCCCGAAGATACTGAGGGTGGAGAGAGCTCGGGAGTTCTTGAGCCTTCAGTAGGGTGACATGTCCCTCATGGACTATGAATATACTTTCCCTGAGCTGTCTCGCTTTTCACTAGGTATAGTAAGCGATGACACCTTGAGGGTGAGGCACTTCGAATATGACTTACAACACACCATATGGGTGAAATTAAACATCTTTATATTGGCTTCATTCTTAGAGGCGGTGAATAATGTGCTCATAGATGAGGGTAACCTGACTGATAGGTCTCAATTGAGCCAGGCGGTAGCTTCAGGTGATGGTTCAGATGGCAGGAAACTAGGTCTAAATGAGTTTCAATATGGCAGTCGGGCCAAGGACCTAGATAGACCAGCTCATGGTAGCTCAATGATGGTTTTCTTTCAGTGTGGGAATCCAGGGCATGTCCGGACTCACTGTGATAGGCCTTTAAAGGAGTTTTGGGCATGTGTATAGGTGGGGAATCTTGAGAGGTTATGCAGGAAGCCTTCTCGAACAACTGGAAATTAGGGACTCAAACAGACTATGGCATCTGGGGTCAGATCAGGATTGGTACCAGGTGAGGGTAGCTGAGGTTCAGCTACATGCGGAGGAAGTGTTAGAGATAGTGGGACCTATCCATGGGGTTAGTGGATGGTGACTGTTACAACACCATAAGGAGGATAGGCTTCAGGTATCCATGTGTCAAGCTAGGTGAACTCCGTGGATCTTCTAGGGGCTGAGCAGGCTGGTGAGCTGATAACGGTTAGAGGTACGCTACGAGCATGGTCATGATTTCTTTTTTGATTTTTTTTAGCATGGCCTATCGAGGCATGTCCATTTTGACATGGCCTATTGAGTCATTCCCATTTTGAGTGCATTGGGTGCACAAGTTGTATATGGACTAACCAGATGCTGTTCAATAGGTTGACACCATATCAGGTGAGTGATTATATATATATGAGGTGCTTGGCATCAAGAGCATCATTGGGTGTAGGTTAATTGAGGTGTCTTGGGAATCGGGGCATCGAGGATGTGGTTTATGATTGAGGTACAAGGCACCGAGTTGTTTTGGTCATCCATGGGATGAAAGACCTCATTGTGCCATGGGTGTCATGGGCTCGAGGTGGGCACCGATGAAGTGCGGGATGTGATTGGGTGTTAGGAGCATCACAGGAGAACCTGATGAGGTGCAAGGGTGACGATGCATCAAAAGAGGACCATGGGTTCGGAAACACGTTGATGGACCTTTGTGTGATTTTATATTTGAGTCGAGATTGAATGGGGTAGGATATTTCTAAGGTGGGGAACCCCTTGAGGAAGTTGTCCTATACCCTTGAGACTGGGGTAGTTCGGGTTGCTGGGACGGGATGGGTATGTTTTGAACCATCTCCATGTTTTGTTTTATAGATCTAAGATTATCTATGTTAAGGTGGGGAGATTTTAATGACATGGGTTTTTAAGTCGCGTCAAAAACCCCTCCCAGTTTTTTTTTCAAGTAGTAGGGATACTACTTTTTGTTTTGTTGATTGGAACTCAATTCCAAGAGTTCTGTTGGTTGTAAATGTTGTTTTTGAGTTGGTTTGGAGGCTAGAGGAGTTCCTTGAGTGTTCATAAGGGTTTTGGGAGTGTCGGAGGCCCGGAGGCCTAGTTTTAGGGAAGTAGCTGTAGGCACACAGTTTAGGGAAATCATGTGAGTTAGGGTGTATAGACATGTAGATGTATCTGAAAAATTGTAGAGGGTTTCTACATGGTTTGCACATGGTTTGAAAAACCATGAGGGGTGTTCATGGGAGCCTGGGTCCTTAGTCAGTGTATTTCACATGGTTTGGAAAACCGTGCGGGTAAACCATGCGGCCAGTGTTGGGTGTTTTTTTTAATTTTTCTTTTTTATATTTCTTCCCTTTCTTCCTATTTTCTTCATATTTTATTCCTTCGTGGTCACACACAGCATGGGAGATCCTCCCCTTTTCTCCTTTCATCGGTTTTGATCCGTATTCTTCATTTGTCATCCGTTCTTTGATTCGTTGGAAGCTATAGGATCGCCTCGATAATGATACCCCCAGGAATACCTCTTCCTCTTTGATCCTTCGTCTTACAGACCACTATTTTTGTCTAATCCAATTTTATGGTTAAAGACAAAAACTCATATCTACGTTAATCCGCTTTGAACTGGACTTCAATATCGGACGTTCCTACATCTACGAGTCTAAGTTAAGTGGTGTATACCTTGTTTTGTGTTTTTGAGGACTTTTGGATGGCACGACCTGTGGAAATTTTTTGGGTATTTTGAGAGAGACTCTATTATACCTCTTGTTTCATATTAAAATGAACGTGAGGCCTATGGGATGCCATTGGGTATTCCCAATACTTTCTTTGTGTGAGTAATACTGGGTTAGAGGCCATTGATCCTTGGGGTATTTTGGAAGAGGGTTCCAAACGTGTTTAAATTGAATTGTTTTGCCTTGAAATATTTTTTTAATTAAATCTAGAAAGATTAAATGAATTAGAGGCATTAAATACCTACATACTGACTTGTTATATTGGTTAGTTAGTGAAATTCAATATTTTTAAATTGAATTGCTTGATTAAAATGAGTTTTCTGAATTGAATAAATATGTAATTGCTGAATTGCATGTGATGAGACCCAAGGGGTCATGATGACATGGCATGGGATGTATTGAGATGGCATGTCCATTAGGATTGAGTGATGTTGATCACTAGTTGGGATTAGCCCAAATTTTCTTAATTGGTTTTGACCAGAGGATTGGGCATCATGGACGATGGTTTGAGGCAGTGTGACTGTCAGTTTGGGCATGAACCAAGATATTTGGATGACAAGGCCATTGGATTTGTGCGGCATGGCCACAGGGTCATGAGGTTCCAAATATGGTGCGTCTTAGGTTCTTATTTGGTGATTTCTGTTCACTTGTGATGGCCAAAGCGCCGATTGAGTCATGTGCACATAGGTAGACTCTATGATGAGGTGATTTTGACTGCTCATGTAGGTAGAGGACCCTGATAGTTGTAGCTTAGGTATTATGGTTGGGGGTGATTGCTGTAGAAAGCTACATGGAAGGTGAGGAGCCTTCGATTGATAGCGATAAGCCTATTAGGTTGGGGTCTGAGGCTTGCTAGGATTGAGACTGTGGGTATATATGTTTATACGAGGAAAGACACCACTATTACTCTAATTGTCATGCCATGGGGCTGATGGGAGATTTTGAGCGGGGGTCCTTGGGAATAGGATACTATTGTTTGGGCATGCCTTTGGGATGTCAGTACTTTGTGACAAGAGGTGTTAGGAGGCACGTGGTACCGATCTACATGAATGAGGGGGACCTAAGGGTTCATCAGGACTTGTGACTACAGAGGTACCTTGGTCCATAGGCCAATGACTCTCTTTGCTTCTGATATTCTGACATTGTCCAAAGTAGGTGACACTTCTTGGTGGCTGCTGAGCACTAGTGGAGGTTGTGTTTAATTATTTAATCATAATGTTTACTTTTCTTATAGATGCATGCATGCCTAAACACATATATTTGGTATTCACCATTGGGTGGTATTCTACTGAGATTTTCCTCACACCCTACACGGGCCCTTCGGGACGCATGAAGATTTTATGGATTTACCTACAGGTAAAGGATCAGCCTCAGGAGTTGGATCGCAGTACTGTTTGGCATGAATATTTGCATGGAACTTGAGGTCATGCCTAGATGGATTTTTTATTTTATTTAGCTTTCAATCCTATATCAACATGCTTATTATATGTAGCTACTATGGCCTTCCATGGGAAACACCTTGGATATTGTATTGTATGACCTGACATGGAATGCATGTTTCTTCTTCTTTGTTTTGAGTGGATACAAGTGATTTTCTGGTATGATGTTTTGTTTACTTTCTGCTGCTGCTGTTGTTTTTGTTTATTTATCACTTCATATATTTATTGATATTGGATGTGCTTTTTCTATGTGGGTATAGTTAGAGTCTATTAAGTCATTTATTTTCACTGCATGTTATCTTATTATGCTCAGAAAAGTATATTATCTATTTCCTAAAGGGTATAGCCTCCCCACTATACATGTTTTCACCCTCTATGCTAGTTGGAAACCTTTGGCGTTTAGGGATATTCACTTAAGGCCAGTGGCACTCAGCCCGTTAGCACTATTCGGGTGGTTATTCGGGTCAAGGAGGCTACAAATGACATTAAAGGAGTTTCTCGTACCTATTTTCTTAGTATTAATATTTGGGATTATGGTAGACTGGAGTGAGGTCATTTTTGGAACTGGATTTTGAACTTGTGCTTGGATGCCTACAGCCCCGTGCATGAGGGATGGATTGAGTTACCTTGGGCGGGTTATACTGTTTTTCTTTTTATCACATTACAGTTTATATGATTTCCATCTTGGTGTATAACTTGGTTTGTGATGATTGTTGGTTGTGATATGTGACCCTTGACCCAGTGTGGTAAGGGTGAATTAGAACTTGGTCTGGTAAGGCAAGGCATGGTTTTTTGACTTTTAATAGGCACATTTTTAGGGTATTTCAATTTCATATATGCACATATTCTTTGTGAAGTGGTAATACCATTTGAATAACAACAAATTCCATGTTGAAATATGAAATTCCATGATTTAAGTTCTTTTGAAATGTGAACTATGATATACCATGCCTCATATATATGTGAAATTATATGTGGCATGAGGAAATGGGCTTGTATATTATACGAATAGACATCTATTGTGGCTGAGGTGACTTTTATTACTATAAATGGGTGACTAGGTTGTTATTTTGAGGCAATGTTGGTTTTCAGGATGGGCATGACTTGAGAATTTTGTGATACTTGGGTTTGTTGAAGAAGGGTAAGGAGGCCATGAGGTCAGGATTCCATGGGCATGGTTGTGATGGGGGAGAGTAAGGGTAGTTTTTATACACTTATTTTTTATTGCTTTTTCTATCTACGTTATATATTGTGATATATATGGTCTGTATGACCAATTATGGTATTCAACGAGTTCCTCCTAGATGGATCGAATGGAGTGTCAGGTGGGTGATTTTATAGTGTTGAAAGAGAATGATCATGTTCATACCCTTGAGGGTTAGGCAGAACATGAGTCATAGGCATAGGCTCAGGGATATGATCAGGTTCAGGATCCAGTGCAGGCAGGGCAGCTGTTGGGTTTGATAGCGTTTCAGTCGTGGCTTGATGAGCAGCTTTGATCTAGTCTGGTACATGTTTTGTAGGGAATTTAAAGAGGTTCTTAGGGAGAAGATCCCTCTATGGTATATCTTACTCAGGAGTTCCAGTTGTAGCACACACCACTTTTTTAGGGTGAGGGTGGTCCACAGGCGGCTGAGAACTGTATAGAGAGAATTCAAATGATCTTTGAGAAGCTCAAGGCACCTCTAGGGTAGAGAGTCAATCTAGATATGTACATGCTTAGAGGATCAGCAAAGCACTGGTGGGATGTGCATGTTCAGGCTCGCAGACATGAGGAACTAACCTGAAAGGACTTTGAGGATAGGTTCTTCGAGCACTTTTTTCCCAGAGAGGCTGAGGGTAGAGAGAGACAGGGAGTTCTTGAGCCTTTAGCTGGGTGACATTTCCATCATGGACTATGGAGATACTTTCCCTGAGCTGTCTCACTTTGCACCAGGTATGGTAAGCGATGAAACCTCGAGGGTGAGGCACTTTAAAGATGAATTATGGCATGCCATATGGCTGAAGATAAACATCTTTAGATTGACCTCATTCTTAGAGGCGGTGAATCAGGTGCTCATAGATGAGGGTAACCTGACAGATAGGTATCACTTGAGTCGGGAGATAGTGTCAAGTGATGGTTCAAATGGAAGGAAACAAGGTCAGAATGAGTTTCAGTAGGGCAGTCGGGCCAAGGACCCAACTAGACCACCTCGTGGTAGCTCAACGATGGTTTTTTTTCAATGTGGGTAGCCGGGGCATGTCCAGACTCAGTGTGATTGGCCTTCAAAGGAGTGATGGGCATGTGGATAGGTGGGTAATCTTGAGAGGTTATGCAGAAAACCTTCTCAGACAACTGACAATCAAGGACCAGGACAGACTGTGGCATTTGGGGTTGGATCAAGATCGGCACCAGGTGAGGGTAGCCAAGGTTCAGCTGCATGAGAAGGATGTGGTAGAGATAGTGGGACCCATCCATGGGTTTAGTGGCTGCTGGATAGTATAGAACCACAAGGAGGATAGGCTTCAGGCAGCTGTGTGTCAGGACAAGTGCACGTCGTGGATCTTCTAGGGGCTAAGCAGGCTGGTGAGCCAACGATGGTCATAGGTACTCCATGGGCGTGGCTGTGATTTGTTTTTTGATTTTGTTTGTCATGACCTGTGGAGGCATGTACATTTTGGAATGGCCTATTGATCCATATCTTTTTTGAGTGCACGGGGTGCACATGTTGTATATGGACTGACCAGATGCTGGTTAGTAGGTTGACACCATCTCAGGTGCGTCATTATATATATATGAGGTTCTTGGAATTAGAAGCATCATTGGGTGCAGGTTAATTGAGGTTCCTTGGGCATCAGGGAATTGAGGATGCGATTTATGATTGAGGTACAAGGCACCTGGTTATTTTGGTCATCCATGGGATGCAAGAACTCTTTGTTCCATGTGTGTCATGGGCTCAAGGTGGGCATTGATGCGGTGCGAGATGTGATTGGGTGTTGGGAGCGACATAGGAGCACCTGATGAGGTACAGAGGTGATGATGTGTCACGAGAGGACTATAGGTCAGGAAACAGGTTGATGGAACTTTGTTTGATTTGATCTTTGGTTTGGGATTCATCGGGTTAAGAAATTCTTAAGGTGCAGAACCCCTTGAGACAATTGGCCTATATCCTTGAGATCGAGGTAATCCAGGTTGCTGGGATAGGATGGGTATGTTTGGTACCATATCTGTGTTTTGTTTTATAGCTCGATGATGATCTATGTTAAGGTGGGGAGATTATAATGACCTGGGGTTTTGAGTTGGGTTGAAAACCCCTCCCGATTTTATTTTTTTCAACTAGTGGTGATGCTACATTTTGTACCATTGATTGGAACTCAATTCCAAGAGTTATATTTGTTGTAAATGGTGTTTTTGAGTTGGTTTGGAATCCAGGGGAGTGCCTTGAGTGTTCAGAAGGGTTTTGGGAGCATTAGAGGCCCGAAGACCTGGTTTTAGGGAAGCAGTTTCAGGTTCACAGTTTAGGGAAACTGTGCGAGTTAGGGCGGACAGACATGCAGATGCATATGTAGAATTTTAGAGGGTTTGCGCACAGTTTTTACATGGTTTGAAAAACCATGCGGGGTGGTTGTGTGAGCCTGGATCTTTAGTTAGTGGATTCTATGTAACGACCCAATGTTTTTCAATGGAAATTCCCTTCTCATAAGTATGTCATAAAATCACATGAAAACACAACATAATGAACTAATAAGTTCTAAGTGACCTTTAAACATAAGTTTTTCACTTCTATGTTTGGAATTTAGAAAATCCAGCATACACAGTTGTAATCAGTAAGTTATTTGGAGTCTGATAAGAAAAACTTAATTTTTAGTGAATAGTAACCTACCCTAATGAATAGTAACATACCCTTATGAATAGTGATATACCCTAATTAATATTAACCTCACCTATGATAGTATAAAAATAATATTCATGTTTGAAGTACGATATACCTATATTTTAGAATAAGTTAATGAATGTTTTAAAACTGGTTTTGATAATGAATTATTATTCAAATTAAATATTAAAATAATCATATTTAGAAAATTATTTTTGAAAAATGGACTTCATTTTTAGATTATACACATCAAAAAATGTTTAGGGTGAATTTTTGGGTTTTTTCTGAAATACTTGAATTTTTGATGAATAGTAAAATACGATAATTTACAATAAATGCTAAATAAGGGATTTATTGAGTCATTGATGATGTTCTGATGATGTAAACCCACTTGGTTTAGGATCACATGATAAAATTACTATTCTTGGTCATGTAATACTTAATATTCCTTGTCTTGTGAAAAAATAATAAATTAATGATTATAATATTATGAAATCCCTCCTCTCCACCACTATAAAAAACCCCCTTCACTCCCTCTTCTCTTAACTCCTCTCAAGCCTTGTGCCTTGCCATTATTATTCCCAAATATCTCCCCAAGATCCCCCCCACTTCCAAAATCTCTCAGCCTCTTCAAAATACCAAAACCTCTCACCTATAGAGGATCTCTAAGGAGGAAGTCTCAAGAGGTAAATTCCTCTTTCCAATTCCTTCATTTCTTTCAAGTTATTTTATTTTTTTCTTTATTTACTCACCTCCCTTTACCCAAATGGTATGAAAAATCCAGTAACATACATGTATTGGAATTTTTTCATTCTAATGGTATATTTCATTATCTTATCTTCTTTCCCCATCCTTTTATTTGAAATAAATGAAAGTACCGTTTGAGATGTGCTAATTTAGCACATTCAATGACAACAATTTATCAATTTCTATTATTATCTTTAATTATGGCCATGAAACAATTTGTGTTATGCTTGAACCAGATTATTATATATTTAATATATCCTATTTTTAGTTTTGTAATCCTTTTATACAAATGGTATTAAATTATAAAGCAAAACATGTTCTTTGTAATCAAATCCACTGATTAACAAAAACGGTTATCACTAAGGTTATATATATAATAAATGGAATTCACTATAAGTAACCTAATTAAAATTAAAACCATGTAATCTCATGTATGTTCAATAAATAATATAACTTCAATTCTGGATAACTAATTTCATCTTTCATGTTTATCTGAACTTGAATATAAGTGAACTGATCCTTTAAAACCAAGTAAACAAACAAGCCCGAACAATGAAATTGAACCTTGTAACTAATCAAAAAGGATTTTAATGAACTAAAAAGGGTTATAATAAATAAATTACATATATAAGAGGTTCTGGACTTATTAATTAATAAGACTAATTTTTTTATTCAGGTCTTTAATAACAAGTGGAGAACACCAACAGATTTAAGGTAAGGGATTCTCTCCATTTCACTCTTAATCAAGATTGTCCACTATACTATGTATTTTTATGGGTAATCCTAAATGGTTTGGTATGATTTTTTACCTCCACCATACTTCCCTCATTCTGTATAAGTGATGATAAACCCCTTCTCTCTCTCATCAAGCTCTCTTGGGTACACCCGACACCATGCCGATAAAACTGTAACGAATTCTACCCGAACCTTCTTTGTTCTTTCAGGTTGACTTATCTTGTTTTAAAAATGGTGTTATCTTATCTATTTATGTGAATATTCTGAATTATGGTTAGTTCTAAAATATTATTATATCGATACCCTTTCATCACTTTCTTTCAGAGATATGCATGTTTTTAAAATATTCCCTCCTTAGAACTTTCAGATAAGCAAACCTATTTTAGGGGAACTTCCCGAATGGTTACCCAATTTCAAGAGAACTATATCCTATGTTTTAAGACATAATTGTATTTATAAAATCATTCTTTTATTTTTAAAACCTTCTTGGTTAAATTTGGGTTTTATATAAATGATTGTCCTCTTTTCTATTTGAAAATCTCTGTAGCATTTTCCTTAAAACCGCACAAAAATGTTTTAATGCTAATGTTTATAAAATACATTTCTCATATGTTGTCACTTATGCTTGACACCACTTAACATTTTATATGCCTATTTTACCTTATGAATGTCTATGTATTTTCTAATTCTTTTCTTACATGGACACTTTCATGATACACCCATTGGTTATGATTTATGTCATGATTGTGGTACCCAATTTTTTCCATGGGTACCCTTATGTTTATGTATGGTTGATTATGTATGATTTTATATGTGGTAAGAATATTTATGTGGCAAGAATATTCATGAAAATGTTGAGATGGGTGTGCCCAAATAACACTATAATGCATTGGGTAAGGTTAAGTCTCATGAGATGCGATGTGAAATGGGATTGGTGGTTAGCCTTGACCCATACTAAAATGGGAAACGGGATTGGAGGTTAGCCTTGACCCGTACTAACGAAATGTTTTATGATTCTGCCACATTTATATGATTTCATGTTTATATGATCCCATGATTATATGATATTATTTCATATGTTCCATGTTTTGGATATCAATATGTCATGCTTCCTAACTCATGTGCTTAAGATGTATCCTTATGTTTATTCCCTTACTGGGCTTTTCAACTCATCCCTTTGTTCATGTGTTCCCCAAGGTACCCTATGTAGATGTAAGAGCTCAAAGGAAGTTAGAATCTCTTTATGGAGATAAAATTAAGAAGTGTTTTTTAGCCCCATGTTTTATGTTATATGTACCTATTCTTCCAAGACACTAGAATTAATGATCCTTGGCTTGTACTCTGATGATTAATTATGCTTAAAATCATGAAATGTTATATGTAAAAGGCTCGGGTCTCTATAGTTGTTATCAAAGGATGGTCTAGTTATTTTTGGAGATTAAGAATAGAGAACTTTAGTGAGAACCTTAAGGATAAGACTAAGTATAAGAAAACATTCCAGGATTTTGGTGAGTATTGAGTAAGTGGTTTATCAAAAAAATACATCCCTTCCTAGATACGAGCAGGTTGAGGCAGCTCTGGAATAGATCTATCTAGGGGTAAAACCTGAAAACACTACTCTGATCTAGACTCGAACGAGAATTGGTGCACGACAACGGGCCTTGCTTCACTCTTGGTTACAACACCCCCAGGGGATATGCTTTGGTAGATTCATGAGCTTAGTGCAAACCATTATTAAGGGAAAAAAAGAAGCCCATAAGAATATAAGTTAAGAAATAGATCAAGGATAACCTGGATATAAACCTAAGGAATCAAAAGTCAGGATATACTTCTTCTTTATAAGTTTATACTTTATGTTCAAATTTTTCATTTTATGCTTAATAGATAAGTATTCAAGACCCCTAATTATACCTTCTTTTTCTTAGTTAATGGCGGGAAATAGAAGAACATGTTCCAACAACCAATGCGATAGTCAATGTGATGATTTCCCTAATGACATTCCTGATGTGACAGAAGCGGGTGCTCAAAACTTCATGGTAGTACTTTCTTAGCTGGCTCGAGTTATAAATAATAACTTGAATCAGGTGGAACATCCTCCTCCTCCAAGGAAAGAGAAAGTTTCCGTATAATCCTTCATGGGGAAAAGGCCTCCCATGTTTAGCGGATCTTCTGATCCCCTCCTTACATAACAATGGATTAAATCCATTGAAAAGATATTCTCTATCCTCCAGTTCTCGGAAGAAGAGAAATTTGTACTGGTGGTCTATCATTTTGATGGGGAAGCTGATCAGTGGTAGACACTGATCAAGAATAAAAAGTCCCAAAAGGAAATTTATTCCATAGATTGAGTGGAATTCAAGAAGATGTTTTTTAATAAATATTTTCCTCGAACCCTACGTCTCAAGATGGAAAGAGAGTTCCTTGGACTCAAGCAGAAGGAAGATGAGTCCATTGGGGCATATGAATCAAACTTTACAAGGCTTTCAAGGTACGACTATGGCTTTTTCATGAACACCGAAAGCAAGGTGGATCACTTATTTAACAAACTAAAGTCAAGTATATGAAAATCATTGGTGATTAAAGACTTCGACAGTTATGAGGAGATTTTCCATTGTGCCCTCAAGGTTGAAATGGAGATTGGAGACTCTCAGTGGTCTTGTGGGCCCAGTGACAAGAAGTGGAAAATGGAGAACAACATGGGTGGTTCATCAAAAAAATCCTATGATAGAAAGAAGCCTCACTTTCCCCTTTGAAAAAATTGTGGGATGAAGAATCTTGGTGATTGTCTCAAGGGAACCAAGAATTGCTTCAAATGTGGAAAGTTTGGTCATCTGGCCAATAACTGCCGAAGGGATATGAAAAATCCTGCTAATGTTGAAGAATAAAGGAAGTTTCAGATTAACACTCAGCCTGCAGTGTAGTGTTACAATTGCAAGGAGCTTGGGCATTATGCGGACAATTGCCCTAAACTGAGGGTTGTCAGAGGCAATCTGCAACAACCTCCAAGGCAACAAGGAAGGGCTTATGCTATCACTACTGATGAGGTGGAGCCGGAAAATGATGTGGTGACAGGTACACTTGTTATTCATTCAAGAATAGCTAACGTACTATTTGATTCTAGTTCTACTCATTCTTTCATATCTTGAAAGTTTAGTATAACTATTCAAAAAACACCTCAAAATTTGGAGGAAAAGTTATCTGTGAGAACAACGAATGGAGAAATTATTGCATCCATGGTTTATAAATCCTTACTGGTTAATGTTTTTGGACTGAACCTCCCAAAAAATCTCGTCATACTTCCTTTAGTGGAGTTTGATGCTATCTTGGGCATGGATTGGATATCTTTGTACAAGGCCAACATCAATTGTCAGGAAAGGGAGATCACTTTTCACATCCCAAAGCATCCTCCAATTCTTTACAAGTGTAAGGAGGAAGATGAGTCTCCTTTAGAATTTTCGTCTCAAGTTTAGATACTGCTTCCTTGTGACCAAACATATCTAGCTCAAATGATTGGGAAAAAGGATAGAATCATGCTTGAAGACATGCCCATCGTGTGGGATTACACTGATGTATTCCATGAAGAGTTCTTTGGTCTTCCTCCTGACCAAGAGGTTGAGTTCTCAATTGAAATTATCCCTGGATCTCTTCCAATCTCAAAGACACCTTATAAAATGGCCACCATAGAGTTGGAAGAGCTGAATAAGCAGTTACAGGAGAATATGGAGAAGGGTTTTATACACCCAAGTACTTCACTGTGGGGTGCTCCAGTCCTCTTCATCAATAAGAAGGATAAATCAATGCCCCTCTGCATTGATTATCGTGAGCTCAATAAAATCACGATAAAGAACAAGTATCCCCTTCCATGGATAGATGACTTGTTCGACCAGCTTCGTGGGGTCAGTTATTTCTCTAAGGTAGACCTTCGGTTGAGATATCACCAATTAAAGGTGAGGAAGGGAGATATTCCCAAGACCACCTTTTGAATGAGGTATGGATACTATGAGTTCATAGTGATGCCCTTCAGATTCACTAATGCTCCAGAAATTTTCATGGATTTAATGAATAGAGTATTTAGAGATTACCTCGAAAAATTTGTGGTGGTATTTATAGATGATATTCTGATATACTCCAAGAGAAAGAAGGAACATGAGAAGCATTTAAAATCTGTGTTAAAGACTTTGCGAAGGGAGAAGTTGTATGAAAAGTATAGTAAATGTGAGTTTTGGATAGAGGAAGTATAATTCTTGGGGCATGTTATCACCAGGAAAGGGATATCTGTGGACCCTTCCAAGATGAAGGCAATTGAAGAGTGTCCGAGGCCAAATTCTGTAACGGATATCCATAGATTTTTGGGCCTAGCTGGGTATTATCAATGATTCCTAAAGAACTTTTCATGATTATCAAACCCAATGACCAAGCTGACATGGAAGGGAGTAAATTTTGTCTAGACACAAGAATGTGAAGACTGTTTCAAGGTGTTGAAAAAGAGGCTTATCACTGTGCCAATACTCACACTCCCTTCAAGTGGATAAATCTTTGTGGTGTATAGTGATGATTATAAGAAAGTATTAGGCTGTGTGCTAATGAAAAATGATAAATTGATAGCCTATGCCTCAAGGAAACTAAAAATATATGAGTAAAACTATCCTACGCATGATCTGGAGTTGGCGGCGGTGATCTTTGCGTTGAAAATCTGGTGGCATTATCTCTATGGGGAGAAATGTGATATATATACTGACCACAAGAGTCTAAAATATATATTCACACAAAAAGAGCTTAATATGTGCCAGCGAAGATGGATAGAGCTCATCAAGGATTATGACTGTTCAATCCACTACCATCCCGGTAAGGCAAACAAGGTGGCAGATGCTCTAAGTAGAAAGGATCTTGCATCTTTATCAATGATGAGAATTGAAAAGGATCCTATCTTCTTAGATTTGAAAAGTATGAACATGAGAATCATTAAGGGAGTAACATCATTAATCCTTTCTCAAATTATTGCTCAACTATCCCTCTTGAAGAAAATAAAGGACGCTCAAAGAAAAGATGTGGAAATTCAGAAAAGGGTGGAAGATGTTAAAAATGGGAAATCCTTAGATTTCAAAATTGATGAGGAAGGAGTTGTAAGATTTGGGACACAATTATGTGTACCATCTGATCCAGAGATAAATAAGGAGCTATTGGGTGACACGCATAAATCAACCTTCTCTATCCACCTAGGAAGCACACATATGTATCGAGATCTCTGAGAAAACTTTTGGTGGGACAATATGAAAAGGGAGATTGCTGAATATACGTCAAAGTGCCTGGTATGCCAGCAAGTGAAGGTTGAGATACAAAATTCTAAGGGGATGATGCAATCACTACCCATACCAGCATGGATGTGGGAGAACATTACCATGGAATTTGTCACTGGACTTCCAAAGACATCTAGAGAAAACAATGCTATATGGGTTATTGTGGATCGTCTTACAAAGACAACTCACTTTATCGCGGTTCGAGAGGACTTCTCATTAGATCAACTTGCACAGATTTACATCAAAGAAGTGGTAATGCTGCATGGAGTACCACTATTTATTGTATCCAATCATGATCCGAGGTTCACCTTGAAGTTCTGGAAAAGTTTTCAGCATGCTCTGAGCACTGAACATAACTTTAGTACGGCCTATCATCCTCAAATTGATGGCCAATCTAATTGAACTATTTAGACACTAGAAGACATGTTGAGAGCGTGTTATATGGAATTCAAAGAAGGATGGGACCAACATCTTCCACTAGTTGAATTCTTCTACAACAATAGTTTCCACTCGAGCATCCAAATGGCACCATATAAAACCCTTTATGGGAAAAGGTGCAGAACACCAGCGTGTTGGGATGAAGTCGGTGATCGTAAGCTATTGGGACCTGAAATGGTCGAAGAAATGGCAGAGAATGTGAAAACCATTCAGCAGTATATCAAGGCAGCCCAAAGTCAACAAAAGAGTTATGTAGATAACCGTCGACGAGACCTTAAGTTCAAAGTTGGAGACATGGTATTTCTACGCATATCCCCATGGAATAAGGTCATGAGGTTTGGCAAGAAAGGGAAGTTAAGTCCCAGGTACATCGACCCCTTCAAGATCCTTGATCGAGTTGGAGCTGTGGCCTATCGACTGGAACTTCCACCTACCATGTCAAAATTACATGATATATTTCATGTATCCATCTTAAGGAAGTACATACCAGACCCTTCACATGTACTCTCTTCAGAGGTGGTATAATTTGAGGATGATCTCTCTTACAAGGATCATCCAGTGAAGATCTTGGATCGTAGAGACAAAGTTCTATGCAACAAGAATACTCATCTGGTCAAGGTACTATAGAGAAACCATAAGTATGAAGAGGCAATATGAGAACTAAAGGAAGAAATGAAGGAAAAGTACCCACACCTGTTTTTGGATTAGAATGTAAAATGGAAATTTGAGGGCGAAATTTCATAAGGGGGGAAGAATGTAACGACCTAATGTTTTTTAATGGAAATTCCCTTCTCATAAGTATGTCATAAAATCACATGAAAACACAACATATTGAACTACTAAGTGATAAGTGACCTTTAAACATAAGTTTGTCACTTCTGTATTTGGAATTTCGAAAATCCGGCATACACGGTTGTAATCAGTAAGTTATCTGGAGTCCAATAAGGAAAACTTAATTTTTTGGTGAATAGTAACCTACCCTAATGAATAGTAACATACCCTTATGAATATTGATATACCCTAATGAATAGTAACCTCGCCTATGATAGTATAAAAATAATATTCAAGTTGGAAGTACGATATACCTATATTTTAGAATAAGTTAATGAATGTTTTAAAACTGGTTTTGATAATGAATTATTATTCTAATTAAATATTAAAATAATAATATTTAGAAAATTATTTTTGAAAAATGGACTTCATTTTTGGATTCTACACGTCGAAAAATGGTTAGGGTAAATTTTTGGGTTTTTTCTGAAATACTTGAATTTTTTATGAAAAGTAAAATACAGCAATTTACAATAAATGCTAAATAAGGGATTTATTGAGTCATTGATGATGTTTTGCTGATGTAAGCCCACTTGGTTCAGGATCACATGATAAAATTACTCTTCTTTTTCATGGAATACTTACTATTCCTTGTATTGGGAAGAAATAATAAATTAATGATTATAATATTATGAAATCCCTCCTCTCCTCCACTATAAAAGCCCCCTTCACTCCCTCTTCTCTTCACTCCTCTCAAGCCTTGTGCCTTTCCATTATTCTGCCCAAATATCTCCCCAATATCCCCCCATGTCCAAAATCTCTCAGCCTCCTCAAAATACCAAAACCTATCCCCTTAAGAGGTTCTCAAAGGAGGAAGTCTCAAGAGGTAAATTCCTCTTTCCAATTCCTTCATTTCTTTCAAGTTATTTTATTTTTTTGTTTATTTTCTCACCTCCTTTCACCCAAATGGTATGAAAAAATCTAGTAACATACATGTACTGGAATGTTTTCATTCTATTGGTATATTTCATTATCTTCTCTCCTTTCCCCACCCTTTTATTTGAAAGAAATGAAAGCACCGTTTGAGATGTGCTAATTTAGCACATTCAAGGACAAGGGTTTATCAATTTCTATTATTATATTTAATTATGGTCATGAAACCATTTTTGTTATGGTTGAACCAGATTATTATATATTTAATATATCCTATTTTTAGTTTTGTAATCCTTTTGTACAAATGGTATTAAATTATAAAGCAAAACATGTTCTTTGTAATCAAATCCACCAATTAACAAAAACGGTTATCACTAAGGTTATATATACAATAAATCGAATTCACTCTAACTAACCTAATTAAAATTAAAACCATTTAATCTCCTGGATGTGAACTAAAGAATATAAATTAAATTCTTGACAACCAATTTCATATTTCATGTTTATCCTAACTTGAATATAAGTGAACCGATCCTTTAAAACCAAGTAAACAAACGAGCCCGAACAATGAAATTGAACCTTGTAAATAATCAAAAATACTTTGAATGAACTAAAAATGGTTATAATAAATAAATTAAAAATATAAGAGGTTATGGAATTATTAATTAATAATCCTAATTTGTTTATTCAGGTCTTTAATAATAAGTGGAGAACACCAACAAATTTAAGGTAAGAGATTCTCTCTATTTCACTCTTAATCAAGATTGTCCTCTATGTTATGTCTTTTTATGGGTAATAATAAATGGTGTGGTATGTTTTTACACATCCACCATACTGCCCTAATTATTTATAAGTGATTATAAACCCTTTCTATCTCTCATAAATCTCTCTTGGGTACACCTGACACCATGCCGATAAAACTATAATGAATTCTACCCGAACCTTCTTTGTTCTTTAGGGTTGACTTATCTTGCTTTAAAAATGGTGTTATCTTGTCTATTTATGTGAATATTCTGAATTCTGGTTATTTCTAAAATATTCTTATATCAATACCCTTTCATCACTTTCTTTTGTGGATATACATGTTTTTAAAAGATTCCCTCCTTAGAACTTTTAGATAAGTAAACCTATTTTAGGGGATCTTTCTGAATGGTTACCCAATTTCAAGAGCACTATATCCTATGTTGTAAGACATCATTGTATTTATAAAATCATTCTTTTATTTTGAAAACCATCTTGGTTAAATTCTGGTTTTATATAAATTATTTTCTTCTTTTCTATTTGAAAAGATCTGTAGCATTTTACTTAAAACCGCACAAAAATGTTTTAATGCTAATGTTTCTAAAATACATTTCTCATATGTTGTCACTTCTATTTGACACCAATTACCATGTTATATGCCTATTTTACCCTATGAACGTCCATGTGTTTTCTAATTCTTTCCTTATATGGACACTTTCATGATACGCCCATTGGTTATGATTTATGTCATGATTGTGGTACCCAATTCTTTCCATGGGTACCCTTATGTTTATGTATGGTTGATTATGTATGATTATATATGTGGTAAGAATATTTATATGGAAATAATATTCATGAAAATGTTGATATGGGTGTGCCCAGATAGCGCTCTGATGCATTGGGTAAGGTTAAGTCTCATGAGATGCGATGTGAAACGGGATTGACGGTTAGCCTTGACCCATACTAAAATGGGAAACGGGATTGTTGGTTAGCCTTGACCCATACTAAAAAAATGTTTTATGATTCTTCCACATTTATATGATTCCATGTTTATATGATCCTGCGATTATATGATATTATTTCATATATTCCATGTTTTGGATATCAATATGTAATGCCTCCTAACTCATGTTCTTAAGATGTATCATTATGTTCATTCCCTTACTGGGATTTTCAGCTCATCCCTTTGTTCATGTGTTCCCCAGGATACCCTATGCAGATGTAAGGGCTCAAAGGAAGTTAGAATCTCTTTATGGAGATTAAATAAAGAAGTGTTTTTTTAGCCCCATGTTTTATGTTATACGTACCTAGTCTTCCAAGACACTAGACTTAACGATCCCTGGCTTGTACTATGATGATCAATTATGCTTAAAATCATGAAATGTTATATATAAAAGTCTTGGGTCGCTATCTTCCACACGATTTTTTCACAATTTGGCAAACCGTGCGGGTAAACCGTGCTACCGATGTTTTTTTTTCTATTTTATATTTCTTCCCATTTTTTCTCTTTTCTTCCTTCTTGGTCATTCATAGTGTGGGAGAGCCCCCCCTTTGCCCCTTCCATCAATTTTAATCCATCTTCTCTGTTGGTCATCCATTCTTTGATCTGTTGGAAGCTATAGGATCGTCTCAGTAAGGATAACCCCACACATACCTCTTCCTCTTTGATCCTTCATCTTACAGACTGTTGTTTCCATCCCAGCCAATTTTAGGGTTAGATATGGAAACTTAGATCTATGTTGATCTATTTTGAACTGGAATTCGATATTAGATGTGCCCAGTTCTACATATCTAAGTTAAGATGTGCATACCTTGTTTTGTGTTTTTAAAAACTTTTGGGTGGAACAGACTGTGGAACATTTTTGGGTATTTTGAGTGAGACCCTATTATACATCTTGCTTCATATTGAAATGATCGTGATAACTGTGGGATACTTTTGGGTATTCCCAATACCTATTTCTCTTGAGCAAGGTCGGGTTAGTGGTTGTTTCTCCTTGGGGTATTTTGGCTAGGGGTGCCAAAAGTGTTTAAATTGAATTGTTTTTCTTTGAAATGTTTTGTTTAATTTAATCTGGATAGATTAAATTAATTTGAGGCTTTCAAGACCTCCGTATTGACTTGTTATATTGGTTATTTTTTGCAATTAAATCTTTTTAAATTGAATTCCTTGATTAAAATGAATTGTCTGAATTGAATAAATATTTAATTGATGAATTTCATGTGATGAGACCCAAGGGGTCATGATGGTAATGGCCCAAGATGTATTGGGATGGCATGGCCATCGAAATTGAGTGGTGCTGATCACTGGTTGGGCTTGGCCCAGTTTTTCTTGAGTGGTTTTGACCACAAGATTGGGTGTCGTGGACATCGGTTTGAAGCAGTGTGACTGTCAGGTTAGGCATGACCCAAGATAATTGGATGGAAAGGCCATAAAATTTGAGTGACATGGTCACAGGGGCATGAGATAGTAGAGATGACATGGATTGGGTTCTTATTTGGTGATTGTATCTCACCTGTGATGGCCAAAGCACTGATTGAGTCATGTACACATTGGTAGACTCTATGATGAGGTGGTTTTGACCGCTCGTGTGGGTAGAGGCCCCCGATAGTTGCAGCTTAGGTATTATGGTTGGGCGGGGGGGGGGGGGGGTGATTGCCATAGAAAGCCACGTGGAAGGTGAGGAGCCTTTGGTTGATAGCGATGAGTCTATCAGGTTGGGGGATGAGGCTCGCCGCGATTGAGGCCATGGGCCTAGATATTTATTTGTGGACATACATCATTGTTCCTCTAGTTGTTGTGCCGTGGGATGATGTGAGATTTTGAGTAGGGTTTCTTGGGACCAAGATACTATTGTTTGGGAGTGCCTTTGGGATGTCAGTACTTTGAGACATGAGGTTTTAGGAGACACATGGTGCTGAGATACGCGAATGAGGTGAACCTAAGGGTTCACCGGGACTTATGACTACAAGGGTACCTTGGGCCATGGGCCAAGGACTCTCTTTGCTTATGATATTCCAGCATTGGTTGAAGCAGGTGACACTCCCTGGTGGCTGCTGAGCACTAGTGGAGGTTGTGTTTAATTATTGAATTGTACTATTTAATTTTCTTAGAGATGCATGTCTGTTTAAACACATATACTAGGTACGCACCATTGGGTGGTATCCTACTGAGATTCATCTCACACCCTACACAAGCCCTTCGAGATGCATGTAGACTTTATGGATTTATATACAGGAAAAGGATCAGCCTTAGGAGATAGATTGTAGTACTATTTGGCATGGAGACTGGCATGGACCTTGAGGTCGTGCCTAGTTGAAGTTTTTCTTTTGTTTATATTTAACTCCTATATCAACATGATTATTATATGTAGCTACTGTGGTTTTCTATAGGCAGAACCTTGGATATTGTATTATATGACTTGACATGGAATTCATGTTTTTACTTCTTTTTTTTGAGTGGCTATAAGTGATTTTATGTCTTGCTGTTCTGTTTACTTTCTATTGCTATTTTTGTTTCTATTTATTTATCTCTTATGCTATTTATTGATATTGGATGTGCTTCCGCTATGTGGGTATGGTTCGAGTCTTTTGAGTCATTTATTTATGCTTCACATTATCTTATTATGCTCAGACCAGTATATTATCTATTTACCAGAGTGTATAGCCTCCCCACTATACCTCTTTACACCCTCACTGCTAGTTAGCAGCCTTTGGAATTTGGGGAGGTGCACCTAAGTCCAGTGGCACCCAGCCCGTTAGCACTGTTTGGGTGGTTATTCAGGTCAGGGATGCTACATACAATATTATTATAACATATCTGTATTGAAATATAGTGACTGATAAAGTATAGAAATGTTACAATATGTAAGGCGTGTTCTCCAAGCGGCTAAGAAAGGGTGGTTCCTAAGTTAGTGGTGATAAATACACAACTTCCAATTGACAAGATTATTGATTCTAGATAAACCTTTGTTAAGTATTACCAAAAAATTTATCTCACATGTCCTTTATAGACAAGGAGACATTATTCCATTTTGTAATGAATGTTTTTTTGGTATCTAATAATCAATTAATAGTCCATTAATAACTGAATCATTGGAAGCACATGATTAATATAAAATGTAAGACCCCAATACCCACTTTTGGAATGCATATTCTTTGTCAAGTTAAACTAAGTAGTTGTCAAGGATATTCCTAGTATGGTTTTAGACTCTTTGGAGTTAAATATATTTGGTATTATTGACACACTTACATACTTAGTTTTAGATAAAGAAATATTTGTAAATAAAGCTAAGTCACAAAGATTTCAGAATTAGTTGTGCTAGAGAGTGTGAACTATTCCAAGGGTAATATAGTGGTAAATATACTTCATGATATTCCTTTATGAACTTTAAGGAATATAAAAGTAAAGTATTAGATATTCTTATTCAGATGATATGAGTTGCTTCAGGACCGTGTTCAAAATAATATCTTGACCAAGCATTTATCGATCATAATAATGTAGCGTGGAGTAATTCCTAAACACAAATTATCTCATACACATCAAAACTATGATGTTAATAAATAAGATTGATGATTAATCTTACTTATTAACATCCTTCATAATAATGTAGCATGGAGTAATTCTTAATTGCACATTACCTTATACACATCCAAAATATGATGTTACGAAGGAGGATCAGTGATGGGTCTTATATATTAACATTGATCAATAAAATTTAATGTGGAGTAATTAATAAATACACATTTCCTTATACACATTAGAGTCCTGATATAAGTAAAAGAGTATCAATGTTGAGACTTATATGTATTGTATAAACTTCTATTATATTTTGAGGCATGCTTCAAAAATAATTGTGTTATCACATAACCACATGCCAACTATCATGAAAAATGGATGTCATATGAGTAAAAATATGATATAAATACATTATTTCATAAGAATATTTATTTAGATGCAAAGAGTTTGTTAGGATATAAAAAACTTGCATCAAGCAGAAAAAATGTGCATCTATAGTATTATCCTAAAGGTTTCTAAGGATATTACAGAAATCACATAGATAGAAAATCAATAGTCAAGTAATAGACTATATTTCTATAAAAGGGTGTATATATCTATTTTAGATAGTAAGAGAAAGGTTGAATTGAGTTTATTCAATGCCATAAATGCATAAGTTGTTATCATAGGAACAAATTCCACAAGGAAATATGGAAAGATAATGTTCTAAATACACATACAATATAAGAAGGTTAAAACCATGGTAACAGTTTTACATTCATCATAGTTGGTGATATATTATTCCTTGATAATAATAAACCCAACAAGTAAGAAGTGTATGGAGATATGTTAAGATTGAAAAGATCAATTAAAATTTAATAATGGATTGTATGAATCAAAGTGCATGGGATTATTATTTTGAATACTATGGTGGGTATTCAAGTGAAACTATACATGGGTGGTACAAGCATGGTATTAATAAGGATCAATTGGTAACACCTAGTCATTATACCTAAATCCATTAGAATTTTACTTATCATATCTACTTTATATGATAATTTTATTGAGTATTGGATATTAATACCACCAATCATGTAAGGTGTCTACACGATGAAACCATAAAGGTTTGGTGACACCATAGAATTCTAATAAGGGGTGTAAGTTACTGAAATCTAGTTTAGGATTAAAGTAATCAACTAGATCATTAAATATTCATTTGGAATGAATTTTTTCTGTGTCTTAAAGAGCTTAGGGGGAGTGCCACATTTTTCCAGGTAAAATATGTTTAGAAACATATGGAAAATAACTATTGGTCTTACAGTTAGTTAAGACCAGGATGAAAGTAATACTCTAGATATTGAATTAAATTAGCAACAAAAGTTCTAGGGAACATGATCCATGAGGTATATTTAATGGTTTATTAGACCTATTCAATAATACATATACTGATAAGGTATTGAAAAATACAAGTTAGAATAATTTGAGAGAGAAATGTTATCAATGTCACATGGAATAAATCACTCCAAGATGACATGTACATGACACATGATGAGATTAATTTGGTGAGTTAAATCCCATATGCCTCTAATTTGGATCAATAACATATGCCATGATAGAAAAAATATCAATTATATCCATTAGAACTGCATGGGAAGAAGTTATCACTATATGATTTTACTCGAGGAAGTTTAAGGGATATGTTCCTAGTATGTGGAGAGGAAGGGATACTAGATATAAAGGGACACAAACTAGTCTTCTTATAGATCAATTAATTCTAATATTGCAGTAAGGATAAGGTAATGATAAGGAGAAACTCATTCAAGCTAGTGGTATCCATATCTACCAATACCAAGTTCATTGCGACTTCTATAGAATCTAAAGAAGAAGTGTAAAATATGAAATAATTTTTTCAAGTTCTTGGAATCACACCTAGTAAGTGACATTTTATCAAGATAATAATTCCTATACTGGTAACTAGCCAAGATTTAAAGTAAATATAGTGTAAAAAAGGATATATACTCGAGTTTTACATATATTAAGAAGTCTAACTCAAGGAGTTATGGACACATATAAAAAAATATCCATGCAGCAGAAACATGAAAGACCCATGAAGAAATACATAACTTAGAATAAACATGATCTTATCATGTGAGAGCTAACAAGAATAATTGGAAAGTTAGCTCTAGTAAAAGTAGGAGTGTTGTGATAGTGGGTGCCTTAGACCCAACTTAAATAGTACTTTTGATTAACACACCATGTATACAGTGAGTTATGCATGATGTAAACTTACCATTAGAGTGTTGATATTTCTTCATCCACTATTTAAATGGTAATGTACATAGATTATTTGTCATATCAAAAGTTTATAATAGTTACAAGGATATAATGAAAATATCTAGATACTATGACATCAATCTTAAACATATGTACCATGATATAGATACATCATACTTATTGGAAATAGATGATATATGACTATTAGGTGCTTGGGGATCATAATCATTGGGAATTCTTCTCATGAAGTTCACACTTGGTAATCTATAGTAGGTGAGATCACGAGGACTGAACTACTAATAGGAACACCACATGTAATGGGTGTCCTTTGTTGTTACTATCTACAAACATATGCATTGGGGTCCTAACTTGAGATCATTATCAATGTGTTCCATTTGATTATGTAATTTGATGTAAGGAGAAACCATTACATTGAATTTGTGGCAAGGTATCTTGTGTTGGGTTCATAATTAGTGGTATGGCATTGGTTGAATGATCAAGATCGAATTTTTTTCTTATGAGTTGAGAAAGTGATATCCCGAGCCTAGTTAATTAGGATGGTATCACCTTTACCAAATCCATGAACATGGTAGAAGAAGGTGAGTCCATCTTGTAAGGTCAATAAACAATAAATCAAGAAAGCATGATGATGTAAAGTGTGCGACCTTATTTATGAGATATTGATAGACAAAGAGATTATATTACATAGTACATGTTTGTAGGAATGATTTTCAATGTTGTGATTTTTCCTTATCTTTTTATGGGGCTTGACGGGAAGTCAGACTCCAATCTTAGTCTATGAATAGTATTAACTACTATCAACATAAGGGCCTAGAGGGTCACACATAATAGTGTATTCAAGAGCCTTCCATATTCTAATGAATAGGAGCACAGGACACGGTGGACCCCACTACGAGGTTTGAGATACGTCCAAGGATATAAAATCACTAATAAATAAATAAATTCATATTATTAAAGTTTAGAATAACTGTAATTGAATTTATTTATTAAATGTATTTACAAGTTTTAACATAAATACATGAAAAATATTATATGAAGGAATATTATTTTAATATTCAAGGTCCGTTTAATATTTACGGGAATGATGAGTTGAGTTAATGACTCACTTTTATCATGTAATATATTTAATATATTATAAGTAATTGATAAAATATAAATAATATTTATGACTCATTATAGTGAGTTATAAATATTTGGGGGTCAGGGACCCTTTTCAGGTATTTTGGAAACTTAGTATAATGGAGGAGGAGGATCTTATGGAAAGAACTATTCATAGATCATTCATTGAGATAATCTATCTCCTCTCCCACTTCATAGAGAGAGAAGATCTCGATCCAAGAAACCATATTGAGATCTCCGTCACACATTGTAAGAACGACGATGTGATGATCATCGCGATGTCGAAGAATTCATCAGATCTCCACGATAGCACCTGGAATATGATGATTGATGTATGCACATACTTTCAAAGTGTGTGTGGATGTTCTAGTGGGATTTGGATTTGATTATTTCGAGGAAAGATCACCAACGACGATCATATGTTGACAGTGACTTCATATTGAAACAGGATTTTATCACATTATTTTTTTCTTAAAATTTATCATGTGGGATCCTAGAGATTTTATAGAGGATAATCTTTTCCAGCGATGATGTATTTATGTTGATTTTTGGTGAAATTTTTTAAATCCCTGACTGATTGGCTTCTGCTGCACACCCCAGTACCTTCAATTGGTATTAAATGAATGCGTTAAAATTTTATGCCAAGAAAAATTAAATTGGCATTAAATTTTGAATTGGGTGTCATTCTGGTCCCAACACCTTTGAAAATGAGTCAATTTGATATCTGATGTCCAATTTATGGTCATCTGATGTTTTTAATATGGATTGAATTCAATAATTATGAGTATTAATTTTGAAGAACACACACATATATAAATATATGTTAGTTTTAACTAAATCAACTGAAGAAATTATTTCTGGTGAACCCAAACATCGACCAGACTGTCGGTCAATGAAATAGTAATTTTCAATAACTAGAACAGATTCCAGCCTGGTATCATTTTCCACAGGTGTGTGGAAATTTTCACAAAAAATTTAAAACTCTTTTGAAATTTTTAAAAGGATATAATTAGGATATTATTAAAAATATAATAATAAATAAGTGGTGCTTGTATTATTTTACAATCAACTTTAAATACAATAAATAAATAAATAAAGGGAATCCTAACTTAAAACAGGGTGTGGGGTAGCTAATACATAAATAAAAAACTATTCTTTTTCCAAGCTTCCTGTGGAAGCTTGGTTAACACTATCTCTTAGCTGCACCCCTCCCTATCTGACCACTGCCTTTGCTGAGATATTCTCTTTCACTGAATTTGATGGCCATGGTATTGAACTACTATACCATTGGGTTTTTGAGAACTACTGATGGCCATCCATCCATACTCAACAGCCTCCCTTCATGTACTGTTCGGAACCCACGTGTCTATTGACCACGCTTCATGCACCTGCTAGCATAAACACCACGTCCTATAACCATTGGCATCACCCTCCACCACAGGCTCCATTTGAGTCTTGTAAAGACTTCCTCTTTTTTAGAAATGAACATACATGCACCTTAGCCTCTTTGGTCTTCAGCCTCCTTCCCACTCGACTACGAGTCTCCATCAGTTTTATGACCTCACCAGATCCCACTAAAACCCTAGCAGCTCATGAACACCTATCTCCACCGGTGGTGCCAACACCATCCAACTAATCCAGATCTGGCCAGCCACCACTACATCACCAACTAGATAGGTTACCCCTATCTACCTCCTGGAGAGCTACACACGACCCCTACCCGAGCGATTAGATTTATAATGGGTCAAGTCCTAGGGAACTGCCATGCTTGATCTAGTATGGATTGGGATGGGTTTTTCCTAACCTGTCTATCCTAATCCATGTTTCATGGGTACTAGAACCAAATTATATATATATTTATAGATATATATTTCAAAAATTATGTTCTTTTTGAAGAAAAAAAATAATTAATTTAAAATAGATATTTCAAAATTAGATTAAAATTTTAAATATAATTAAATTAATTAATGAGACTAAATAACATAAATTTTTGAATTAAAAGAAGAATGAATTATTTCAATTTATTAAAATTTCTCTTGAAAATAATTTATTGCAAGTTTTATTTTTTTGTTTATAAATTTAATTAATATACATGAGTTTATTACGTATTGACTTATCACAATCCATAGACTGATCAATGCATGTTTGGTGTTTGTTTATTTATTAAATTAAATATTTCAATGCTTGTTTTGTAATAATTATATAATAAATTATGATTTATGTTTCATCTTTGTATCATTATATGTATAAGGGCCTATGCACCCAAATAAAAGTTTTTTATCATTATTCTGAATTCCCCAAACCCCCTCATTTGTGTGAAAGTTTTTTTGTATAGTGATTAGGATTATAAATGGTTTACTTCACACCAAGATTTTATGATTCACCAGAAAGGAGTTTGACAAGTTGGATGGATGAGTGATGCAACTTGAGTCACATGCGTAATGACTCAAGGAGTTACCCCTAGGGTCTAGGTTGATCCATTTTCTCTCAATGGATCAACCATTAGTATCAGATCATGATTGAATCATTTAGTTTTATTTATGCATGATTTATTATTTTATGTATGTGTAGTTTTTACGTGTGATTATATAAAATAATAAGCAATCATGCATAAATAAAATGAACATGCAACACGATGAATGATTTTATATTTATTATATAGTCATTTGTGAGTGTGGTCACATAAAACATGAATATCATATATAAAATTATTGTATTTTTCAAGAAATAATGAAAACCCTTAAATAAATATTAACTCATAAATGCCTTCTGTCATTAAAATTTGAAAAAAACTGGGTGTGCGAGACTCTCGTCAGCTATATTTGAGGGCACCTCCTACTACTGGGGAGTTCTTATGAGGGAGATGGGTAAAAATAACTAAATAATGAAGAAAATAAGCAGACACATCTAGATTATTTCATATTTAGAGACAAATCATTGATTAAATCAATTTATGATTTTTAGAAGTCAATACTTCACTCAATAGATCAAGGAGCCATGAATTAATGCAGTTGACCAGCCAAGTTCCTACCCAGGAACTCTCAAAGTAGTGTTGTATCCATTGTTTTTAGACTATGAGGAGATGTTTTAAGGATAATTTCCACTATAATAATCTAACAAATAAGTATTCTGAATTTAGTGGAGAGGGATACTATAATTTGATAAAAATAGTGGGATACATTTGATGATTAAATTAATTGGTAATGTCTAATCAGTAATCAAGATAAAATTACTAATTTGTTATATTTTGTTTTTGTAGATAATGAAATATAATACTAAAAAAACATTATGATTAATTCTAGAAAAAATATATGTGCCATCCAACATGAATTTATAAATAGTAGTACATGCACTTTCACAAAGTACCATGATGTAGTAAATTCAAGGTGCTAGAGTACCCACTACCTATTGAGACACCTAATGAAGCGAGGTTGTAAACATGCTTATAGGAGAATCATGTATGACACTTTTTATGTTTACAACATAATTATATTATCAATTTATGGTGTGATTTGTGGATAAAATACTAAGACATGGATGGTTCCACATCTTGTCTCATATCTGAGAAGCTTTCAAGTAGAAAGTAAAACATTATATAAATGAGTGATCATTACAATGGATTTGTGTAAATTGAAATATGGATCATGATATTTCAATATATCCATTTATTATATCATTTTTACCCAATTGTTCCAAATTCATTTAATATTACAAAATGAACAGTGTGGAGAAAATGCTTTATTACCTTTTAGGTAAGGTTCACCAAGTCAATAAGAACTTACACAAAGTTTTAGTTCTTATAGTGAACAAGTTGAAAGAAAAGGATAGAATCCCATTGAAAAGTGTGATGCCAAAGACACCTTCATAATTTCCTTCAAATAATAGAGGTTAATTTTCATATTGGAGGGTATTTGATTCACATGTTATGAAATAAGTCTATAGAAGTTTAAATTACATGGACTGAATTGAAAAAGCAAGAAGTTGCTTCTTCTTCAGGTATATTCATCATTGTATATAGTGTTTCTATTATAATACTTGGATATTAAATACAATATGATTATCACATATGTTTATTGAAATAAAGTACCCAAGTAAGTATATAAGTGTTACAAGAAGTAAGTGTATTCTCTAAGTGGTTGAGAATGGTTGGTTCTCAAGTTAGTAGTGAGAAATACAATAACTTCTAATTGATGATATTATTGATTATTATTGAAATTTTGTTAAGTATTAACAAAAAAATTATATCACCTATCCTTTAGACATAAATATACATTATTTAATTTTGTAATGAATGTTTTTTTTTGTATTTAATACTCAATTAATAGTTCATTAATACCTGAATCATTGGAAATACATGATGAATATAAATTGTAAGACTCTAATATCCAGTTGTGGAAAGAATATTATTTTTCAAGTAAAACTAAGTAGTTGTCAAGGGTTCACCTAGTATGGTTTTAAAATATTTGGATTTAAATACCTTAGGTATTATAGACACACTTACATACTTAGTTTTAGAAAAATAAATCTTTAGAAATAAAGGTAAGTCACAAATATTTTAGTATTAGTTCAGCTAGAGAGTGAGAACTATTCCAAGGGTAATCTAGTGGTAAATATATTTAATGATATTACTTTAAGAATTTTAATGAATATAAAATTAAAGTATGAGATATGTTTGGTTATAAAATATGAGTTTCTTCGGGTTTGTGTGCTGAAGAATATCCTGTCCAAGAATTTATCGATCATAATAATGTAGCATGGAGTAATTCCTAAACACAAATTATATTATACACATAAAATTTATGATGTTACTAAAGAGTATTGATGATGATTCTTTCATATTAACATACACCCTAATAATTTAGCATGTATTAATTCTTAAACACACATGAACTTATAAAGATCAAAGTTATGATGTTACTAAGGAGGATTGATGACAAGTCTTATGTATTAACATTGATCAATAAAATATAGTATGGAGTTATTACTAAATTTTTATTTCCTTAATCACATCAGAGTAATTATTTAAGTAAAAGAGTATAAATTTTGATACTTATATTCATTACATAATCTTTTAATATATTTCGAGACATGCTTTAAAAATAAAAGCATTATCCCATAACCACATGCCGATTATCATGGAAAATGAATATCATATGAGTAAGAGTATGATATAAATACATTATATCCTAAGAACATGTGTTTAGATGAAAATATTTTGTTAGGATATAAACAAGATTCCATCAAGAGAAACACAATGTGATTCTATAGTATTATCCTAAAGGTTTCTAAGGATATTACAAAAATCTTTCAGATAGAAAAGTAATAGTAAATTAATAGACTATATTTATATAATATGGTGCATATATCTATTTTATATAGTGGTAGAAAGGTTGAATTGGGTTTATTCAATGATATAAATGAACAAGTAGTTAGCATAGGGACAAGTTCCACAAGATCATGTAGAAATAGAATGTTCTAGAGACACGTACTGCATAGGAAGGTTAAAACCGTGGTAATGGTTTTACATTCACCATGGTTGATGACACATTATTCATTGATAATAATAAATCCTACAAGTAATAATTATATGGAAAATATTCTAATATTGTTAAGATCAATTAAAATTTAATAATGGATTCCATGTATCAAAGTGCACAGGCTTATTATTTTGAATACTGTGATGGGTATTCAAGTGAAACTATACATGATTGTACCAATAAGAATCGATTAGTAACACCAAGTTGTTATGCCTAAATAAATTATAATTTTACTTGTCATAGATACTTTATACGATCATTTTATTGAGAATTTTATGTCAAGACTACCAATAATGGAAGGTGTCTATACGACACAAACAGAAAGGGTTGGTGACACCATAGAATGCTAATAAGGGGTGAAAGTTACGGAAATATAGTTTAGGATAAAAGTAAGCAACTAGATCATATAATATTCATTTGGAATCAATTTTTTCCATGTGTATGAAAGAGTTTAGTGGGATTTCCACTATTTCCCAAGTAAAATATGTTTATTAACATATGGAAAATAACTATTGGTCTTACAGTTATTTAAGATCAGGATAAAAGTAACTCTCCGAATATTGACTTAAATTAGAAACAAAAGTTCTAGGGAATGTGATCTATGAAGATAAATTTAATGGTTTCTTACACCTAGTCAATAATAAATATACTGACAAGGTATTGAAAAATAAAAGTTGGAACAATTTAAGAGAGAATTTTTATCAATGTCACATGGCATAAATCTATCAAAGAAGACATGTATGGGACATAAAAGGAGATTAATATGGTGAGTTGAATCCCATATAATTATGTGATGGATCAATCATGTATTCCATGATATGTAAAAGAAATGATATTTTCAATATAAAATTTATGGTAGGAAAATATTAGTTATATCTAGGATAACTGCATGGGAAGCAGTTAGAACTATCCGATTATACTAGAGGAAGTATAAGGGATATGATCTTAATATGTGGAGAGGAAGGGATACTATTTATAAAGTGAAACAAACTAATCTTCCTATAGATAAATTTGGTCTAATATCACAGTCAAGCTAAGGCAATGAGTAGTAGAAAATTAGTCAAACCAGTGGTATACATATCCATAAATACTGAGTGAATTGAGGATTCTAAGGCTGCTAAATAAGAATTATAAAATATGAAATGATTTGTTACAGTTTTTAGAATCACACTTAGTAAGTTTAGTTTTATCAAGATGATAATTCTTCTACTGGTAACTAGACAAGATGTTAAGTTTAGATAGTGGAAAAAATGATATATACTCGAGGTTTAAATCTCTTGATAAGTCTAAATCAAGGATGTTAGGTCAAAGATAAAAAAATAGTCACAAAATGGAGATGTGGAAGACTCATGAATAAATCCATAAATCAATAGAAACATGATCCTATCATGTGAGAGCTAACAATAATAGTTGGAAAGTTAGATCTAGTGCAAGTGGGAGTGTCATAATAGTGGGTTCCCTAGACCTAAATTAAATGATACTTTTTATTACCATACCATGTATACAATGAGTTATTCAGGATTTACACTTTCCATTATAATGTTAATATTTCTACATCTAATATTTAAATGGTAATGTTGATAGATTATTTTTCATATCAAAAGGTTATAGCAGTTATCAGTCTATAATGAGAACCTATAGATACTATAATATTAATATTTAAAATATGTCATATGGTCTAGATATATCATATTTACTAGACACAAATAATGTATGACTATCAGGTGCTGGGGTCTCATAAGCATTGATACTTCATCTCATGAAGTATTCACTTGGTGATCTCTAGTAGTTGAGATTATAAGGATAGACCCACCAATAGGAACACCACATGTAATGGGTGTCATTGGTGTTGAGTAAAAAGTATCTTTTGAACTTCCCATTACTTTTATTTTGGAAATCAAAAAGTCCTTAAATAATTAATTACTAACTCTTTCATGTAAAAAGTTTTTTAAGGATGTTTTGGTAGAAAACATATATATTTTACCATAATTAGAATTAGTTTTAAATTAGTCATCAAGATACACCTAATTTATTCATTACAATTATCGTAATGGGCATGGAACCAATACTGATCAGAATTACCTTAATCAAATCAGATTTAAGACTTTCTATCTTGTCTTCATACTGAAAAAAGTTCTTATAATTAGACTTAAAATCGGAATGGATAACATCAGAGTCATACTCATAATGAAAATCATAATGAAATTTTGAGAGGAAATACATTGGATTTATCTAAGTCTAAATTCTGAATATGGAAAACAATATTCTATTTTAATGGAATATATTTTACAATGAAAATGGTTTACATCAAAATGATGTCAGAAATTCTGTTATAATATGACCATTGAAGTGCTAGGTGTCCAAGTCATCGCGAAAAACTTGGAGAAATATGACTGTTGGAGGATCAAGATGACCGTTGGAATCATGCCTATAAATAGCTTGTCATTATAAGAGTTTAGAGCAAAGTGTTAATCATTTCATTTGAAAAAATTCTCAGTGTGTGAGAGCTATAAAGCTTACAAGAGTGAACTACTTATTCCTCATACTTGTAATCTTTTTGAGTTTGTTTTTTGTAATGACCGATTGCATGAATATGATTGAGGGCATGAAGGTATAGAGAAATAGACAAGCTGATCATTGTATCGAGGGCTCATAGGGATAGTGAGACATAGAATCCAATCATCATATCAAGGGCTCATAGGGATAGTGAGATAGACTGATCATCGCATCAAGGGATTTACCTAGTAAGGGAAATATATAATTTCTTGTAAGTATAACACAAGGGACCTTTATCCCAGGTTATTGGATAACCTACTCTTTGGGTTAAAATAATTATATTCATTTGTATTACTTTTATTATTACAAGTCTTTTATTTTCGCTACAATTGTAATAGAAAGTGAATCCTTTTATATTCATCTTTCTATTTGTATATTATTTATTAGAATATATTTGATTACAATACAAATGTTCTACCCTGTATTACTTTGTGAATACGATTTACCCTAGTTATGATTCTATATGCTTTAAGATAGAATCACTACTTTTTTAATACTCTGATTTATCATAACTATTGTGATTACGATTTACTCATATTATGATTCTATATGATTTAAGATAGAATTACTACTTTTTTAATACTATGATTTATCATAACCATTGTGATTACGATTCTTTTTGTGTTTACTCTGATTAAATCATTTATACTATGAATACAATTAAACTCTGAATATGTTACCACTGCTTACTGAATATGATTCTATATGTTGTTAAAGTAGAATAATTTTCTTATTACAACCTATGGAATACATATCATAATCTACTTGATTAGGATACTTTGTTCATTGGAACCAAGGGCCAAGTCTGATTACCATTTGAATACTTAATAGGTTTTGTGAATACAATATGTTTAACCTTGTTAAACTAAGTTCTTTTTAATATTAAAAACAAAAGTTTTTAAACATAAAATTTACCCCCCGCTTGTATTTATCCATATTTATATACCTTAAAATACAATAATTGGTATCATAACCAAGTCTCTGTTATACTGATACTTACATTTGGTATCAGAGGAGGTTTCCATAGATCAAATTCTTGTTAAAATTATTTTCTTTTCTTTAATATTGAAAGTTTTTTTAATTTTTTTATAAATTTTTTGTTTATAAATATTTTATACACTGATGTGTATTGTGGAATAGATTTTTTTTATTTTTTTTAAAGATGACAGGACTTAATGTTGGTTCAATATATAACCTCAATCCGAATAGACCCCCTATTTTTTATGGATACAAATATGAGTATTGGAGAGATAGAATGAATACTTTCCTTATAAATACTGGAGTTGACAATTTTGTCATGTTAACTAGATATTACAAGATCCCTAACAAGGAAGTGACTGCTTTTACAAATTAGGAAAAAATAGATTATCAATTGAATTATAGAGTTAAAAATAAATTATTATGTTCTATGACCAAAAGAATTTACAGTCAGATTTCTTTTTGTGAAGCTGCTGATAGTATCTGAAAAAATTTATAGATTACTCATTTTGGAACTTCAAAGGTTATTGAAACTAGAAGAGTAATTCTTAGAGCAGACTATCAAGCATCTGAATTCCATTTTTGTTAACCTGTTACAAAAGTACAACCAAGTTTTATGACAATATTCAATAGTCTACAATCTATGGGATAAAAGGGATTATAAGATGAAATTATTGTTGAAAATATAATAGATATCATTCCCAATGAGTGGGAATCTAAGATAAGAGCAATTGATTAATCAAGAAAGATTTCAAATCTCTCACTTGATGATTTATCTGGAACCCTTTTACAATATAATGGTAGACTAAAAAGAGATGTTGAGAAATAAAAAAGGAAGAATGGTGGAGTTTCTTTTACTTCTACTTCAAATCCAATAAAATATCAGACTCTTGAAAAGGTTGTTAAGTCGAAAAAGAAAAGGAAAGTTATTATTCAATTTTATTCTAGTAATTACGAGCATTATGAATATGAACTTGAAAATCTTGCTTGAAATATGAAAAATATTGTGGGTAAAAATGATTTTCAATATCATTATAAGAAATGTAAAAAATAAATTAATGAAAAGAAAGATTTAAAAGTTACTTGCTATGAATGAAAAAGATATGGACATATTCGACATGAATGTACCAAGTTGAAAAAGAAAGATAGGAAGGATAGAAATTCTGATAGGAATCAAAATAGGTTTTGTAATTAAAAAAGTAAGAAATTTCTTAAAGCTGATAATACTTGGAGTGCTAGTGGAGGTGATTCTTCAGATAATTCCTTATATAATTAAAGTCCATATTAGAGGAATATTTGTCTTCTTTCTAGAGAACCTATTATAAATTGATGTTTTATAGACAAGGTAGACACAACTGATTCCTTAACTAATATGTATTTTAATTATAATTATCCTAATGAGAAGCATTTAATATCTTTGGATGAAGAATCCCCCTCAGCTAGTTATGATAATACTTTACCTTCTTTTGAAGAAGTCTATCACTTTGCAAAACTTTTAGAAAATGAAAACAGTAAAGTTTGTAAAAAACTTGATAAGGATAATGAAAAACTTGCAAAAGATGATTCAAGAATTGATATTTTAACAAATGAAATATCAGATATATCAAAAGATATTAATAAATCAAATTATGAAAAAGAAACTATTTCTAAAGATTTAGAAAAAGTAATTTCTGAAAAGTATAGTTTGAAAACCAGTTTTGAGAAACTCAATTCCTAAACTAATACATATATGGATAAGAATTTAGTTCTAAACCTAAAGTCTGAAATTTCTTCACTAAAAAAACTTTTATCAAACTTTACTAATGGTATAAATGGTTTTTATAAAATTTATAAACAAATCTATCCACATAGTACTAGTTCAGGAATGGGATATACTTATAAAAAACCTATTTTAGTAACAATTTCTTTATTTCTAAATCTGACCCCTTTTTCACAAAATGTAAAAGTGAAGGACATTGGGAAAATAATTAGTCCTTAAATAAAACTCAATCTTTAGGTTTCCACAAATCCTATTTTTCAAAACAAATGTGTATTTGAAATTTTTTATTTACTAACATTTTCGGAACCAAGAAGGTTTGGGTTCTGAAAGTATAATTGTTTTGTTTTCAGAAAAAAAGGTTATACCAATAATAAGAATATATGGCACATGGATAGTGGGTGTTTTATAAATATGAATGGACACAAATATTTCATTGAAAATATTATCAATATTAAAGGTGAAAAAGTTACCTTTGGAGATAATGGTCAAGGAGAAATTATCGGTATAGGTAATATTATTTGGAAAATATTTAATTTCAAATGTTTTGTTTGTTACAGGCCTTAAGAACAACCTTATAAGAATAAGTCAATTATGTGATGAAGTTTACCTATTAAATTTTAGGAATGATAAATTTGTAGTACACAATTCCAAGGATGAATTCATTCTTTCTTCTCATCGGCATGAAAATGTACACACACTAAACTTAGAAGACCTTAGGAGATAAGAATTTCCTTATCTTAGTGCAATGAAAGATAAATCTTGGTTATGGAATAGATGGTTTGGAAACTGTAACCATATAAAATTATGTAAGTTAACTAAGAAAATACTTGTTAAGTATTTACCAGAGCTTAGATTTGATTATTCAAAAGTTTGTGACCCTCATAAATATAGTAAGAAACATAAGTCTAGTTTTAAATCTATTAGTTAAGTCTCAACTTATGATTCTTTATAGTTAGTGAACATGGATATTTTCAGTCCTACAAAAACTAGAAGTATTAGTGGCAAGTACTATATATTTGCTTCAGTTGATGATTAAACTAGATAAACATGGTTCTATTTTCTATCAAAGAAATATGAATCCTTTTGTTATTTTGAAACTTTTGTAACCAAATTTTAAAATGAGAAAAATATTTCCTTGATAATAACTATTCATAGAGATCATGGTGGAAAATTTTTAATTTCATATTTTGAAACTTTTTGTATAAAGAAAGGAAATACACATAAATTTTCAACTCTTAGAACTCAAAAAAAAAATGGTGTTGTTGAAAGAAGAAATCGCATTCTTCAAGAAATAATAAGAACCATATTGAGTGAATACTCAATTGCTAAACATTTTTGGGATGAAGTATTTAGTAATACTTTTTATACTATAAACTAAGTTTTAATTAGTCCCTTTATAAATAAAACTCCTTAGGAATTATGGATAGGCTGGAAACCAAAATTTTCTTACTTCTGAGTATTTTGATGAAAAGTATTCATATTGAATATGAAAGATAATTTACACAAATTCACACCCAAATATGATGAAGGTATAATTTTAGGTTATTCCACTACTTCTAAGGTATATAGAGTTTTTAATAAAAATTATTGTACTATTGAGGAAACAATATATGTTAAATTTGATGAAACCGACCCTTTTTTTTAAACAAACCCAACCAACATCCACTGATGTGTTTTCCAAAACTGATTTTTAACCTTTAATAGAAGATTATTATAATAAGGAAAATACTCAATAAATTGTTTCTAAAGTATTTACTCAGGAATATTTTCTACCTTATGTTGATGAACACGTTTTAAAAAATCCAAGTCAATTATTTCTTAGGAATCATCCTGGTGATAGTGTCATTGGTGATTTGAATCAACCAATTAGGACTAGAAGTTCTTTAAGAAATGAAGTAGAACATCTTGCTTTCCTTTCCCAATTTGAACCTGAAAATCTTGATGAGGCTTTAAGTGATGAGGATTGGTTAAAATCAATGCAAGATGAACTAAATGAATTTGAAAGGAACAAAGTCTGAACCTTGGTAGAAAGACCTAAAGAAACTTTAGTAACTAGAGTAAAATGGGTTTTTAGAAACAAGTGTAATGAAAATAAAATAATCATTATAAATAAAGAAATAATTATTGCTAAAGTTTATAATCAACAAGAGGTAATAGATTATGAAGAAACATATTTTATGGTAGGTATAATTGAATATATCCGTATTCTATTAGCCTTTGTATCATTCTTAAATTTTAAATTTTTTTAAATAGATGTGAGGTGTGATTTCATTAATGGATATGTCCATGAGGAATTTTTTGTTGAACAACCCCCTGGTTTGGAAGATAAAAAACACCCCAAACATGTTTTTAAACTTACCAAAGATTTATATGGAATTAAACAATCCCCCAGATCATGTTATGATATATTAACACGATTTTTGTTACAAAACAATTATATTAAGGGAACCGATGATCCAAATATTTTTATAAATAAAGTAAAAAACATTATGATTGTTAAAACATATGTTTATGACATTATATTCAGATAAAATCAACAATCTTTAACAGATTCCTTTGTGAATCTTATGAAATCTGAGTTTGAAATGAGTATGATGAGTGAGTCAACATTTTTTCATGGTTTTCAAATTTCTCAAAAAACTAAAGGGTACTTATATATCTCAATATAAGTATATAACATATATTCTTAAAAAGTTCGATATGATAATACAAAAAGTATTAGTACTCTCATTGGTACCTCAAATACACTTGATCTTGATGAAGTTGGGAAACCAGTCGATCAAACAATTTTTAGAGGTATGATAGGAAGCCTACTATACTTAATAGCTATTCATCCAGACTTAATGTTTTATATATGCTTATGCATAAGATATAAATATAATCTAAAGGAATAAAATTTAAAATTATTTAAATGATTTTTTTGTTATCTAAAGGGAATTATAGATTTAGGACCTTTCTATTCTTCTAGAAATGATTTTGAATTGAAAAGTTTTTTGGATGCTGACTTTGGTGGTTCTAGAATGGATAGGAAAATTACTTATGAAACATTTCATTTCTTAGGAGATTTAATGGTTTCTTGGTCTTATAAGAAACAACACTAAGTAGCACTTTCCACTACTAAATCCAAATATGTGGAAGTTGGAAGTTGTTGTGATCAAGTATTGGGGATACAACACACAATCACTGATTATGGAATGAGTTTTACTAAAACTCAAATACTATGTGATAAAACTAGTTCCATTTATTTAAGTAAAAACCCTGCACATCAATCTCATTCAAAACACATAAATATTAGGTATCACTTTCTTAGGGATCACACACTGAAAGAAGATATCACTTTTCAATTCATCGAAATGCAATAAGAACTTGACGACATTTTTACAAAACCATTACCTTCTAATATATTTGAATACATTAAACAAAATCTAGGAATGATTAATATAAAGTAGTCATTCATATCTACTTCTTATTTTACCCATGTCCTTATATTAAGTTACTTCTTTTCAAAGGGGGAGTACATATTATTATTATTATTATTATTATTCAATTTTTTAAACTTTAGTTTTACAAAAATATTAAGTTTTCTAAAATTTTAAGTTTTCTAAAAAATCCATCGTAATGAGTTTTCTAAAGTCAAAGAATAAATAAAATTTTCTAGACTCGAGTTTGTTTTTAAATTAGATTTAGAAAATTTATCATATTCGAGTTTATTTTTAAATCAGATTTTGAAAATTTATCATATTTGAGTTTTTTAAATTAGATTTTAAAAATTTATCATATTCGAGTTTTTTTTTAAATTAGATTTGGAAATTTTATCGTATTCAAGTTTGTTTAAATCAGATTTTGAAAATTTATCGTATTCAAGTTTGTTTTAAATCAGATTTTGAAAATTTATTGTATTCGATTTTTTTAATCAGGTTTGGAAAATTTATCATATTCAAGTTTGTTTTAAAATCAGAATTGAAAATTTTATCATTTGAATTTTTCATTTAATCGTATTTGAGCTTTCATTTGAATTCTTCATAATTAAATTTTTTATTAAATCTTTTTTACTATTTTCTAACTATTGTATTTTGTTATTTGTAAAAACAAGAAGAACAAACTATAATACTAATGATTTGACTCTAAAATTCATCCTTCTTTCATTTTATACTTTAAAACTATTTCATTATGATTAGTTTTATCTTTTATTTTTTATTTTTTATTTTAATGTTTTATTCCAATTTTTTTGTATTCACCCAATACAATAAAAATGTTTTTATAAAACCTCAAGAGTTTAAATTCTTAAAAAAAAAATCTTCAGATATTTTCTCAATTGTCAGATTAGATGGATCAAATCTAAGTCCTTAGATATTTTTGGAAGATCAAAAATCGCTTGAAATTTCCTATATAAATAGACCCCCTTGTATTCCACATTGGTTATCTCAACATTTTTTCCTCAAAATGCTACCACGTTTAAGAATCCCTATCTGATCTCTATTATTCATGTCCGAATCTTTAGTTTCAAGCCCCAATATGATGAAACCCATGAAGGATTATAATAATTGGTTTGTTTTCTAGGAAATTTTAGTTGTAAGATATTTTTATAAAAAGTATGTTTCATCTCTTAGAAGGATTATATATTTTCATGGTTGGAAATCATTTTGTGTGGAAAAATCAGATTATGATTATGATTTTTTTACTTGGATTTGGTTATATACTTTTTTTATTTTGTAAAATTCTTTGAATAATAGGGAAAATAAATGTTTTTGTTACATATCTATGATAAAAGGTACAAGATGATACCTAGGTAATCTGCAGGTTTCCTAGGAATTTCATATGAAAGAGATTCCATTTTCCATCTCATAAACTACCAGATTATAAGGGTACGTTTATCAAAGAAAGAGATAAAAATTCTTTGTTTAAGAATGTATTAGATGATGAACTAAGGAAGTCCACCCATATCATTCCAGATCATAGAGTCATATCCCTTTGGATGAAAGGTTTTCTAATTCCGAGAAAGGGAGATAGTGATACTTTGAATGTATCTAATATATTTATTTTGGATTACTTGGTAAATATGAGGGAAATAAATTTGGATGGTTTTTTTCTATTAATAATAAAGAACATAAAAAACAAGTCAATCAAGTCTCAGATTATAATGTTTCTAGCTTTGATTAGTAAGATGATTTAATCAAGTATAAAAAATTTCAACATTTTGATTAAGTCTGAGCCTGTCAGAGAAAAGATTTTGTTTATAAGTGATGATATAATTAAAAGGATAAAGTATTTATTTGACTCCAAATCAAATATGTTTTGTTAATAATACCTAGGTTTCTTCATTAGAAGCATAACCTTCTAAATAAAATAAATATGAGAAGGTTTTGAATAAGAGAGAGGATGAATCACTTCCAAAAAAAGAAAATAAATGAAAGAAATACTTGAAAGAAGTAGTTGATGAATGGAAAAGGTGAAAAGATAAAAGAATAGAAGAAGAAAATCAATTCAGAATCAACCCTGATGACTCCTTAGCTATTAAAATACATGGTGTTGAAGTTTTAGAGAAATAATAAAATGAAAAGAAACAAAAGAATAAACTTCAAGGTGTAAGTTTAGTTGAATCTTTGATGAAAGGAGTAGAGACTGTTTCTTCTAATGTTTTTTTACCAAATACAGATGCCAATTTATCTTTTCAAGAAACATATATTGTCTATGATAATGTTCCCTCTATCAGATAAAAAGGAAAAGAAGTAGTGGTAGATAAAGAATCTGTTCTAGTAGGGAAAGGTGATTTGAGATCGGAGTTACAACTTCATGAATTGTTTCGAAAAGAAATGGAAGAAGGGGCTGTAGAAATATATTTTCTAGAAAAATCTAGTGAAGGTATTGAAGAAGAAAATGAAAATAGAGAAATATAAGAGTATATTGAAGAAGAATAATAAGAATAATAAGATAAATTATAATTTTTTTTAAAGGAAATTAGAAATGTTGAAAAGGATCAGTAAGAGGAATAAAATAAAATTTCTAAGAAATAAGATCTTCCTTATGATAATCCTTCCTTGAGGTCTTCAAAGGATTCCTCAAAAGAATTATCTTCCTTATAAAATAAAAAAGGATATATCTATTAGTTAAAAGAAACAAAAGTCCTTATCAATTCAAGAAGTTAAATCTTTATCCAAGAAGAATGAAACAGATCAGAACCAAAAAGAAGAATCTAGTAAAAGGATTGATGTTGATGCTTTTGAGATTTTTGATGGAAATCAGACTGATCAAAAAATTAAAAAATTTGTGTCAAATAAAGGAAAAAGGAAAACAAGTCAAGAAGAAATTGTAACTAGCTGCATCATTCCTTTTGAGGATAAAGAATAGAATCAATCAAATTCAGTAAGAACAACGTCTTCAGAAAGAGTAGATTTTATTGTTTAGAATTTAAAAGTATTGAAGGAACAATTCCTTATTTTCCAAAACTAGAGTCTTAGGGTCAGATGCTTTAGGATTGTTTCAATAAAAAATCAGATTTGACAAACATGATGATAGAGAAAGTAGTTAAACTATAATCTGAATTCAAATATTATCTATATTTTTATAAAATTCATAGAAAGTCACATAGTCAAATGACCAAGTGGTCATGACAAGTCAATACTGATATTAAGATTCATGATGATATTTTTTTGAAGATATAAAGAGTGAGTTGAAATATTTGGTAGAAAATTTCTATTTGTTATTAAAGGATATGACGGAAAGAGTAAACTTTGTTAAATATTTCAAATAATAAACTGAAAATCATACCATTATTGTAAATGATCTAAGTGGAAAGATGAGTTATTTCAAGGATCAGATGAGGAGACTCAAAAATCACAATGAGGAAGTCAATACTAATAATGCGTTTTCTGAAAAACTTCAGAGCCAAGAAGAAAAGATTCATATGAAAGCTGAAAATATTTGGATTCAAGAGGAAAGGATATAAGAGATAGAAAAGAAAAACAAATCTCAAGAAGAGTTTATTTCTAGTATTGAAGAAGATAATAAATAATTCAAGAAGTTAAAGACAATATTTAGATCCCTGATGCCGAATAAAGATTAATTTCTTAAACTCTTATTATAATTTTTTGAATTGGACTTTCATTGAAAGACTTTTTCATCTTTTTACAATTTGTTTGAATGTATTCCAATTATTATTTGGTTGAATTATCTTTTAGATGATAAATTACTTTATTATTGTGTTTCATATAGTTGTTTCGCTAACCCATTTCAGGTATTACAATACTCTTCCCCATTCCTTTTTAAAAATCACAAAGGGGGAGAAATTTATACAAAGGGGTATAATTTTATAGAAAGGGGGAGATGTTTTAAGTAATGGGGAGAAATATTTCTAAAGAAGAGAATACGATCCTTAGGGTAAGTTCTTATCCTAAGGGGGAGTTATTAATATTCACCATTGTATTCTGATGAGTTATAAACTTAGGGGGAGATAAGTATTACTATCTAAATTTTGAATATGATGTACCAAAAGATAATGGACTTAGGTTTTTCAAAGTTATTTTTTATTTATTTAAGTCTTGTGGTTTGTGATTTTTAAAAAGGGGGATATTGTTGAGTCAAAATTATCTTTTGAATTTCTCATTACTTTTGTTTTATAAATCAAAAACTCTTTATTAAATACTTACTTACTAACTATTTCATGTCTAAAGTTTTTTAAGAATGTTTTTGTAGAAAACATATATGTTTTACCATACTTAGAATTAGTTTTAAATTATTCATGAATATAAACCTACTTTATTCATTACAATTATCATAATGGGTATGTAATCGATAATGATCAAAATCAACTTTATTAAATCGGATTTAAGAATTTCTCTCTTATCTTCATATTGAAAAGATTTATTATAATCTGACTTGACATTAGAACCAATACCATCAGAATCATACTCATAAAGAAAATCATAATGATATTCTAAAAGGAAATACATTAGATTTATCTAAGTCTAAATTTTGAATACAGAAAACAATATTCTATCATAATGGAATACATTTTACACAACAAATAGTGTACATAAAAATGACATCAGAAATTTTGTTATAATATGATCGTTTAAGTTATAGGTGTCCAAGTCATCATGATTGTTGGAGGATATAACCGTTGGAGGATCAAGATAACCATTTGAAGAATGCCTATAAATACCCGATCATTTGAAGAGTTTGGAGTGAAGTTCTGGTCATTTCATTTGAAAAAATTACCAATATATGAGAGATCTAAAGATTACAAGAGTGAACTACTTGCTCCTCATAATTGTAATATTTTTGAGTTTATTTTTGTAAGGACTGATCACATGAATAAGATTGAGGGCTTGTGGGGATAGTGAGACAAAGAATCCAATCATCATATCAAGGGCTCACAGGGATAGTGAGACAGAGAAGCCAATCATCATATCAAGGGATCACAAGGATAATGAGATAAACTGGTCATCGTATCGAAGGATTTCCCTAGTAAGGGAAAGGCATGATTTCTTATAAGTATATAAAGGTACCTTTATCCTAGGTTATTGGATACCCTACTCTTTGAGTTAAAATAATTATATTAATTTATATTAATTATTTTATTATAAGTATTTTATTTCTGCTATAATTATAATAGAAAGTGAATCCTTTTATATTCATATTTCTATTTGTATCTTGTTTATCATAATATATTTGATTATGATAAAATTTTTCTACCCTACATTACTTTGTGAATACGATTTACTTTGATTTATGATTCTATATTATTTAATATAGAATTACTACTTTTGTAATACTCTGATTTATTATAACCATTATGATTACGATTCTTTTTTTGTTTACTCTGATTAAATAAATTCTACTATGAATATGATTAAACTTTGAATATTTTAACACTACTTACTGAATAAAATTATATAAATTGTTAAAGTATAATCATTTTATTATTATGACCTATGGAATAAATATCACAATCTACTTGATTATGATACTTTGTTCATTATAACCAAGGGCCAAGTCTGATTACCATTTGAATACTTTAGAGGTTTTTTGAATATGATTTGTTTAACCTTGTTAAACTAAGTTCCTTTTAATATTAAAAACAAAATTTTTTAAACTTAAAATTCACCCCCTCTTATATTTATCCGTCTTCATATATATTATGATGAAACAATTGGTTATTCTCATCTACAAACATGTGTATTGGTCTCCTAACTTGAGATCATTATCAATGTGTGCGATTTTATTGTGTAATTTGATGAAAAGAAAAAAACCATGAAATTGAAGTTTTGGTAATGTAGATTGTGTTGGATGCATCATTGGTATAATTACATTGGTGGAATGATCAAGATAGAATTTTCCACTTCCTAGTTGAGTAAGTGATATCTCTGGCCCAATTGATTAGGTCGGTAGTACCTTCACTAAATATATGACCATGGTAGACGAAGGTAAGTTCATCTAGTATGGTCAATGAACAATAAATAAAGGATAATTACATAAAGTGTGTATCCGAATTTATGTGATATTGTGAGACAAAGATATTATTTTACACAATATGTATTTGTAGGAAAGGTTTTAATTTTTATGACTTTCTCTTATCTCCTTAGGGGCTTTGATGGGTTGCTAGACTCCACTCTTAGTTTGTGAATAATATTACCTACTATAAAGATAAGGTCCTAAAATGTCACACATAATAGCATATTCACGAGTCTTCTCTATTCTAATGAATAGGAGTATATGATATTGTGGGATCCACCATGTGGTCAGATATATGTCCAAGGATATATGATCATCAAGAAATAAATAAATTCATATTATTCATGTTTAGAATAATTGGAATTGAATTTATTTATTAAATTTATTTACAAGTTTTATTGTAAATACATGAAAAATATTATACGAATGAATATTATTTTAATATTAAAGATTCATTTAATATTTGTGGTAATGACGTGTCGAGTTAATTACTTGATTTTATCATATAATATATTTAATATATTACATGAAAGTGATAAAATATAAATAATATTTATGACTCAGTAATGTAGTCATAAGATTCCATTTAGTGAGTTATAAATATTTGTTGTATAGGGACCATTTTTGGGTATTTTGGAAACTCACTATGAAAGGAGGAGGATGATCTCATAGTGAGAACTCTTCATAGATCATCCATTGAGACTCTATCTCCCCTCCTTCTTAAATAGAGAATCTCTTGATCTAAGAAACTAGACTGATCTCTCCTTCACGCATCATAGGAATGATTATGTGGTGATCATTGCGATGTCCAAGAATTCGTTATACCTATGCTCTAGCACTTAGAATATGATGATTGGAATATGAACATAATTCCAAATAATATGTGGATGATTTGTAGGGATTTGGATTTGGATCCTTTGATCAGCGATCACCGATGACAAGTATATGTCGACCATGACTTTAGATTGAACTAATTACTTTTTATTTTATGTTTTTTACTTAAAATTCATCACATGGGATCCTTAGGCTTTTACCAGGGCTATGATTCACCAGTGGGAATTTAGTTACATTGATCTCTGGTGAATTTTTTTAAATCCATGGCCCATTTGCTTTTGCTATGCACCCTGTAACTTCATCAGTCTATTTTGGAGAGTCTTGAATGTATGAGATGACTTATACCAGATTGAAATGTTCTATGTCTATTGGTCACTTGATTTCTTAGAGAAATTGATTATATAAGAATATGTACAATGTATAGGGATACATATTATGGAATGCATGTTTATATATAGTTATGAGTGTGTTTGATTGAGATCATGCCGAGAACCTTCGTAGTTTAAGAAGTTGTGATGTTTTATTATAGGATACTCATTGTTTATAATTATGGATAATGAAATTAATTATTTTTATTAATGTTAAAAAGGACTGTATTGTCACAAATAAGGCCCATGAATGAGAATTAATTCAGTTATATAGTGTTTCTCCAAAATTTGACAGATAAAATGATAATTATGTCTAAAAGAGTTTGGATGGATTCACAAATAGTTTTAAATATTTTCATAAAGTTTGAATGGATTTAGTGAAAGTGAGATATTTTTGAATACTTTGCACTAAAGCTCAAAAAATGTTGCTGTGAATGTTACCATGCTAGGGTCTGTGTCTACTTTTGGTTATTTATTCCATATTGAGGTGCTCATGTGGAACGATATATGATATCATTAGGTTAAATATTCCATGTTTATTATCATGTTTATTTTAGCTTATTGTAACATTATATGATAATGTTTAGATAAAATAATGATTAGTAAAGGAGTTTAACCATAAAATTAATTATTAAGGTTGAATCCAAATGGTTTTAAAATTTTATAACAAGTGAAACATTATAAATTCAATAGGATCCTTCATTTATTAAAGGATGCCTATGAACTAGAGATTCAGGAACATCATTTGATATATTAGAGTTCATTATCTATTGGAAGAATCACTCTTGATTTATGTTCTCTATGTTTTCCTTCATGGAGGAGTTACTAGAAAAACATTATGGAGAAGAGTTACTTTTAAAGAATTTAGCGATTCTAAAAGATGGTGGATTCTATCAAAGGAAATAACCTATTAGTTTTTTCTTAGGGAACATGATCAAAATCACTTCTAGTAAAGATCAAGATTATAGACAATGATGAAATCTTGTTTTATGGTATTTTATTTCATATTATTGATTCTATTGATACAAAGAGATATTTTAGGGATATCGTTAATCCCATGAAGAAGAAGGTAACCTTAGGAATATTATTAAGACCCAATGAGATCTCTCTGGAATTTAGATATGACAAAATTTCCTCTAGCATTTGGTATTTTTTTAGAGAATAATAATTGAAGAAGAATAAGAGGATATGTTTATTGTAGTATATTTTATTTTAAATAACTAAATTATATTCAAACTCATAGATAATAAGGTTTTTAATGTGATTTGAAGGATGTTAATAACTATTAAGATGTTTGGAATAAGTTTGGAATTTTTTGGAGTTATTATGGAGGTTTTTTGAGTTAAGTTAATTTTGTTTTAAAATATTCATACGTATTTCATGTGTAAGGTTTTTGTATAGAAAGGAGTAAAATAATTTTTAAAGGAAAAAATTACTCTATTATGAAAGTTTTTATATTCAGAGCATAAGTTTTTATCTTTGACCATAAAAATAAAAAAGGATGAAGCCACATGGTGGTACATAAATTTTTTTATGTATACATAATATATTTTTACAAGTCTCATTGGAAATGAAACAAAGAAATCAACCCGACTTGATATGTAAGATTTTTATATACATAAGATAGTGGAAATTATAAATGTATTGAATTTGTAACTTTTTAAGTTCGATACGTAAAATATTTATCAGGATTAGAAATATGGTAAACAGAGAAGAATTTGTGAGATATGTAACATTTTTATGAATACATAATGTTTTTTTGGGATAATAAATATTTTAAAGATCAAATTTATGATATTGATGCTAAGTGAAAATAAAAAAAGTTATTATATACAAGGTTTATATATAAGTTTTTATATATATTACATGATATGTAAAATATTTTTTTGAATTCATAATTTTTTTGAGGATAAATTATATATTTTTGGGAAGCATATGAAATATTACTTATATAAAATATAAGATCTCCTGAAGTTTATAGGGAGTTCTAAAAATTACTTGAGATTTTATAAGATGGATTTTATATAAATTAGAAATAAAATTTGGAAAGTTTATTTAAACATGATGATGATAAATCAGGTATTTTATAGATTAAATATCATGATTTTTTTATACAATCTATGGAAGAAGATGATTTGTGTTGTAGAAATTTTATTGCACTGCAATAATGAAGAGTTGAATAAATGGAAGAGGAGTCTCAGAATTTAAAGAAAAACAATGGATATTATGGGTCAAACTGTTCTAAGAAAAAATTTTGGTTCATGATGAAAACAATATTTTTTCACTATAAATGAATAAGAAGTTTCATTTTAGTTGAAGAAAACTAGTAAACTACACTGTGATGCATGAAGCCATGTCACGAGTTATTCTTGAGCCCAGCTGGAAAATTTATTCAACTGAAGAAGAAGTAGGAAGGATAAGAGAAGTTTTATAAGCAATTAAAGTAAGTAGGTTGTTTTAATTTGAATTTGAATTTTAAATTCAAATGTGAATATGTTGTTGTTTCTTTGAGAGATAAATTGAACATAGATCTTGCATGCATGCAGTTTGAGAGAAGAGTGGATCACTATGTGCTGTATCAATGAAAAATTAGTGTAGCATGGATGGAGGAGTGTGTGAAGTGTATTTCACACATAAAGAATATAGAATAGGAATAAGGGTAATTGTAATAATTTTAAGTATATAACACCTTAAGATTTTGGAATATATTTTTCTCTAAATTAATTATATATTTGATAGATTGTTTTACACATAAAACTGAACTAAAATGATCCACAACATATTAGATGAATATTATTAAGAAAATTTAAGAATAATAAAACCTCTAGTTAATAAAAATATTTTAATCAATTATAAATTCATACAAAAATAGTAATAAGAACACTTAAAGTTTTAAAATGCCTTTTTTTTCAATAAAAATAGTTATTCTTTATATATTATATTTTAATTTAAAAGATGAATTTATAAATTTTAGATTTTTTAGTTTTTTAAAATGAACTTAATTTTTGAATTCATCATGTAAAAATTAGTTATGGATGATTTTTTTTTATTTTTTTGAAATAATTAATTTTTAAGTGAATAGTAAAAAATATAGTTTTTACCAAAATTATAAATTTCATAACTTTATCAATACAAGAAAAAGACATAGAAATTTATAAATTCATTTAGTCGATTAAATATTTATTTAAGGAGTAAAAATATTTATTTTAAAATATTATTTTGAACATATAAAATGTATGTTTAATTTTTTGAACTCAAGTAACATTTTATTCTAATTTAAATATTGTTTTTGGTCTTTTCTTTTAATTAAAAATTTTTATGGTAAAATTCGGTTTTAAATTTCTGTTAAAGTGAAAAAACTTTTATTTTTTTTATAATAAACTAATTCATGTCACTTAAGTTAATAACATTTTTAATTTTAACCTACACATAAATTTTATGCTTAAAGACATACTTTTTTCTAAAAATGTCTTTACGCGTTATGTGCATACATTCTAAAATTAACATATCTCACGCCTCTAAATTTTATTTGATAAAAAAATTTTAAAATTTTAAATCATAATTTTCAAGTTATATAACAAGATTATTTTGAATTTTCATCATTAAAATTAATTACAAAGGTTAAACATTTAGTACTAACATAAAAGTATATTAGGGAAAAAGTTAAAAAATGTAAAATATAAAGCCTTAAATCACTCTAATTTTTCTATAAAATTAGTTTTAGAGAGTGGTATAGGTATAATAACCATCTCAACTTAATATTTTCCACTTTTGTAACCTTTAAACCTTGAATAGTAACGTTCCATTACTAAAAAGTAATGTGTTATCCCAATATTTCCCTTCTCTTCACTTATAAAAGGGGAACACTTTCACCACTTCATAACACCGTTATTACTTATAATTTATTCATTAAAATATTTAATTTTACCTACCCTATAAGCCTATCCTACTTTTTTATCCTTTGGGGCCTTAATATTTCCCAAACCCCGTCAAAATTAATGAGGTTTTCAAGAGAAGATTAATTTCTTCTACATAAGTGTCTCACTTCTCTTTAGTTTTTATTCCATATTTTATTATTTTACCAACCAAAAATAAATTATAATATAATTAACTAAATGGTATTAAAATTATAAAATTTTATTATATTAATGGAATAATTATTATTTATTCCTTTCCATCCACTAGTAAAAAGAAAAACATTGATTGTGTGTAGAGGAATACTACTACCTCCACAAAGAGATGAGTTTAATTTTTCATAACCACATCTAAAAAATAGTAAAAATTAAGTATTTGATAAAAAAATATGTTTTCCATGAAATAAAAATTATTCTAAAATAATAATTTATCATATACCTTCATTCCATATCATTCTTTGAGAAATTAAAACATTAATTGTGCATACGTATGGACTACCACCTCCACGAAGTAACACATCTCACTTATCATCTAGTTTTTTTCTTATTCATTAAAATATATTCAAATATAATTCAATAAATTAAAAATATATAAATAATAATAATATTATTATGTAATAATGACATTATTCCAAAAATAAACTAGTTTCATAACCATACTCATCCACTAATTATGGTATGTTCATGTTTGGGTTGGTATAAACACCTACTTGAACAATTATATAAAACTCTATCATTAATGAATATGAGAAATTAAATAATAATATTATGATAAGTTAATAAGAAAATAATTATTGGTTTATAGTTATGGAAAGGTTATATTGATTATTTAACTTATTATTAAAATATAATCTTTAATCTCTAAAATTATTGAAATAAGCTGACACTAATTCCACTTTCACACATCATAACTAAAACATTTATGGAATGATATTTGTAGCAACCTCATGTCATTTCTAGGTACTGCACTTTTCATGTTATTTTTTCTACTTTCTTTAGTTTTTCTTGGCTTGTTTCTTGTGTTTATATTGGTTTTAGTAAGAATTAAGTGTCTGGGGTGAGGTCTTGATTCTTGTTTAAGAGTTCTAGAGGTTTCTTGAGTGGTTAGAATGGATATAAACTTAAACTAGTATCAAGATGAGTTACATGTATTCCATTGTCTAGTTGGTGAGGGAAATAATCTAACTAGTGGTAGGATGGAAGAGGGTATTATCTATAGAAATCCCACTAGCTAGCTAGTGGAGTGTCTAGAGGTGCATGCATTCTGCCTATACCACCGAACAATTGGTGGGAGCCCACTTTACAACTGATAGACTCCACTAGCTTATTAGTGGTGGTGTTCTAGGCCAAAAAAGTAAGGGGTATATTTGTATTTTCACTACCTAAAACTCTTGTGTTAACTCCTAATATATTCCCTTTGACCATAATATGATTTATTCAACTTAGAGACTCTCTTGGGATGTTCTTGGATCTATCAACATAATTCCTTAGCAGATCAAAGTACCTATCAATGAATTAGACGCCTCTTGGTAATTTGATCCCCATTTTGATCATGGATATCATACTTCTTCTAATTCTTCTTGTTTCTATCTATGGATCAACTTCATCAATGACGAGAGTTGTTGGGTTCAGGATTATAATATTGTTCTTTATAAATTCATTGTATAATTGAGGGACATTGATCATATCTTAAATACTTGTGGTGTTTTGATTGAAAATTGGGAGGGGGGGGGGTAAATATTCTCTTTGGTTTTATTTAATCAATATCATGCCAATTTAGATATTTATGATTGAGAATTTATGTTTTAAGATTTCTTCTAGATTCCTAAGGCCCTCAACTCATCTAGTCTTGTTGTTTATCTGCGGGAATTGATTTTCTAAGTGTTTCATGGTAGTTGGGTTCCTGATTTGGATTGTTTCTATGAAACTTGATTATTTTATTTTCTAAATTGATTTCTAAAGTGAATTGAAGTCATAAAAATGGTTTGGATGAAATATAGTGGTTTTAAAATGGTTTTGGAAATGGAATCACTACCTAGTATTGCCATTTAAAATGGTTTTAAAGCATGATTTGAATGGTTTCAAAGATAAAATTACCCTAGATGAATTTAATGTGTTAAACCCATATGTGATTGGTGATTAGATAGGGATCCATCCTTAGGGAAGAAATATTCCCCCTAGAACTGTTCTACTAGGGTTATATACACACAAGGATACATAAGTTGTGGAAAAGAGTCACTCTTCAAAGTTTCATATTACCCCTTAAACCCATTCTTCTTGGGTAATGTGCACACTAGGTGGCCTAATAATCACTATAATTTAAAGTGGATCCTCATTGACCTATAATTGTCTGTACTCTAGGTATTGTTTTCTCTACTAGTAATATTTGAAGTGATTTTATTATGTGTTCACTAAAATTATTTGAAAACTTGGTTATTGGAATGATTTGTTAAATTTTGAAAGGGTGGTTTATACATGATTTATATTAAACTATATATAATTCCTTAATTTAAATTATTTGATCAAGTTTGGTTTATTTTATAAAGTCTGCTTATGAAACACTTGGCGGGATCCTACTGGGCTATTTTTTTCACACCTTGGATACAACTTTGGGTGCATGTAGATATTTTTTTATATGATGTAGGTAAGGGAAAGGCACAACAAATAGGTGGCGGTTTTTTTGTAGTAGGGTGTGATATTCTGGAGGTGATTTAATGTCACATGGAGTTTGGTTTTGTATTTATTGAGTACTATGGTTATTTTGATATATCTTGAAACTTGTTTTTCCTAATGTATATACCTATATGTTGTTATATTGTTTTTTTATTACCAATATATCATATTTATTTATCAACTATTTTCATTATATTTGGGGGGAAATTGTTCGCAAAGGTAGTTCTTGATTCCCAAGCGCTTATCACCAGGCCGTGGCAATCAGGAACGCCCTTCGAGCCATGTCAGGAACGATTCAGATTATAAATAGTTTGGGTAACCTAGGTTAGTTCATGATAATATCACTACAAGAAAACTACCATTTAGCGGCGGTTTTAAAAACCGCCGCTAAACGCGTTTCTGGCCGCCGTTTCGTGGCGGTTTTTAAACCGCCGCGAAAAAACCGCCGCGAAATGCCATAATTTTTTTTTATTTTTTTTTTAAATTTTTTTTCGAGGATTAGTGGCGGTTTTTTAAAAAACCGCCGTGAAATAGCGGCGGTTTTGGTAAAACCGCTGCAAAATGAAAGGAAAAAATTAAAAAAACACGAGAAACCCCGAAATCACTAAAACGACAATAACTTTTGATCCGGGCGTCTGTTGGAGTGCCACGACCATTCAAATCGAAGCTCATGAAGAGATATAGAGGTATATATAATCAAAACCATGAGACGGTCTAAGGTGCAGAAGATATTTGTGTTATAAGAATGTTAAAAAAAGTTCTCCAACTTCAAACGGCCATAACTTTCGCTCCGGGTGTCCGTTTGGGCTCTACCACATATCAAATCGAAGCCAGCGAAGAGAGCTACGCACTAGATCAACAGAAGAACCCCTCCGAAGGCCTCCAAAACCCCATTTCTGTCACCGGTGTCCCGTCGAACTTGTCTTCAAACAGACCTAACTTTCGATCCGCGTGTCAGTTCAGACACCTCCACCTGCCAGATCATAGCTCGTTCCATGAGCTTCAGTTTGACTAGTCGCAACACCCACATGCACTCCGGGATCATATGTTATAGCCTTTTTAGTGAGTATCGGGTTTGTTATGTTTTTCGATGCCTCGTTTCTAGCACCCGTTCCCCGTCAGCTTTTTTTTAAATGGTCATAACTTCCGATCCGCCAGTCCATTCGGACTCTTTCACCTATCCGGTCGAAGATTGTTTCAGGATCATTGATTTGACAGGTCGTGGATCTAAAACGGACTCTCGGATCATAAGTTATCTCCGTTAATGTGAGTCCAATGTTTTTGTCTCTTTATGACCGTTTTGACGGGTTTTAACGGTTGCTCCATTTATTGTTGTTTATTTGGGTTTCCATGACTTGTTATCTTTATCAATGGTTTTTTGTGGGTTATTATGATGATTATGTTGAATTATTAAGGGGTTTTTCAAAGTTGTCATGAGTTTTCATGCGTTCTCATGCGTTCTCATTCTTTCGAATGCCTCATTCTCATATGCTTCTCCATCCGTTTTCATGCGTTTTCATGATTTTTCATCCCTTACCACGTCTTTTCATACTTTTTCATGTGTTACCTTTATTATTTATTATTTATTATTTATTTATTATTTATATTTACTTATTTTTATTATTTATTATTTATTATTTATTATTTATATTTATTATTTATATTTATTATTTATATTTATTTATTATTTATTATTTATTATTTATATTTATTATTTATTATTTATTATTTATTATTTATTATTTATTATTTATTATTTATATTTATTATTTATTATTTATTATTTATTTATTTATTATTTACTATTTATTATTTATATTTATTTATATTTATTTATTATTTATTATTTATTATTTATTATTTATATTTATTAATTATTAATTCATTATATTTATTTATTATTTATTATTTATTATTTATTATTTATATTTATTTATATTTATTTATTATTTATATTTATTTATTATTTATTATTTATTTATTATTTATTATTTATTATTTATTATTTATTATTTATATTTACTTATTATTAATTATTTATTTATTATTTATTTATTATTTATTATTTATTATTTATTATTTATTATTTATAATTTATTATTTATTATTTATATTTATTTATTATTTATATTTATTTATTATTTATTATTTATTATTTATTATTTAATATTTACTATTGACTATTTATTATTTATTATTTATATTTACTTATTACTTATTATTTATATTTATATTAATTTATTATTTATATTTATTTATTATTTATTATTTATTATTTATATTTATTTATTATTTATTATTTACTATTTATATTTATTTATTATTTATATTTATTTATTGTTTATTATTTATATTTACTTGTTATTTATTATTTATATTTATTTATTATTTATTATTTATATTTATTTACTATTTATTATTTATTTATTATTTATTATTTATTATTTATTATTTATTATTTATTATTTATTATTTACTATTTACTATTTATTATTTATTATTTATTATTTATTATTTATATTTATTTATTATTTACTATTTACTATTTATATTTATTTATTATTTATATTTATTTATTATTTATTATTTATATTTATTTATTATTTATTATTTATTATTTATATTTATTTATTATTTATATTTATTTATTATTTATTATTTATATTTATTTATTATTTATTATTTATATTTATTTATTATTTATTATTTATATTTATTTATTATTTATTATTTATTTATTATTTATTATTTATTATTTATTATTTATTATTTGTTATTTATTATTTGTTATTTATTATTTATTATTTATTATTTATTATTTATTATTTATTATTTATTATTTATATTTATTTATTATTTTTTATTTAATATTTATATTTATTTATTATTTATTATTTATTATTTATTATTTATTATTTATTATATATTATATATTTATTATTTATATTTATTTATTATTTATTATTTATTACTTATTACTTATTACTTAGTACTTATTATTTATTATTTATTATTTATTATTTATTATTTATATTTATTATTTATTAATTATTTATATTTATTATTTATTAATTATTAATTATTTATATTTATTTATTATTTATTATTTATTATTTATTATTTACTATTTATTATTTAATATTTAATATTTAATATTTATATTTATTATTTATTATTTATTTATTATTTATTATATATTATTTATTATATATTATATATTATATATTATTTATTATTTATTATTTATTATTTATTATCTATTATCTATTATCTATAATTTATTATTTATTATTTATTATTTATTATTTATTATTTATTATTTATTATTTTATATTTATATTTATTAATTATTTATATTTATTAATTGTTAATTATTAATTATTTATATTTATTAATTATTAATTATTTATTATTAATTATTTATGAATTATTATTTATATTTCTTTATTATTTATATTTATTTATTATTTATTATTTATTATTTATTATTCATTATTCATTATTTATTATTATTCAGTTTATATTTCTTATTTATGTATTATTTGTTTTTTCAATTAATATATATAAGTATATTAAATTCTGTTTATTAACTATATGACGAGCTTGCTGGAGTGGTAAAGTTTTTGGAAAATATGCAAGAGGTTAGGGGTTCAAATCTCACCAAACGCAGTATTTTTTTATATTGCCTGGGCGTGTACCAAACGCAGTATTTCTTTATATTGCATGGGCATGTGCATGGGATGTGCATGCATGGATAAATAAATGAATATGTATGATGTTTATAGAAGATTATCTTGTGTGGAGAATTTGTAGTAGATATTAAATAAATTTTTTGGATTAATATTTTTCTTATATAGTTATAAAAATTTATATTAATTGAAAATACATGGGTATTGTCAGTTAATGTTTTATCCCAATTATCTAAAACTCTAAAACTAAAATATCACGAGTAAGTATTGTAATGAAACATTTTCATTTAGTTATGTAATTATGAGATGGTCATGCTTGTGGGGCATCATAGTTGGTATCAAAGAAGGTTTTAGATAACTTTAGAGACTAGGGTGTTATTGGTTGAGGATGTAAATGTCATCAAAGGGCGATAAGTTAAGTTTGATCATAATTTCAAAGGTATAGATAACCATTTAGTTTATTTTAGGTAATCATAAATATTTTAGGGATTAGGATAAATAACCTTAGTGAAAACCCTTGGGATAAGTCTATTGGATAAGTCTAAGTATATGATAACATCCCAAAGTTTTGATAAAGTTGAGATTGTTTGGTTATCCTAGCAGTTACATCCCTATCAAGATACTAGAAATTCGATGGGGGCTATGATACCGATTCATCTAGGGTTAATCATCCTAAAAAGGTGGTTGAGTATTGACATTATCTTTACTTGGAGTATGATGAGCAGGCCTAAGACAACACCCCTAGTGAGACACTCTCAGGGGATATGATTTATTTAATCACATTTTCTTTATAATCCATCATGAATTATCTATTATATTAAGGAATTAGGTTATAGAATATGAGAGAACTCAACCTAAAGAAACCTAGGCTGAACCTAGAGTGATTTAGGTTAAAATAAAAGATAATATAATAATTTCAAATATTAAGACATTTTAAGGTTGATTTTTTCATGTAATGGTCTTAGAATAATTATATTATAGTGTTAAACACTCATGTTAACTCCTTTTTGTTTTATAAATGGATGAATCCTAAAGGAACCGAGTTAAAAATTGATGCCATAGACAATGTATATATTGTCCCAACAAGTAACCTAATATGATAAGAGATGAAGTGAGAAATATTATGATTATTCCAAACTAACTATAAAGAATTATGATTAATAACATAAGTTTAGTTGATTTTCCAAACATACCAAATAAGATATGGATGAAGTCTGATGGATGTCCTAGTGATGAAGATTATGAAGGAAAAAAGATTTAATTTCCTTCACGTCAAAAATGTGGTAAGAATCACCAAGGGGAATGTCCTAAAGGAATTGGGAGATATTTTATGTGTGTAAAATGAGGTCATAGAGCAAGTAATTTATGAGAAAAAGTTAAGAGCTTAGTGGAAATGATGAAATAAAATAGAGTTTATCTAAATGTTCCACTAATATTTGATATATTAAATATGGGGAACTTAGAAATTATTCAAGTCAATTCCCTAATCCAAGGGATGACAAGGTTGATAGACACAAAAAATTTCCAAGACAAGGGAAAGCATATACAACCACAACCAGGAAAGTTGACTCTAACAGTGATGTGGAATGAGGGACACAGATAACTCACTTAAGAATTGTGATTATTGTATTCGTATCTTGTTTAAACAACTTTTATATACCTAGAATGTTTCCTTAGAATATACTATCACCACCTTGATGAATAAATATTGAATTATTAAATTATAATAACATTATTATTGTATCCCAAGTATATAACTCCTCTATAATATAACTTTATAAGAATTTACTTCCTATAAAATCCTATTATATAACCTTTAGACAAATTGGACTTGATATTAGGCATGGATTGACACTCTTGACATAGAGGCCATGAATTTTCTAGTCATACCAAGGATAGTGAGGATGAAACCAAATTATAAGTTATATCCGGAGTCATTTATATATTATGGACACCATAAAACATTTTATTATTTAGTAATAATTAAAATTGTGTAGAAAAAAATTATTTAAGAAGGGATAATGTAACACCCTGACACTTTGGAATATATTTTTTCTCTAAATTAATACTATGTTCCATAGCTTGTTTCACAAACAACACCAGACTAAAAAGAGACACAACATATTAGATGAATATTATTAAGAAAATTTAAGAATAATAAAACCTATTATAAATAAAAAGATTATAATCAATTATAAATGCATACAAAATAGTGTTAAAAACACCTAAAGTTTTAAAAGGTATTTTTTTTTCAATAAAAGCAATTTTTATTTATATATTTTATTTTAATTTGAAAGATAAATTTATAAATTTTGGAATTTTAATTTTCTAAATTGAACTTAATTTTTGAATTTAGAATGTAAAAGTTAGCTTAGGGTGAATTTCTCAATTTTTTTGAAATAATTAAATTTTAAGTGAATAGAAAAAAATTTCTTTTTTACCAAAATTGCAAATTTTATGGATTTATCAATTTATGATCAAGACCTATAATTTTATAAAACCTTTTAATTGATTAAATAATTATTTAAGGGGTAAAAATATATATTTTAAAATATGATTTTGAGCTTAGAAAACCTATGTTTAATTTTTCAAACTTAATTAACATTTTATTCAAATTTAAAAATAGTTTTCAGTCTTTTCCTTTAATTAAAATTTTTTATTATCAAATTCAGTTTTGAATTTATTTGAAAGATATATTTTTTTATAATAAACTATTTTATCTAATTTAAGTAAGTAACATTGATAGTTTAAACCTAAGCATAAATTTTAATCTTAAAAACACATTTTTTCTTAAAAATGTTTTTACTTGTTATGTGCGTTTATTATAAAATTAATGTTTATCACCCTTGGAAAATTTATTTTTTTAAAATTATTTTCAAAATTTGAATCATAATTTTCAAATTATTTAATAAGTTCATTTTTAATTTTGGTCATTAAAATTAATTAACAAATTTAAAAATTGATTACCAAGGTAAAAGTACATTAGGTTAAAAGTTAAAAGTTTTAAAATAAAAAGCCTCAAATCACTCAAAGTCTTCTCCAAAACTAGTTTTGTAGAATATTTTAAGCCTAGTAACCATACCCACTTCATATTTTCCACTTTTTAGTCTTTGAACCTTGAATATTAACATTCCATTATTGAAAAGTAATGGGTACTCCCTAAAATATCCTTCTCTTAACTTATAGAAGGGGAAGACTTCCACCCCTTCATTACACTATTATTCCTTTGAATATATTCTTAAAACCCTACCATTTTACCTCCCCTAGAACCTTATCACACTTTATTAATCCTTTTGTCCCTTAATATTTCCGAAACCCCCTCAAAATCAAGGAGGTTTCCAAGAGAATATTAATTTCTTCTATGTAAGTGTCTCACTTATCTTTAGTTTTGCTTCCATATTTTATTATTTTAACTCCCCCAAAATACATTATAATACAATCAATTCATTATTATTAAAATTATTAAATGTTGTTATATTAATTTAAAAATCATTATTTATTCCTTTCTATCTATTAAGAAAAACAAAAATGTCGATCGTGCGAACGTGCTCTACTACCTCCACAAAGTGATGGTTTTCATTTTTCACCACCGGATCTCATGAATGATAAAACGTAAGGATTTGTTGAATTTTTTTAACCATGAAATAAAAATTATTCTGAAATAATAATTTATTATTTACCTCTATCTTCTATCATTCATTGAAAAATGAAAATGTTAATCGTGCATACGTGTAGACTACCGCCTCTATGAAGTAACATATCTCATTTTCATCTAGTTTATTTATTATTTATTAAAATATATTAAAACATGATTCAAAAACTTGTAAAATATATAAATAATATCATGATTATTCTATAATAGTGATATTATTCTAAAATAAACCAATTTCATAACCACACACATCTATTAATTATAGTACGTTCATTTTTGGGTTGGTCTAACCACCCACTTGAACAATTCTATAAAAATATAAAATGGATGAATATGGGAACTTTAATACTAATATTATTATAAGTTAATAGGAAAATCATGATTTGTTTATGGTTCTATAAAGTTTATATTAATTATTTAACTTATTATTAACGTAGCATCTTTAATCGCTAAAATTACCGAAATAAGCCAACACTGATTTCATTTTCACATAACAAAAATATAAAAATTATGAAAAAATATAATATATTTATAAAAAAATATATGTTATAAATTTTATTTACTTAAATTATCTTGGAAATATTAGTTTTTTATCAAATAATGGGTACCTAAATAGATATCATAAATCATGTGCAAAACAATTAAAGTTACTAATACCCGATGGTAAAAATAAGATATAACTAAATAATATATTCATAATAAATTTTTATAAATTAAGTATATGAAAGTTAATGTATATTATTAATGTTATAAAACACAATATTAATATATTTATACTTTTTACATAAGGTTAGAGTGCATTATACAAAGCGGGGAAAGAATGTATGGGGTTTTCATGTCTCAAATATTTTCCTTAGGTCTTAATCAATCTTATTTGACTAAAATATTTCAAGATTTATTTTTTATACCTTATTATGATATTATTTTTTTCCACCTTATTTTTGAGAAAACATTTTTTAAACCAAAGTCTTATTCCTTTATGAATTCATTGTTTCATAAAAATGTAATATTATTAATAATAATTACCACATATTTTTAATGGCCTTTCTATCCATATATATGTTTTTACTTCATGCTAATGTTATCCTTTACCTAGTGAAAAATAAGATTGGTTTTATCTATTATGATCCTTATATTTCCCATTTTTCATTTTAAAATAAAGTTTTAATTATCCTTTTAATGATGAAAGGTTTCAATAAAGTCATTTTAAAAGGATTTTCTTTTCCATGATATTATATTATTACATTATACTTTACATTTTTAACATATGATTTTTTTAAGGTATATTTATTGTAATTCTTTTAAAAGTAATATATTAAGAAATTTTCTCTTTATCTTCAAAAAAATTGGTTTTGGAAAGTGAATTGAAAATCGCATCCTTTTTAAGATGATATTAATGAAATGTTTTCTAAGAAAAACCATTTTCACGATTTCTATTATATTTTCAAAAGATTCATCTCTAATGGAGTAATGTTTTATAATTCATTCTATATATTCTATTTTTAAATACTACTTATGGTTGATCATGTTTTTTTATCAATCAGTCATCTTTTTTTTTTAAATTCCCTTTATGTGAAACCATTTAGAAAAGCTATGAAACCCTTTTTCTTCTTATGGGTTCTTTATAATAATATGAATGATTTGATTTTAAGTGTAAAATTTTTATATTGATGATGATAGGTTGGTTTCTATATCACCCTCCAATTCATTATTTAAGGATTTATATCTAATGAGATAATGATACATGGATATACTTGGATTTTTTTCACAACAAAAAAGGGTATACATACTTATATTTGTTTACTACATAAAAGGGTGGTCATACTTAGATTTTTTACAGCATAAACGAGTGTACATACTTGTATTTTCTAAAATATGAAAGAGTGGACATAATTGGATTTGTAAAAAACATAAAAGGGTATACATACTTGGATTTTTTCATAATGTTTCCTATAATTATGTTTGTTCTACAATTTTATGCTTATTATTATGACTATGTTATGTTATCATGGATCATTTTTATTGAATAATGTTTCCATACTCTTTTGATTTATTTCTTATAATATTCCATGCTATATTCCATGAATAATTTGTTATGATATATGTTTTGTTGGAAATTATTTTCTCATGTACTTTGATTTACTATATGATATTCTTATGTTCACTTATGATCTTTGACTATCTTCAGTTATGTTCACCCATACTGAGCATTTGATCCCTCCCCTTTTCTTATGTTTCTATTTCCCTAGATTATGAAGAAAAATAATATATATTCTATTTTTAGAAGAGTATCTTGTGTGGTAATTTATGGGAGATGTTAAATACTTGTTATGAATTAAGTAATTTCTTATATAGTGGACAAAATGTTCATTAGTTGAAAAATACATGGGTTTTGTTAGTTATTTGTTTCCTAATTATCTAAAACTATAAACATAAAATACCTTGAGGATGTATTGTAATGAAATATTTTCTTTAAGTAATATAATTATGAGATGATCACATTTGTGGGGTATCATAAAGTAGAAGAGTAAGAAGAAGAATAAGAGAAAGAGTACACATGATGGGTTTGTGTGCGATCATCACAACATTGACATGTGGTGAAGAAAAAGATCACATATATTATAAATAGAGAAAAAGTATTGTAGCACTTTAATATTTTCAATAGATAATCATCAGTAGTGAAGGATAATCCCTTCCACAATAGTATAAGATCATAGTTTATTTTTTAGGATACTTGTCTAGATACAACGCTTGTACATTATTATATCATGAAAAAAAGATATAACATTCCCATTTGTATCCCTAATTATGATTCTATTGGATTATATGATCTCTAGTGAATCTAGATCATGCTAAGGATTGCCTACACATTTTTATTAGTGAACCATGTACATGAGTGTCCTTTTGTTTGTTTATTTCCTCAGTTTTTTTTGATTTAAACAGTGAGTTCAACCTCTCTTATAAGTGAGAGAAATTGATTTCATAAGAAATCATAAAATAAATGAAAAAATACTACTAATTGATTTACCCCCTCTTAATGAACCTCACTGTTCCTGGGGCCACTATAAATTTCATCCCTTGTTTATCTTTTCATGGGTATTATGTTTTCTTCAATAACTTACAGGAATAGTGATGTCCTATAAAGAAAATATAATGTAACTCATAAATACATTCACAACTGAGGCTCCCAATTATCCATGATTGAAAATTTAATTTAAAATCTCAAGACTAATAATGTCATGAGTGACTATTCCATATATTTTAACTTCAAATTCATTTTCAAAAGTATCTTTATTTTGGAACATAGTATTTGCACAAAATTATAATGTTATTAAACATAGTAGATCAGTTAGTGTGGTAAATGTATCCACATAATGAAGTTTTTATCTAACAATCGATCCTTTATATTTTATTGATTCTACTTTCTCTTTCCCATTTTTTCATTACATAGATTCATTATGACCTTTTATACTTTTTTAAAAATATTTTTCATTTAAATTAATTGAAAATTTCTTACTCATTTAGCATCATGTTTCTATATAAGATTAATTTTCCATGATATGAAGGTTCCAATATAAAATTACACTATGAAAATATCAATATCATAAATGATAATAAGTATATTAGATCTTATCTTGTGAGATACATGAATCCCTATTGTAACATGACATGTTGGAATTTTTTTATTATATAACATAGTTCTTTAGATATTATACAGTGTACCACTCAAAACTAAACGATGAGTGAGTGTTGATAGATATAAATTTTAAAAAATTATTCTTATAATATTTCAATAAAAGAAAAGTATCATTGTTTAATTGTTTTATAAATAAAATAAGCTGTTGGAAAAAACTTAATTACCTTGGGTTAGGTAATACTTTGAGAATAATGGTGATGAGAACCAATATTTCCCAAATTTAAAATTATTTTTCAATGATTTTTATCCCCTAATCTAAATAAAACCTGGGAAGTTTTTTCATTTTTGTTAATTTTGATAATCTGGAACTAAATTGATAAATTGTAAAATATTTCTTTTTAATGATTTATTCAATTTTTGGAATTAATTATAAAGCCATACATTGATCTTTGAATTTTTTAATTAACCATTTAAAGCACTATTAATTATTATTTTCATGGTTTAGAAAAATTCAATATTAATTCAATCAAAGACTACACTAAGTATGATTATATGGTTTATAAGTCTGAAAATGGTAAAGGAATGAGCATATGAATTTATCCTACCCAATCGTATGACTTTTCCTAGATGACCATACCCTACCTGAATGTATGAATTTTCCTAGATGTGAATATTACTTGATCATATAAATTTGGAGACAACTATAATTTCATGACCTACTACCATCAAATGACTCTAGAGGAGCTACATCATAAGATTTCAGTGATACCGCATGTTCATATGAATTTAAATATTTCCCATTGTATGTCTTCCTCCACGATGTAAGGGTAACTTCCACGACTAGATTCAACTATTTTAAGGGTAGAAGGATCATCCTTGGGAAAAATAAAGGTTAAAATCTGACCATTTGTGAGGGATTCATAAATAATAGACAAAAAAATTGCATCAAGGTAACTAAATCTCTCACGTAAAGGTACCCTTTCATTCAAAGGAGTTGCACAAAGGTACTTCGGTCATTGCATAAAGGTATAATTACCTTAACCAAGGTGAAGATTTAAGTTAGTGTGCCATATAAAGGTTGTCTCAAGGCTACATAAATTAAAACCCAGGCTACCAAAGCTATGTAAGGGATCTTCTTATGTGACATAATAGTCATAAAATCCCAACGTAAAGGTTATAAGAAAACAAACACTACCATGATCACTAAAATTCCAAGTGAGGAAGAATTTTATAGGGAATTTTAAAGGATTAAATGATAAAGGATATGGTGATACATGTTGGTGGATTCCATCATTATATCTTGAAGGGAGATATGTATAATGATGTATAGGTGATAGTACTTAATACCTTCATGATATGAACTTCATCAGGGTTATTGATCCCATCTACTTCCATATGGACTTCATTCATGAAACCTTGGTATGAAAAGAATATCCTCATTTATTCTAAATATCCAAATCATTTAAGAATAATTGGAGTTTTATATTTGACACACATCCATTCAATAAGGAAACCAAGGATTGTGAGAGTTTCCAGAGAAGTGGTAGAAGAATACAATTAAATTAGGAACATCATAGAATCTGGTGATGTAAACCAAAATCATATCATACACATAGAGAAATAATGTGAATACATAATATTCTTTAAAACCTTTAAAGTAAGATGTACATCACTAAATAAGAAGATCAAAATGAGAATTAAGTGGGATAGATTATGCTGGTTTTACTTGTTTTATTTTTGAATCTCTAGTGATGGAGTTATTGGATGTTATGTATTGTACAAAGAGAATTACCCTCAAGCCTATTGTTTAATTTCAATGGATTTATATTTTAATTTCTATTTAATTTTCATGAGATATTAGGGGTGCACTCGAGTAGTGATGATCATCACTAACCTTTTTTAAATTCTTCTTATTATATTATCTTAATTTACTTTACAAATTATCCCACCTCATTATTATTTTATTTATTATATGGTGAAAGAGAGTGAGGGGTGATCGAGGAGTGATTGAGGATTTTTAATTACTATGGGTAGGTGAAATTAGTGTGGCAATGATCATTAATTTCACTTCCTAGATAAACACACTAAATATAGAGTGAGTGTATTGAGGTCTTGAGTTACTTATTAAGATTGTATTGGGTAGTTAATTTATTTATGATAGGTAACTGGAGATAAGATGAGATAATGATCCAAGGTTTTTCATGCTTATTTTCACCTATTTCATTTATATTATATTTATTCCATGCAAAAAATTGTTTCTAACCTCATAATTTCATTATTTTAAAAGTAAATAGTGTAGATTAATATGGCTGTGAATAACATGAGTGAGTATTACCTTCCTCAAAATAACGACCCTTGATAAAATTCCATAGTTTCATTTCAGGGAATTTAAAAATTTAATTATTGATTGTAAGTCCTGATAAAATCTTCACATCAATGGAATAATTATTGGGGAGGACTGGTACCTCATTTCGTATTTTTCACATCCTTTTCATTCATGTTTTTATTTTAATTCTCTTTATTTTTTTAATTTTTATCATTAGGTTGAGAAAAAAATTATTCCATTTATCTCATAATGAATTAAAATTATGATACCCATTTAAAAAAAGAAGATGAGCATAAATCTATCTCCAAATACTTTCTTAATAATATAAAAACTGACCAACATTTATACCCATAAGTGTAGGAAGAAAAGGATGAAAAACTAATCATTATGGATAAATTGAAAGACCTAATTAAACCAAGTCACATCCAATTTTCAAAACCAAAGGGAAAAATAAGAAGTATACCATCATAAGGAAGAGGAAGATGAAACTGAAGTTCAATACCTAGTAATATCAATAGTGAAGGTGGAGGAGGATCTTGAAGAAGTGGATAAACTAACTTTTTTTACTGTTGAAAATATTTTCCCAATAGCCTTTAATTTTAAAGAAGTATTTGAAGATAATAATATTATGGGGGGATTCTTATTTTGTGAACTCAGTTTATTCCGAACTTTCTGAAAATGATATAAAATTAGATTCACCTTATTTTTGTAACTCTAATTTAATACTTATGAAGCAAGATTTAGATGCTTGAGATGAATATATAATGAGATTTGAGGAAAAGTTGGTGTTTTGGGGTTAAGATTAAGGAGACTCAATAGTCTATCCATGAATGTCAACAGATAGAGAGATAAATGAATAATATTTGGATAATCTATTTAATTCTACACTAGAAGAGTTGGGTAAAGATGCAAAAGGATATCTAGACACCCTGGTCTAGAAAGAACAAGAGGGATCCACTGATTTAACATTGTAAGAACTAAAGGTAACCTTGGAGTTAATATATAAATTGGCCCGTAAAAACTATCAATATGACTTTATTTAGGAATTAAAGCAAGAGGATAAGTTCTCAGTGACCAATCATTAAGAAAGATAATAAAAAGATTCCATGTATAAAGGGAATAATTTAAATATTAACTCAAGTTATTTTAAATATTTTTAATTATAATTAATTTCCAATTTTCCCTTGGATTAAAATGGTGAAGTAGCACAAGTGAAGAAGACACTAGAGGAGGAAAAAACATTATTTATGTCTATGATTACACCCTAAAATAGTTATATAAACCTCTAAATAAAGTGTATAAGGGTAAATGACTAATAATGGGGGCCCATTCAAGGAGAAATATTAAGTACTGAAAAAAGGTAGCTAATAAGATGTGGTGGTTTCAATTAAAAGAACCCAATACCGCTTCAAATGGGGAATGAGTACCAAGATATCTAGTTATGGATATCCTAACCCATTTTGGGAGGGATAATCCATTGCTCTTTCCTCACTCTCTTTATTTTTCTATTTTATTTGTTTTTAATATTTTTTTATTGTTTTTAATTCTATTTTTTAGGTTTACCAAATTAGAAACCACCTAGGAGGATAGCTCAAAGTTTTCTATAAATAAAATAGGGGAGAGCTTATCACAAGCCTTTTGGGAAAATAAACACAAAGTTGTTTCTTTCTTTTTACACTCATTTAAATACTATAATTATTTGTGTTTTGATGAACTTTATAAGGTAGAGTTAAATAAGTGTGTATGTGTGTGTGGGGGGGGGAGGGGGGATTTAAAACAATTTTTGAGTAGTTTTAAAAGGATTTTAGGATATGTTTTTAAGAACTTGTAAATGAATTCTTCAGCTATTTTTATTTTCTATTTTATCTCTGTAGTGTGTTTTTAGGCTAGAAAAATTTAATTTCAAAGATTTATTTTCTATTAGAAGATTTCATTCTAGGTTTAAAAGATTAAAAAATTATAAAATTTCAAGATTTTCATGATTTATGAGTGATTATGTTTATTATTTTCATGGAAATTAATGTTTAGAACTATGAAAAGGAGTGTGATTGGAAACATTGATGTAGAATTATAATCATAACACGAGGAAACTAGATTTTTTAACATGAACCTAGACATCTAAGTCTTTGTAAAAAATAACACATCAGGGATTTAACTCAAAATATATTCAGATAAGTCCTTTAAAATTGGATTAAAATGGAAATTGAGATCCCATAATGAGGTTTTGAGATAATTAGACATTGGGTGCGGGAGAAATAAATTCCCTCTATAAATTCAATAAGTACTTTACACATTCATGGTTGAGAAAAATTCAATAAGTGGCTATTTATAAAAAATGAATGGGATAATGTGAGGGGAATATTGAACCAAAATGAATAAGGGGGGAATTAACTTACAAGAATATCACTTGAGTTATATCAAGGAATTGGAATATAGATCTTTAGTATAAGGAACCTTTAGGAGAGCTATAATTGAAAGTGATTATTATTAAAGTTTTAATTCTACAAAAATAAAGTTTGTTTTACTTTTAAAATTAAAAATTTAACTTGGATGGAAGTGAAAAGGTAGGATTAATTCATATAGGAGGCATGAAATTTTTATTCTATAGATAAATTTTGGTCTTCCATCATTTCTGGTGAGTATATTTGAAACTAGGAATGGTAAATATTTTTAAATAAATTGATTTTTTTATTATCTAGGAGTGTAATGGTGTAAGTGTGGGGAAGTGATGAGATCCAAGATTTCCCAATTTTAAACTACATTTTCAATGATATTTTATCCTCTAATCTATAAGAAACCAGGGTAATTTTTTCAGTTTTTTTACTTTTGAGAATTTAAAACTAAATTAATAAATGACTTAAATCTTGGGTTTTAATGTTTTATTCATTTTTTAGAATTAATTGTGAAGCCATAAATTAATCTTTGAATTCTATAATCATCTATTTAAAGGATTTTAAATTATTATTTTCACGGTTTAGAACAATTTTAGATTAATTCAGAAAAATCCTATACTACATGTGATTTTCATGGTTTGTAGGTTTGAAAATGGAAAATGCATGAGCATATGAATTCATCTGGCCTAATCATATGGATTTTCTTGGATGGGTTTATGAATTTATTGTATGACTTTGGGGTTGGCAAACATCATATGACTTGCTACCATTATATGACTCTAGAGGATCTATTCTATAAGACTTTAGTAATTCCACGAGATCGTATGACATTGAAGGATACCCATTATATGACTTTCTCCTTGACATAAGGGTAACTTATACCTCTAGATTCAATGTTTGTAAGGTTATAAGGATAATACTTGGGTTATATAATGGTATAAAACCAACCAATGAGGAGGGATATGTAAAGTTCAGATAAGAATTCCACGTCAGGGTAACCAAATCCCTCAGTAAAGGTAATTTTCATTCAAAGGAGTTGTGTAAAGGTACTTGTCCCATTATTTAAAGGTAGATTTCCTCAAACAAGGTGTTTCATCAAGGAGGTTTCACTGATTAAAGGTTATATCAAGGATGTGTAAAGGTAAAACTCTAACTATTAAATCTATGTTAGGGTACCGATGAGGCTACATAAGGGTCACAAAAGCACTATGTAAATGTTACAAGGAAATGACCACCATCATGATCCCTGGAACATAAAGTGAGGGAATATTTTATAGGGAAGTTAAAAGGATGAAAATATCAAGGATATAGTTCTATCCATGGTGGATGTCACATATAGATCATAAAGGGAGAGATGTGTGCTGAAGTGCGGGTGAGAGTACTCAATAACTCCATGACTTAAACATCATTAGGGATATTGATCCCATATAATTCCATGTATACTTCATTAATTAATCCTTGGTATGAAAAAAATATCCTCATTTATTATACATATATAAAATAGGTAAGAATATTTGGAGTTTTCTATATGGTGCACATCCATTCAAGGGAACCAATGATCATGCAAGATATAGGAGAAGTGAGAGAAGAAAAAAATAGAAACAAGAACCTCCTAGAAGATGGAAACATGGAAAAAATAAAATCCTATATATGGAGAGATAATGTGAATCTATAGGCTACCATGAAACCTTTAAAGGAATACCAAGATCACTAGATAAGAATATTGATTTGAGAATAAAGTTGGATAGATTGTGTTAGGGTTTTCTTGTTTTATTTATAAAGCTCTAATAATAGCATTATAGGCTGCTATGGTCTGGTTGAGGAGAATTTCCCCCAGTCCCACTATTTAATTTCAATGAATTTATATGTTTATTTCTTCTATTCAATTTTCATGAGCTCTGATGTGTGAACTCGAGCAGTGATGACCATCATTAACCTTTTGAATTTATTCTAGGTTTCTTCTCTTTATTTAGTTTTCATACTATCCCATCACATTCTTCTTTTATTTTCCATATGGTGGAGGTGAGTGAAGGGTTATTGAGGAGTGATTGAGGATTCTTATTTACTATGGGTAGGTGAAAATAGTGCAATAGTGAATATTGCTTGCAATGCCTAGTTAAACTCGCTAAAGAGAGAGTGAGTGGCTCGAGGTCTTGAGTTACTTGTTAATATTGGGTAGGGGAGTGAATTTACTTGTGATAGGTAATGAGAGAGTGTATTGGAGAGTGATCCAAGGTTTTACCATGATTGTTTTCATCTATTTTATTTATATTTTATTTCTTCCATGCATAAACTATTTCCATACAAAATATTTAATTATTTTAAAAGTAAATATTGGTATATTAGTATAGATGTGAAGATCATGGGTGATTATTCCCTTACTTGGGAGAAAAATCCCCCGTTGACTTCCTTAGATATATTTCAGGGTATATAAAATTTTTATTATTGATTTAAAGTCCCACTTCATCCTTCACATCAAATAGAGCCTCAAAATTAGGGGGTGTGTGGCTACAAAGACCTCAAACACTATGGTAAAGAAATTATATTAAATTTCAACTCATTTTATTTATTTTTTGGTGAATTTTGAGTTCATAGGGGGTGGGGAAAGTAGGTTTTTGGAGGATTTAGTGCAACACCCTAAGATTTTAAAAGAATACTATGTTCCATAGTGTATAAGATACACAACACCCAACCTAAACAAACAATGAAATATTATTATGTGATCGTTATAACATAGATATTAAATTGGAATGAATGAATAATATTTAAAAAATATGAAATATATAATTTTCCTACCCATTTTTAATTATTAATTAATTCTTCATGAATAAGCACTTGATTTTTAGTAAATTCATTTTATTCATCAAAAATATGTTTTCTTTAAAAATGGTTTTCTTACTTTTTTTTGAGTGAATATTATAATGAATTTATTTAAATTTTATAAATTTTATTTTATAAACATAATATAATTTTTAAATCATAATATTAAAATTATATAGGGTTAATTTTTTATATTTTTCTGAAAAGATTTATTTTCTAGTGAATAGGGAAAAATACCGATTTTTATAAAACTATCATTTTATTTATATTAAAAAGTCAATTTATGATTTTAATTTATATAAAATTAAATTTAGTAATATTTAGTTATATATAATCTAATTAATTACATTTTAAACATACTTATACCTTATTTGGGCATAAGTACATTTTTGGGCTTAAAAATGCATTTTTCAAGAAAATTAATTTTCATTGCGTTTTGGAGGTTTAATATTAAATTAAATTCTGAAATTATATGTTTTGAATTTTTAAAAATGGATTATATACTTGGAATAATTGGGTTCAAATTTAGTAAATAGGTCATATTTATTTTTGGTCAATATGAATAGTAACTTAGTAATTTTATTACCATGGTAAAAGGTAAATCAATTAATTTAGGTTAAAAATTAAATAATTAAAACAATAAAATGTCCCAAAAACTTAACTAAATATTATTTTATGATTATATATAAAATATATCCATCCATGTGTTGAATTTATAACTATTTGGAGCTACTTCGATACTATTATGACCTTTATAGTATTTTATTTAATAAAAAGCCAAACATGTCACACTCTAGATCTTAATAACTATAATATTTTTAATATGGGGTTAAACAATGGATATGTTTGAATATAGATATTATTTTGAAATATAAAATATTTATATTCAACATGGTAATTTATTTTTAAATTTTAGTGAAGAAATAATTAACTTAAATTCTTACACAACACTATTGTAGTAATTATTTAATTAATGGAATAATCAAATAAATGATATTAAAAATATTAAAAGTAACTTAATTTGAGATATGTAAGGAGATAATTTTTTTATATAACCATAACATGTTTAGGATATAAAATTTTTGGTTTTAATTTTAATCATTTTCTTGATGTTTTTAAAGTCAAAGTATTAAATAGTATCAAAATTGAAAATAATGATATTTTATGGGATTAATATTTTATTAAATTATTTAAAAATAATAAAAATATTAAATAATAAAAAAGGAGATAATATATGGCCTAGAATTATATACCTTATGAATTTATAGTCCATTTTGAAGAATTTGGATCTAGAATAGTCTTATTAAATTTTTATATTTTGAGAAATTGCAAAAGTGCCCCTCACCTCAATTATAAAAGGGCACTCATTCCTTTGATTTTTACACCAATTTTAGCTATATATATTGATAAAAACCTACCAATTAATCTTATAAAAAATCCTCATACAAGTTTTAGAGGTTCTGGTCCTTCCAAAAGAGCAACCCTAGATCCCTTAAGAAGAGATCTAAAGGAAGTCAACCAAAGAAGCGGTAATCGTCTTTACCAACTCTTTAAAGTTTATTTATTATTATATTTAATATTTATGTATTGTTTCCATAAAAAATAATAAATATATTATAATTTATATACTTAAATTTTATTATGATTATGACAAAACCATATTCCACCTTTTATCCATCCTATGAAAAATGAAAGCACCACATGTGCATACGTATGACTTACTATCTCTAAAAAGTGGTATAATTTATTTTTCATCACCAATCTACTTGGATGGTTATAATGATGTAAATAATGGATATATATGATACTTATGAAATGATATTTATTCTATAAAATTAATATATCATCCATTTCTCTACCCATTCACCATTAAGAGAATGATATCGTCGCTCATGCGTACGTACAACCTACCGTATCCATGAAACAATGCGACTCATTTTCCATATCCAACTTTCAATAATGGTTATAAAATGTATTTAATAATTAAATATGATACTTATATAATTTATAAAATTATAGAGATAATTAATCTATATATCATGCACATGAACCAAAACTTACGTAACAAAACATGCATGGAAAAATAAAGCAGTTAACACCTAAAACAATGGTAATAATGAAATATTATTAACAAAAGAGTGGTAAGATGTTATATAAGGATCATATATGATATAATTAATATTAATATGGTTTTGGTATAAATTAATAACACACTTTAAACCATTATATAGGAGGTTAAATCACATTAAAATAAAGAAAAGTGCAAGGTAAGAGTTTTTTAGTCTCACTTTTATTTCTAGGAGACTTATGCCATATTCACCATTTGCTTATTTTATGCAGTGTATATACTATCCTATTACATGTTATATCATGAACTTAATTATATTCATGATATTTAAAATTAATTTTCAAGTTATTCTTTCATGGGTCTTATGATACGAATGTTACCAAAGCGGTAAGGGTTTATTTCACAATCACTATATTATTCAGGATTGTTTATGTTTAAGTCCCCACTGGGGAATATTTCTGTTCCATGTCCACATTTTATAAAAGTGTTTTCATTTTTTTTACAATTATCCTATAATTTTTTAAAGTAATTTTTAACTATGTTTTAATTTTTATAAAATGGTTACAAATGAATCTTTTTGTCATTTTCCAAACAAGTTACTTTGTGACTTTTCCAAAAAAGATACATACAAAATTTTATTTTGGCTTACATGACATGATTGGATTTTATTAACATCAAGACACCTTAATTATTTGAAGATTTATTTAAAATTTTACAAGTTTATTTTCAAAGAAAAAAATTTCCTTCATATTTTCACAATTTCTTATTAAAAGTTAATTTCAAAGTGAAAAATATATTTTACTTAAAAAATATTTTCAGTTATCTTTTTATGGATATTTTATTCATCAATTACAACAAACCTTTATTTTAATTATTCATCAATATGTATATGTTTTAATGATTCCATTATTTGAATCATTCACTTAATTTTGATAATTGGATATTGCATTTCTCTTAAATATCCATATTCTTATATCATGGATATGATTATTTCTTAATTCGTATACCATTTTTGAATATAGTGTTACATTTTGAAAGTATTATATTGATTGGGGGATTATTGATAAATTCATATTCTTTACTCAATATGTATATTTTTTGATAAGAAATATTGATTCATGAATTAAATCAATCATTCAACATGTGAGGAATTCTTTGGACCTATAGTGATAGGTGGGGCTCTGAATTATATATCCCCTTGATGCATTAGTAGGTATCATGAAACAAACTAGTTGGCCAAATTAAATAGGTTTCTAAATTTTGTGTTAAAATGTCTTGTGAAAGGTTTAAAAATAGAGGTATCATGTGCCTGAGAACATGATGTCCAATAATTAAGAATTTCCTTCATTAAGAATTCAATTATTATTAACCATAATATTTTCACAATTATATTATACATGGATATATTTTGTGCCCAAGATATTATTTAAATGTCATGTGTGTTAATTTATTTACCTTTCCATGTTTATTATGCTTATTGATTCATAATAGCTTCCATTGTACACATACCTTAGAGAGCATTAAAGATCAACCATTTCTTATGTTTCTTTTATTTAGGATGTCAATAAGTGTATTATGATTGATGTGTAGGGATATTATAAATGGAATAATTGTGTACTCAAAGAAAATACTATATTATATTATATTGTTTCAATTATATTATGAAATTTAAGTATTTATATAGTTTTACAAGACTGATAAACTATTTGTACCTTCGGGATGTGATTCCTTGTATCTTATGCCAATGAAATAAACTAGACACCGACTTTGAGCTACTGGGGTTAGGGTCTTTATAGTTGGTATTAGAGGAAGTTTAGTAGAAACGATGAGAACTTGATTGAGTAAAACATGGATTATAATACTCAATAGTAGTAAAAATTTTATTCAGAGAAGAAAGAAAAGAGTAAAGCACAAGATCAAGAAACGTCAGGGTGGGTGAAAATAGTGGAGACCTAATTCGTCAATTTTTAACAAAAAGTTTGCACTCATTAGGAAGAGACCCCAAGCTAGAGAAGAGAGTCAATGATTCTCCAGGCCCGCCTTGTCTTGCGAGTGAGTCTGATATGAAATTCACTTCACGCCAAATGTGGGAGAAACAAACATTGTGATTAATAAGACTTATATAGTACTGGACAGAATACACCATATTCTAGGGGACATCAACATTCTGTTGGAGAAATTTGACTAGCACTGCCGAATCAGATTCCACTTACGAGATTCACATATTGTATCGCCTGCAAAAGGAAAGACCCAAGGCCATAGTAGCAGTCTCAGCACCCAGGGAGTTACCAGAACCAAAGAAAGCACTGAAGACCAAAATCATGGAACCTCTATCATCCCTGATCAGACCGCATCCCCTCATGATCCTGTCGACACAAGATTCACCGACATTGAGTTTCAGGCCAGTGCAAGGTGGCCTCCATTTGACCCATCAACGCTGGTTGGAAGAGCTGGTGGAAGAATCCTTGGAGACACCTGGAAGAAATATCCTGAAAGTAGAATAATTCCATTCATCTTTAACTAGGCCAATGAATTTAGAAGCAATAATTTTGATTCAAATGTGAAGGCTGCACAGCGACTGGGGAAACCCAAGGCAGGAGTTGTTCCTTGATTCCCAAAGATGCCAACAAACGGTCGCGAAAATCATGCCCCAGACTTTAGTTTCCAAACCAAGATGACCAGCACCCATGAATCAGGATTCTATGAAGAGTTGAAAAGACTCACTGAAAAAAAGGATATTCATACCCAGCTGCAGAAAATTCTAGACTCCCATAGCCCATTCACTATGAAGGAAGAGATGATCTATTGTCTCCCATTGGGGTCTAGAGTAGCAATAACATCTAGAAACCATGGAGACACCTATTTTTTGGAAATTATCATCAGTCTGGATATCATGATTTCTAATACATCAGACTAAGAAATTAAGCTTACCTGGAATTTCCTTACACCACAGTTTTGTAGCCCAAGCATCTGTGACACTAGAAGAGTGAAGCGTATTCCTAAAGTCCCAGTAAGAGAATATTTCTAAACTAGATCCCATGAAGGAACATCTATCCGGATCATCATAAAGAATTACACTATCATAGATGATATTCTAATCCTGATTTAAGATTTCATCCAGGAATGTTGGGTAAAGACTGGCCTCTTTAAAGGAAATTGCAGGGATTGGGCAGCCTGAAAAATGGAGCAGCGAACCTGACCAGTTTGACATCCAGAGGTTGATGTAACCACGACCAATGATCCAATGATGATGGTACTCCAAATCCTACAGGTGTTTAAGCATGTAGTGAGCCAGTCCTGACAATATTTGGGGTTGATAGCTCCATCTTTTCCAATCACTGTATCTTTTAATAATAAAATTAGCCCAGAGGGAGGTCCCTTCAAGAATATCCCAAGCCAACTTTGCTTGCATCGAGCACATGTGATCTTCCACATCTCGTAGGCCAATACCACCTTCCTCGATATGTTTTTCCATACGATGCCAAGAGTCCCAATGAAAATGCCCTGTTTGATTAGCATCCCAAAGGAAATCGGTTATGACCTTTTCCAGTCTCCTAAGAGTGCTTTTCAGGGATTTGATAGGACATGCATCTGGATAGAAGTGAGGACACTATTGATAAGATTGATACTCCCTCCAAACAAGAGAAATTTGTTCTTACAATTGTAAATTCTCCCCATGATCTGGTTAGTGATGTCATCAAACTGAATATTTTTAACCCTTCCATTAGAAATAGGACCTCCAAGATAAACCATAGGAAGGTGATACTGCTAAATTCCAAGCTTGGATTGAATAACATTGGAATGAAGATTCATGAACTTTTTGGAATAGAAGATGTTTCTTTTTTGGGAGTTGATAATCTGACCACTCAACTTTCCATAGGAAGACATGATATTAGAGAAGCCATTAATTGACCTCTTCTTTCCATTGATGAAAAAAAGGATATCGTCGGCAAACCTAAGGTGGGAGATGCAGCCATTTCCAAATCTGTTGCTAAAGGGGAGGACAACCCCATCAACAATACCTTTGTGGATGTTTCTTGATAGAGATTCATGAGATAATATGAATAGGGTAGGAGAACATAGATTATAGAACTAAACCCTATGATAAAATTTGTAAATATTTCCAAAGAAACCAAGATTATGATTTATGTATTTTTTATACATAAATTTTCAATTTATGGTAAGTGTTTCACTAATTTTGAGTTAATACATTATGTTTTGTAATTTTATGATCTAATATAGTGAATTACATTTTTTAGAAATAGAACCTAGTGGAAGGAATGTCAACCGTATCAATACACATAATCCAAAGAGTATAAATGATCATTTACTTGATGGTCTTAGGCTAATATTTCTAAGGGAACAAGTATCCCAAACATTCTCATCATATGAGGATATAATATCATGTGGTATCAAGATAGAGAAAAAATTATCTAAGTATTATGGATTCAAATGGAAGGAAGAGAAGAAGAGGATGGCAAATAAAAAAAATGGATAAGGTAAAAAAGGGAAATAAGGGGTTTCCCGCATGTGATAACTATGAAAAGAAACACCCAATACTTTCTTAAAGGGAACTAGAGTTTGATACAAGTGTGGAGAGAAAGGCCACAAGGCATGAAAATGAAAGGGTAAGAAAGAAAACTCCAATTTTCAATGTTTCTACTATAAGGAGATGTGGCACTACCCAAATGAATTCTCCAATTATCAAGGGAATATAGCTTAGAAGAAGAAAATGGATCAAGGTCAAGCTTATGAAATTATTACAACTGAAGTCGAATGATTAAAGTACTTGTGTATTTAGATTAAGAAATTATGATGTAATAGTATTTTATCAATGATATTCTAGTTATAATAAACATGAAATGCATAAGGATTTTACTACAGTAGATTTTATTTAATTATTTGAGGAAATATATTAAATTATATGATAAACTAGATAATTAATTAATGTTCAGGTGATATTTTTTAATAATAAATGGAAAAGGGAAGGATAACCCTTAATATGTTCTTCATATTGAGTTTAGTCAGGGTAAAGAAAATATTGAAACTAAATAAGTAAATGGAATAGTATTGGTGACCTTGAAAATGGTTTAATGACAAAGTAATTCATTATAGAGATTAATAAATTTTTGGTATTTATGGAATATATCCAATAATATATTATTTTACAAGGAAATATTTAATTTTTAGAAGCACGCATGTTTTCAATAATGTTTTATGGTGATCACCATGTTTTAGAAGAATATATGATAAAGGTATTTACATTTTAAATTAATAACTACTTTATAATGGATTAATGATAAGTCGATATTAGAAATTTAGTGACCATATTCCTATTTTTTTTTTGTTTTTTTTTGAAATTGGCCAGACATATTTTAGAGGATCTTTAAGATTTAAACCTTATGGAATGAAACTTTTGATATTATAATTTGTGTTTAATGTATGATTTATCATACTGGATAACCTATGCTAACCATTTTAGAATTAGTAAATATTTATAGGCCTAAGGAATGACTTATTTATCTTTTGATTCATTAAAAGTGTTTGAGGCATGAAAAATTCATCTCAAATATCCATATCCCGACGTAAGAGATGAAGTGGAAATAGATCAAATCACAACCAAGGGATGATATTATTTTTATTAAATAGAAATAATAAAGTATGTTTAATTTATTGAGTGATTTATATATATATATATTAAAATAATCATTCAACTTTAGAAAAAGTTCCTTGAAATAAAAATGTTATCCATTTACTTTTCATAATAATAAATCAATGGCCTTTTAACCCATCACATATTTATAGTTATGTGATGATTAACTATCTCATGACCATATTATGTACCACTCTATATTAATCATTAGGTGTTAGTTTTCTCTTCCATATCTATATTTCCACTTCCTACCAAATTTATCCTATTCAGAATCCTAGTTTTGTGATGACGTTTGTATTTCCATTACCCTCTTTTTAAGAGGAAGTTTTGTTAACACTTTTTATAATGTGGTAATTTCATAAATTAATTTTCAAATGTCAAACCATGTATTACCAATAAAAAGTTAAAATTGTGAAGAAACTATTTATTCAAGGAGGATAGAATGTAACACCCTGATATTTTAAAAGAACACTATGTTTTATAGTGTACAAGATACACAACACTCAACTTAAGGGAACAATGAAATATTATTATGTGATCGTGATAATATAACTATTAAATTAGAAGGAATGAATAATATTATACAAATTATGAAATATTTAATTTTCCTACTCATTGTTAAAGTGATAATTAATGCTTTGTGAATAATCACTTGGTTTTTGGTAGTCATTTTATTCTCCAAAAATATGTTTTCTTCAAAAATGGTTTTTTGATTTTTTTGAGTGAATATTATAATAAATTTATGGAAATTATATAAATTTTATTTTATAATAATAATATAATTTTTTAAATCATAATATTAAAATTATCTTCGGGTTATTTTGTGGGATTTTTCTGAAAAGATTGATTTTCTAGTGAATAGTGAAAAATACCAATTTTTATAAAATCATCATTTTATTTATATTAAAAAGTAACTTTATGATTTTAATTTGATATAAAATTAAATTAAGTTCTATTTAGTTATATATTATCTAATTAGTTACATTTTAATCATCTTTATACCTTATTTCGACACAAGTACATTTTTTGGGATTAAAACCCATTTTTCAAGAAAACTGTTTTTGATTGTGTTTTTCAAGTTTAATTTTAAATTAAATTATTAAAAATTATATGTTTGGAATTTTAAAAAATAGATTATATATTATAAATTATTGGTTTCATATATATTAAATAGTTCCCTTTTATTTTTGGTCAATATGAATAGTAACTTAGTAATTTTATTACCATGGTAAAGGGTAGATCAGGTAATTTAGGTTAAAAACAAAATGATAAGAACCATAATATGACAAAAAATATTAAATAAATATTATTTTATGTGTATTTATAAACCATAATAATACAAGGGTATAATATATAACCTTTTTAGTCCACTTGGATAATATTATGTCCTTTATAATATTTTATTTAATGAAAAGTCAAACATGTCACACTCTAGTTCTTAATAACTATAATTTTTTTAATATGAGGTTATGCAAAGGATATGTTTGAATATAAATAGTATTTTTAAATCTAAAAGATTTATATTCATCATGGTAATTTATTTTTTAATTTTTAGTAAATAAATAATTAACTAAAATTCTTATACAATGCTGATGCCGTAATTATTTAATTAACGGAATAATCAAATAAATGGTATTAAAAATATTAAAAGTAACATAATTTAGATGTTTATGGTTATAAATGAATTATATAGATAACTATGATATTTTTAGGATATAATAAAATATTTTTTTTCTAATATTACTTGTTGTGTTGATGTTTTTAAAGTGAAAGTAATGAATAATATCAAAATTGACAATAATGACATTTTATGAGATTAATATTTTATTAAATTATTTGAAAATCATAAAAATATTAAATAATCATAAATTTAATAATATATGGTATAAAATTTCATCTCCTGTGATTTTATAGTACATTTGGAAGTATTTGGATCTATAATAGTCTTATTGTATTTTAATATTTTGAGAAATTCCAAAAGTGCCCCTCACCTCAATTATAAAAGGGCACCCTATCTTCACTTATTTACACTAATTTGAGCTATATATCTTGGAAAAACCATGCCAATTAATCTTATAAAAATTCTTATACATGATCTATAGGTTTTGGTACTTCCAAAATACCAACCCTATATCCCTTAAGAAGAGATCTAAAGGAAGTCTAGTGAAGAATAGGTAATCATCTTTACCAACTCTTTCAAGTTTATTTCTTCCTGTACTTCATATTTATGTGTTGTTTTATTACTAAATTAATAAATTCAGTATCATATATATAATCATATGTTATTATTATTATGATATAATCATATTCCATTTTTTATCTATCCTACGAAAAATGAAATTACCACGCGTGTGTACGTACAACTTACCGTCTCGAAGTAGCGGTGTAATTTTTTTCATCACCAATTTAGTTGGATGATTATAATGATGGAAATAATGGATATATATGATACTTATTACATAATATAGATTTTTAAAAATTAATATATCATCCATATCTATACCTATTCACCATTAATGAAATGATATCGTCGCTCGTGCGTATGTATGACCTACCATCTCCATAAAAAGATAAAAATCATTTTCCATATCCACCTTTAAATAATGCTTATAAAAATGTATTAAATCATTAAAATTTATACTTAAAACATTAATAACATTATGTATATTATTAATCTATATCCCATGCACATGAACTAAATCTTACGTAACAAAACATGCATGGAGAAATTTAGGAGTTGACACCCGAAACAGTGGTAATAATAAAATATTGTTAAAAAATGGGTGGTAAGATATTATATAAGAATTATATATGATATATTAAATATGAATATGGTTCTGGTATAAATTAATAACATTATTTAACTATTATACATGGGGTTAAATCATGTTTAACTAAAGTACATCATAAGGTAATGGGTCTTTAGTCTCACTTTTATTTCCGAGAGACTTACGCCATATTCAACGCTCATTTATTGTGTGTTGTGTATATACTACCCTTTTACATGCTATATCATAAACTTAATTATATTCATGATATTTAAAGTTCTTTATAAATTTATTATTTCATGGGGATTATGATATGAATGTTACCAAAACAGTAAGGGTTTATTTCACAATCTCTTCATTATTTGAGTTTGTTTTTGTTTAAGTCACTACTAAATAATATTTCTATTCCATGTCCACGTTTTATAAAAGTTTTTTAAAAAATGTTTTTAAAATTCTCCTATAATTGTTTAAAGTAATTTTAACCATGTTTTAATTTTTATAAAATGGTTTTAAAGGAATCTTTTTATCATTTTCCAAATGAGTTACTTTGTGACTTTTCTGAAAAAAGATACATAAGGAATGCTTTTTTAACATATAACATATGAAAGGATTTTAGCACCATAATGATGACTTAATTATTTTAAGATTCCTTCACAATTTTACAAGTTTATTTTTAAATAAAATTTTTTCCATTTATTTTCATTATTTTTTTTATTAAAAGTGAATTTCAAAGTGAAAATGATATTTTACTAAAAAATGTTCTTAATGATATTTTTATGGTACTTTTATTCATAAATGAAAAAAACCCTTTATTTTACTTATTCACCACTGTTTATATGTTTTAGTGATACCATCCTTTTAATAATTCACCTACTTGTGATCATTGGATATTGAATTTCTCTTAAATATCCACATTCTTGTGTCATGGATATGATTATTGCCTAATATGTATACCATTTTTACATACGATGTTATATTTTGAAAGTATTAGATTGAATATAGATTTATTGATAAATTCGTATTATTTACTCAATATAGATATTTATTGATAAGAAATATTGACATATGAATTAAATCAATCATTAAAGATTTGAGGAATGCTTTGGACCTACAGTGATGGGTGAGTCTCAGAATTATATAGCCCCTTGATGCATTTGTAGGTCTCATGTGACAAATCTATTGGAAAAATTAAATAGTTTTCTATATTTAGTTTTAAACTATCTTATAAAATGTCTTTATGGTAGAGGTATCATGTGCCTAAGAATATGACATCCAATAATCAAAATTTACTTCATTAAGAATTTAGTTATTATTATCCATTAGATTTTCACAATTATATTATTTGTGGATTCATTTTGTTCCCAAGATATTATTTAAATCGAATGTGTGTTTAGTTATTTAACTTTCCATGTTGATTATGATTCTTGGTTCATGATACCTTCCACTATACGCATACCTTACTGAGAATTAGAGCTCACCCTTTTCTTATGTTTCCTTTCTTTAGGGTTCTAAGAAGTGTATTATGATTGATATGTAGGGATATAATAAAAGGAATATTTTTTTACGCAATGAAAATACTATGTTGTATTTTAGGTTTTCAATTATAATGTGAAATTCAAGTATATATCTAGTTTACCAAGACCAATAAACTATTTGGTCCTTTAAGATGTGATTCCTTTTATCTTATGAAAATGTAGTAAATTAGAAACTGAATCTAAGCTACAGGGGTTGGGGTCTTTATATTTTGAGGGAAAAGTGAGTAGAGGGTGTGGTGCGACAGGAAGCAGGTACCTGATGGGTTAGTATCAGGTACCAAGTGGGGATTCTTGGGTGTGGGTGATTTAGTCATGAACCACTGGGTACCTAGTGGCTTAGTACTAGGTAACTGATAGATTCCTAAGACACATTACTTTAATAAAGGGCATTTTTGTTATGATAATCCTAAAAGTAAATCCCTCGAAGTATTTTGGATCATGATTTTGGTTTCATTTCATTCTGTTTGAGTCCCTCTAAAGATCCCCTTCCAATATCCTTTACACTTTATAATTCCTCTATCCAATATTGATTTGATTGAATTTGATCAGTCTTAAGATCTCATTTATAGTCAGGTAAGGCCATAACAATCTCTAACATTCCCTATTTTCTTATTTCAAGATGACATGAGGTATAAAATCATGTCTTTCTCATTTAAGGTTCCCAAAAGAGTCATAAAATATTTTTAAGTCATTTAAATCTTTATTTTATAAGTGATTATCTAAGGAAAATAAAAGTTAAGTCCATGATTTTTCATTTCAATCATTATTTTATTTAATTATAGTGACCTAAATCCCTAAATATGATATTTTCTGGTATTTTATTAGTGTAAGTGGTTGAATAATTTATCTTCTCATTCTTTAATAAATATTCTAAAAATAAATTGGTAGGTGTACCCCTTCATCCCCTTATACCCATAGGGAGTTAAATAGGTAATGATATGGGGCCGGGTGAACCCAACTTAAATAATGAGTTTAAATTATTTAAAAGTTTTTTCTAAAATCATTAAAGAGAATAATAATTTGTTTTTGTGTTCTAGTTATGTTTGACATGTTTTGGAAACTATGTCCATTAAATCACATGACTTGTATTTGTTGTTTAATTATTTGGATTTATTAATGTGTAATTAATTATATTGATAACACTCATTAGTGTGATGGTTAGAGGCATCACGTGACCTTTGGCATGCCTCCCTGTATTCTAGAGGCTACTGATTAGTGATAAGGGCCTAAATATTACATTGGAGAGACTATTACCTTGAATCAAAGTAAAAAAACTAGAGGAAATAACCAAACATAATTCCTAATAATAACCAAAGTATGCATAATCAAACACAAAACATGCTATAACAAATGAAAAACGTGGAATTCATACAACATACATCCCACTAGACTGATGAAATATAAAAAATAAAATGAGGAATAAAATACACAAAAGTGTTTATTTCCATCCTTGATCCTCAACACAGTTCCTAACTCCAATATCATTTTGAGCTGCACCAACCTGATCCACTACACAACCTATGCTCAAACTTGTAAAGAATACATAAGAGATTCATGCATACTATAGTGAATTTTTAGGGTGTGATAAATACATCTTAGTAGGTACCCACCAAGTTCCCATAATATACACCATTGTATTCATGCATATGTACAAGGGAATTAATAACTAAAAATAAATATGCACATCAGGTAATCATGTTCTAACAAGGACACCATTACACCCGAGTATTCCTGTTTCAACTTATTCTAGAAACCAGTCATCTTGTTTCATATATCCCGACCCATACATAAGATGTAGGGTAGGGTGTCTTACTATATCTAGACTACACACTCATGTGAGAGGTCACACGTCAAGTCCCAAACCATCCCTTATCACTAAAGGGAGGTCACCAATCAAGTTTCATCCTATACCTTATCACTCAAGGTAGGGACCTATATCACATATTGACCAAAACTTTATCACTCAATATAAGGAGAATCATCTATGTCTCATATCACATAAATCCATGGACTAATATCTACACTCATAGTGGTCCATGAAAAAATATTCTTACTAAAGATGAGGGTGTTATCCCAACCACTACATTATCACTCAAGGTAGAGCACTATATCATGTCACAACCTCTGATAACCTTATCACTCAAGGAGGAACATTCCAATACATTCTCATTGAATATGAGGTAATTATCCTGACCACTTCCATATAACTTAAGGTAGGGTTTGAAATCACATAATAACCAGTAACTTATCACTCAAGGTAGGGCTCTTCAAATACCTTATCCCTCATGGTAAGTCTAGGCCTTAAGATCTTCCATCAATCATATTGAGATTATTCACCAATCACACTCACATAGAAAACAAATATATAAAACAAAAAACGAGGTACACACCCCACCCCACATGCTCAACAACTTATCATAGGGTGCTAGTCACTTGAAACTCATCACCAAAACTCAAAGAAAATCTATTCATCCACCTAAAATCATAGATTAATATTTTTAAGACTATCTTGTTCTCTACTTTTTTACCAAGACACAACCAACACCCCATGGTGTTATCCCAGCCCCTAGTCTCTATCCAAACCTAACCTCAAAAGGCAGGTCCCATCCTCTTCTAGTTCTCATGTAAAAAGCCTATTATACTAACTAATGACCACCCAAACTATCTCGATCAAAGCCCCTTGGAATCTTGATTCCAAGTTGTTCAAAAATTCCCACAACCCTCACTCAGGTCCTATCTACCATATCTCTTAAGAGATATCTCAAACCCACATATATCCTTGAGGAACTTATCCCATACATGAAACCTTCCAAGGAACCAATGCACCCTCTAGAGGGTGTCCCTCATCATATGTGACATGTAGGACCATGTCACCTATAGCCACTAGGCCCAAGTCACTCATGCCTAATTCAATTTCCCTAATAGGTCCTACTAGAGATACTCACAACATGTCCTGACCTTGGACTCATCCTATAATATTCATCAACTCAACTGGTACCTTCTACCTTTTTTGAGACATAGTTGTTAAGAAATCCTAAAATAACCAATTCCCAACAGAGCCCTCACTTTGACTCTAGGTGGCTCGATGCCATCCTATTTCTTTAATCTGGGGTGCTCTTAGTCCCTAGCACTTTACCCAATCCCATTAAAACATTAAGTAATGATCACCCATCCATTTACATGAATATGGTTTTGTATTAAAGGGACTAACTAACTCTAATACAAAGTCACCATCTTCACTGAGATCAACTCATCCTCAGCCAATCCCTTCCATGCATTGTCCAAACTCATACCCTCACCTAAGCTTTAATATCACACTATTCATCCAAAACAATAAATTATAAAAATTTAAAATTATTAATTTAATTTAATTTAATGAGTTATAACAACCAAAAACTCTTAGAGAAGAATCTATTTTCTGTAACCTCAAAAAAATGCATGTCGATGTCCCATAACATGCTATTAATACCTCTACGAGTAAAATATCTATCATACAACACCCAAACACTCATCAATTAAATTCAATTTAATTAAAAACCCTATAAAAATCATAGGGTGATGCACCTTCAACAAAACTATGAGTGAAAACACACCCTCATCATTTGGGACCTTGTATCACCATGAAACACAAAATTCCCATCCAATCATGATGATTCTACCATTCTATGATGGGATTATCAGCAAAAACATATCCAGAATCATAAAAAATTAGAGTACTATTGAGGGGGAGTAATAATAGAGGATGAAAGAGGATAAAAAAACTTAAAAACACCATGAAATAACGTAAGGGACCTCCCAACATTGAAGGGGGACAATGAGAAGAAGGAAGAGAATAGGGAAAACCGAAATGACCCTCTCCCATTAACCTTTTCCTTTAAAAAATGAATGGGTATGACCCTAAAAATATAGTTCCACCCCATATAAAAAATTAACCCAGGAACCTAGTCATGATGTGACCCCTCTGGGTCATGGAATGATCACTCCAATCTAGGCATCTTCACGGAACAACCCTCTTGGGTCGTGGAGGGAAAACCCCTTAGAAGAGGGAAAACACCTTAGAAAGGATTTGGATGGCATCATAATATCACACCTCCCATGAAGAATAAAAATCCTTAAAATATATTTAAATGGATAAAAAAATATGTTTATTAAATTATTAAAAATATACTTTGAAAAATAAGTACAACATTATTTTATTTTGGTAAATTTTAAAAACTAAAAATTACCAAAAAATGGGAATATTATTTTTTTTATAAAACCATAGAAACTTGTAAAGTAATATTATTGATAAATAACATAAATTATGGTGGGAAAATTTGTTCATTCAATAAACATTAATTTTTTTTTCTCTCACATTTGTTAAAAGTTAAATATAACATGTATAGAAAATATTATAAAGATTAATTTTTAAATATTTTAAAAGAAAAGGTTGAAAATTAATTTAAAAAACAACTTAAGTATAAAAAATATTATTCTTGAAAATTTTTAAAGAATATGGATATGAAAGAAAAATATTAGTGACCAAAAAGGATAAATAAGGTCGGTTTTTCTTAAAAGTATTTTTTGATCTTTTTGAGAACCAAAGAGGGTAAAAATGGAAAAAAATACTTGAAAAACCATAAATAAACATATTATAAGAAAATATATGGGGTTTATGAGATTAATAACATACAATTACTCTAATGGGAATTGAAATATAAACAATCCCAATAAAGAGTGAGATTGTAGCATAAACACTTACCTCAAGTACTAACTTAAGTTGTACACAATTTAACCTCATTTATAATAGATTTATACTTATTATAAATATATAAAAATCATATTAATAATTATCTTACTATAAATCATTCCATTATAGTTTATTATTACTAATTTAATAGTAATTATTTGTTAAAATCTTTATTATTGTGTTAAATATTCACTTTTCCATACATGTTTTTATTCAAAGGTTTTGATCCTTGCACCTTGGTCATGTTTTAATAATATAAATAATGTTTATAAATATTTAAAGAATTATTTTTATATAATTTTTTTAGTTTCATAATCAATTTATGGAACTTGTATTAGCGGTTCACATGGAATGCTTAAAGATTCACTTTTGTGGTGATTATTGAATTAAAAAAAGAAATGAATTTATAGGTAAATATTTTTTTTAATATCAATACTAAATAAATATTAAAAAATCATAAATTCATCATTATTACATGATATTACTAGTACATAACATTCCTTAATCATTCATGACATAAAATTATAACAATGTTCATTTATGTGGTACAACCGACCAAAACAGGAACACATTATAACAATTGAATGAGTGAGAACATGTTATTATATAATGATAATATCAATTTTATAAAAGATTAATAATTCTATAAATATAATATTTATTCATTAAATCCGTCCTTATGATAATTCATGTGAGATGATATTGAAAAAGGATATGCTTCATTCATGGAGGCGGTAGTCTGCACTTATGCATAATCAGCCATTTCATTTTCTAACGGATGATAGGGTAATAAGGTAGATAATATATTACATCTCAATAATAATAATTATTTAATAAATATCATATATATAAATTAAATAAATCTTTATAACCATCCATGTGAGTTAGTGATAAAAAACTAAATACATCGCTTCATAGAGGCGATATTTTTCACGTATGCACAAGTGACATTTGGATTTTCCATCAAATAGGAAGGAAGTATAAAATAGTTATTACATCAACATAATAACATTTATAAATATTAAATATAATTATGTTATAATATTATGATGGTTAAAATATATTTAAGTGAGTTAGAAGAGGAAAAAAACTTGAATTAATTCAGTTAATGCTTAGACCTCCTCCTTGGATATCTTCCTTTGGCTTACACCTTAAGCCTTACATGATTAGTATTTTGGTGATTCTAGGAACTATAAGATGTAGGGGAGAAATTTTTCAAGTGATTTGGGTAGGTATTTTTATATATAGGGTTCTCAAAGTGTGTTTAGGGGTGAGAATTGAAGGTACCCTTTTTTAAGTGAGAGGAGTGACACCCTTGTAAATATTAATAACTTTAAAATATAATTAATGTATTTCTGAGGGAAAGTGGATCCAATTATATATAATTTTGAATATAGTATAATTTAAGGTAATAATAAAATCATCTAATAACATCTATATAAGTTTTATATATATTTTAATCCTTATATGTTAGTTTAACCCCCCACTTTAACTTTTTTAACCCTTACCGTAGTGACAAACTTTTACTATGGTAATTATTCATTATGACTAAAAATGAAATTTAATTCATATTTTTTTTGAAAATTATGATTCCAAATATTTAATATATTTTATAATTTTAAATTTCCATAATTGGTAAAAATTAATTTTAAAACAAGCACATGTAACATAATGAATTTTTTTTAGAAATATGACCTTTTTTAGGCATAAAAATGATTTTTTTATAAAAAATCATGTATAATGATAATTATCATAAAATTAATTAGATTATTTTTAATAAAATGATACTTATTTTATTTTCAAACCAAACCAAAAACTAAATTAACCTTGTGAAAACTTGATTAAAAGAGAAGAACCAAAAATAATTTTTTATTTGAATAAAAACATTACTTAGATTTTTAAAATGTCAAACATGGATTTCTAAGTTAAAAATTATATTTTTAAATAAGTTATTTTACTTCTTAAATATATATTTTATCTATAAAAGAGATTTCTTAAACTTTAAATTCATTATTATATCTTGATAATATCATAAAAAAATAGTATTTGTAAAATTGGTATTTTTCACTATTAACCCAAAAATTAACTTTGTCAGAAAAATAAAAAAAATTAAACCTTATATAATTTTAACATGATGAATTAAAAAATTAAGTTTATTTAATACAATTAAAATACTAAAATTCATAAATTAATCTTTTAGATTAAAATAAAAAATATAAAGAAAAGTCGTTTTCATAGAAAAATGACCCTTTTAAACTTAAAGCATTCTTAACTTCATTTCATATCATTTACTAGTGAGTTAATTTTTTTTAACATTATATAATAATAATTTATTTATGTTTAACTTTCATATTTGTAAATTATTATTCACTTTATTTAGGTGTTTCACATATCACACTCTATTAATAAGATATTTATTTAAAATAATACATACTAAAATGCCAGGGTGCCACATTCCCCCTTAAAGAAATTGTGTACTCAAAATGTTTATCTTATGTCTGATAATAAAGGGTTTAAATAAATTTCAAGGAGTATAATAGGACTTCAAAAAACACTAATTTTAAAAGGATCCCTAATAACGGAACCTCAAAACAAAGGAAAAGAGGAGTGTATAATGAAAGATAAATATACATAAGTGGAAAGAAATACCTTATAATACAAATATATTAAATTTAATTTAAAAAATAACCATAATTTGTATGTTAATACTAGTAAACTTATCATTTTTTAAATATTTTTTAAACTATGAATTTACCATCATGAGACTCATACTTGTGAATGAGTTTCAAAATGTATACCTTGATAACTGGGTGATATTTCCCATATAAGACTAGATATATTTATCTTAATCTTACTTAAGTATAATAAATTATTTCACCATAGATATATATAATAAAATATAATATAATTATTTGATTTATTTCTACACGATAATATTAATTTCATCCTTTAGTATCATTTCAAGTAGTTTTCCACCTCTTCTTCATCTCATTTTCAAAATAATGAATAACTATAATGAATTTTTCATACCTAAATCACTAAAATTAAATTTTAATACTTCAAAATATTCAAAATAGGATTTAATTCCACCTATTTCTATCTATTAACCAAATCCAAAATGCTTCTCACAAGTTAAGATGATATATAATATGAATAAACCTACATATGAAGAAATAATACATTAATATTTAAAACCTAAATAATAAAAACTAAATTTCAAATTAAATAATTAAAAAAATAACAAACCCTTAAAATCTTCAAAATATGATAGAAAAAAATTGAAACCTAATGATTAGAATGATTTGGTCACATATTCTTCTAAAATCTCGTTGACATTTATCACCAAAAAACATCAATCACTCATAAAGTTACATAAAAAAAATGTATATTCCATAGTCATATATTCTTCAAATTTTATTTATATTTTTCAAAAATAAACCTAATTACCATAAATATATAATAAAATCATACATTCTTCAAAAATTTAACTCAATATTTATCCCTTAATTAATGCCAACCACTTTGACCTAAAATTCCATACTATCCAAAAATATTATGTTTACCTTAATCATATAATGTTACCAATGTAGATAAATTATTCAAAAATATATTTAACCTCTTAATCACAAAATAAATTTTCAATCCCATGGTTATCTATACTATAAAACATACACTCCCAAAATATAATAACTCTTTTTCCAAGTTAACCATAATTTCTTCAACATCAAAGAACATCTTAACCCTAAATTTTATCTTCATGATACATATTTTATATATAATATAATAACATTAATTCCCAACAAAATTTATAATAAATCACATGATAAACTTAAGGGTTATATATACCTCAAAACCCAATAAATTTATCCCAAAATAACCTTAATCATGTTTAAGTAAAATCACATAAGTCATAAAAAGGGTATCTATAATTTTGAAATTTTGTTCATTATTAAATCTTATAAATCCATAAATAAAACACCATTATATCATAACTCTAAAACCCCTATATGTAGACACTTTAATAATTAAACTAGCTTTATAATTCTTTAATGAAGTTTTTACTTCTTATTCTATTATACTTACTTCCTATAATAAAAAATATGTGTAATGTCCCAAGATTCGTCAATATCAATCCAATCATATTTCCTACTTTAGAAATAAGAAAATAATTTAAAATAAATTAAAAAATTTACATTTTATTCATAGTTTCTTTATATTTAGTATATGACCTTGACAAACCTTTATTTATACAATCTTACTAACCTCCTTCATGGGAATTTTTTGGGCATAAATTTACATAATGTGTATATTCTGCATGATTAAGGAATTCAATTGATACCTTAGGAAGAAATTTATTCCATTATATTATTTTGATTTAACCCTTAATTTTTCCTCAGTATTTAGTTGTTTTATTCCCTCCTTTTCTTAACATGAAACATCTTCTTATTATTTTGAGACATTTCACTAGGTTCTTATTTCCACATTCTTGACACATTGGACGCTGAATCTTTTTACCTTTATGATATTTATCATATGAAATTCTATAAAACTACATTTTTATCTTATAAAGTGAATTGGTAAACTCACATAAGTTTATGTTATTAATGATATCTCAATATATCTAGTTAGGCATATCCACAAGAGTTTTCACTCTAGCACTTATCTTGTTCAGTTTCTCATTCAGACATCCACCACAATTTCCTTCACATCCATTGTCAAATATGTTCATACCAGTTATATCCATTAAATAAAACCAAAAATAGTTATTCTATTTATATAGATTAAAATCATAATAATCCATATTTTAATAAAATATACTTAATCATGTCATCTTCTATTAAACTCTTTTGATTCATTAATTTTTTTACCATAATTGTTCATTACATATTAACATTTAAGGTTATAAAATTACTTTTAAATTATAATACCAAACCAACATATTAACCCCTAAATGTTTCTAAATATTTTAAATAATACTCATATAATAACATGCTAACCTCTAAAATTATATAAACCCTTACTCAAATACCAACTGATATAGCTCAAAACCCACATGTCAGGATCCAGTGTTAAAAATGTTCTTATTTATATATTGGATTTTATAACAAATTAATATACCCAAACACAAACTTTTATAATTGAAATTTTAATAACAAACTATGTCACTTATAAAACTAAGAACATTTTTGGTATAGATTTTTATAAAATTATAAAAAAAATTATTCCAAAAAACCCATGTCTTTATCATCAAAAGAGAATTTTTACCATTATACCATGAACGTATTATTACATTATAAATATTCAATATCTCCCAAAAATTATCCACACACGATACCCTTCTATCTATATATTACATAATATTATTCATCATAACCTGGGGAAATGGAATCATAAGAAGTGTGAGCTCAAACACTCAGTAAGGGTAACATGAGAGATATCAATTAATGATTATAAGTGAGCATAAGATAATATGAATTATATTAGTACATGATCAAATTTTTTTTTATCATACCTAAAAATTTATAAAACATGAAACATGAGTCATGGCATAAGGATTTGTCATAAAAATACATGAATCCAAAGAGAGAAGAATCATCAATTATAAATCATGAGCTATGATATCATATCTTAATCATATGACATAAGTTTTTGGAATATACATAATCATATAAAATAATTTCCTTATCCAAGGATCTATAAAAATATGGTCATATCATAGTATACAGAGTCCCATAGTGGATTGAATTCACTCATCATTCCTCTAAACATTTTGGATAGAGTCCCATAGTAGATTGAGTTCACTCCCCATTCCCTTTCATATTATCTTAAGAGATATAAAGTTTTACCCAATGAATTACTGTAATATATAATTCTAGTCACACCCATCATATAATTAAATCCATACATATGTGTTCCATAATATCATAAAAATATTTAACATTTCTTCATAGATTAATTAACACATGGGAAATCGGTTTCATAAAAAATTCCTTAAAACATCATCATCATAATCCATACAGAGAAAAGAAGTGAATTGTATCATAATATCATATCCCTAGTGAAGTATAACAATAGTTAATGGATTTTTTAAAATATGAAAAAAACTTTTAATAAATCATTAAAAATATTTTTTGAAAAATAAAAAAAACATCCTTTTATTTTTATAAATTTAAAAACTTTTTTTTGATAAAAATAGGAATATGATTTTATTTATAAAATCATTTAAAATTTTAAAGTAATATCTGTTACAAATATTAGAAATGATAGTGGGAAAAATCATTCATTCGGTAAACATTTAATTTTTTTTCACACTTTTATAAAAAGTCAAATTTAACTCATACCAAAAAATTGTAAAGACTAATTTTTAAAAATTTGAAATGAAAATAAAATATATTTTTAAAAAACTTTAAAAAATAATTTTATTTTATAAAATAATATCCTTGAATAATTTTAAATAATGTGTACATGAAAGAAATAGACTCTCGACCAAAAAGGATAAATAAGTTCAGTTTTTATTAAAAATATTATTTTGGTATTTTTTAGTACCAAAGAGGGTAAAAATGGAAATAATAGTTTAAAAACCTATAAATAACTATATTATAATAAAATATAATTGCTTTGGAGATAAATAATATACAATTCCCTCAATGTAAATTAAAACTTAAACAATCCTCATAAAAAGTGAGATTGTAACATAAACCCTTACCTCAAACCTCTACTTTCATCATATGCACTTTAACCACAAGTATAATAAATTTAGACTTATTATGTATGCATACTAGAAAAATATTCATATAATATTATAGTATATAATCCCCTAATAATTTCTTATTACCCTCTTAATAATAATTCTTTATTAAAATCCATATTTTTGTGTTAACTATTCAATTTTCCACACATGTTTTTATTTGATGGTTTTGGTCCTTGCTCCTTTTTCATGATTTTATCATCTCCATAATGTTAATGAATATTTAAATAATGAGTTTTAAATAGTTTTTGAGTTTTATAATCACTTTATAGAACTTATGTTAACGATTCACATGGAATTCTTAAAAATTCCCTTTTCAGTGATTATTGAATTAATAAAAGTAATGAATTTATAGGTAAATATAATTTTTAATGTTAATAATATATAATTATAAAAAATAATAAATTAAAAATTATTAAATTATATTTATAGTATATAACATTCCTAAAAAATTCAGGAAATAAACTTTATAATAATGTTCATGTAGGTGGTAAAACCGACAAAAACTGGAACACGTTATAACAGTTTAATGAGTCAAAACCTATTATTATATAATTATAATATCACTTTTATAGAATATAAATAAAGTTATAAATATAATATTTATTCATTAAATCCATCTCTATTAGCATCCACGTGAGACGGTAAAGAAAAATGAAATACGTCGTTTATGGAGGCGATAGTCCCCACATACACACAACCAATGTTTTCATTTTCTAATGGATGGAAGGGTAAGAAGGTAGATGATATATTATATTTATATAATAATAATTATATCATAAATATCATATATATTAATTAAATCCTTATTTATAACTATTTTATGTGAGGTGGTGATGAAAAGAAAAATATATCACTTTATGGAGGCAATATTCCACACCTACACATGAGCGCTGTTTTCATCTTCAATTAGATGGAAAAGAAGTAAAAAATAGTTGTTACATCAACATAATAATATTTAATTATGGTATATATACTTATGTTATTATATTATTATGAATATAATACATTTAAAGGATGTATAAGAATAAATAAACTTGAAATAATTTGATTAAGACTTATGCATCCTCCTTGGATATCTGCCTTTGGCTTACACCTTAAGCATTCTTGGGTTAGTATTTTGGTGAGAAAAACATCTAGTATGTGGTAAGTAAAGTTTATAAGTTATTTTGGTTGGTATTGGTCAACATATGGTGCTAAATGTGTGTATAAGAGTGAGGAGAAGATGCTCTATTTTATAAATGAGTGGAGTGACACCCTTGTAAATATTAAGAACATTAAAATATAATAAATAAATTTATCATGGAAAGTGGATCCAATTTAGTAAAATTTAAAATATATTATAATTTATGGTTTAAATACACTCATATAATCATTCTTACATAAGTTTTAAAAATATTTAAATCCATATATCTTAGTTTGAACCCCTAACCCTTTTAACCCTTATCGTGGTGACAAACTTTTACCATAGTAACTATTCATTATGACTAAAAATGAAATTGAAATAATTAAAAAAATTTAACACGATGATTCCAAATATTTAATCAATTTTCTAATATTCAATTTACAAAATTGTTAAAAAATAATTTTAAAACAAGTACGTGTAATGCAACGAAAAACATTATTTTAGAAAAATTCTATTTTAAGCATAAAATGATTTTATACCAAAATCATGTATAATTTTGATTCTCAAGAAATTAATTCAATTATTTATAAAATTTTACTTATTTTACTTTTATACCAAAACAAAACCTAAATAAACCTTGTGTGAACTTGATTAAAAGAGAAGAACCAAAAATAGCTTTTATTTGAATTAAAACATTAGATTTTCAAAATGTAAAACATGGATTTATAACTTCAATATTATATTTTAAAATGAATTATTTATTTATTAAATATAAATTTTTTTTATAAAAAATATTTCTTAAACTTTCATGTCATTATTATATCATGATAATATCATAAAAATGATAGCATTTATAAAATCGGTAGTTTTCACTATTCATCCAAAAATTAATCTTTTCAGAAAAATACTAAATATTAACCTGGAGATAATTTTGAAATGACGAATTAAAAAAAGAAATCAATTTAATTAAATTAAAATCCTATAATTATAAACTAATATTTTAAATTAAAATAAAAAATATAAAGAAAAACCGCTTTCATAACAAAATAACCCTTTTAAACTTTAAGTGTTATTAACCTTATTTTATATCATTTACCAATGAATATTAATTTATTTTATTAAATATTCTATAATAATAATGTGTTAATTCTTAACTTTAATTTTAATAAACTATTATTAACATTTTTTTGGTGTTGTGTATATCACGCTATATTCAACAATATATTTATTAAAAATAATACATACAAAAATCTTGGGGTGTTGCAAAAATCCCTCATGTAAGGACATCATGGTATGACTTGAAGGTTATGGAATATCCATAATTCCTCTATTAAAAATTAAAACAAAAATTCTAAGTGACCTCATACCCCTTTATAAGATTCATCATCGTGGCATGATCCCTCTAGGTTGCAACATGTTTCCCTTTTTTGTAAGGGCATTTTCATAACTCAAAAACCTACAAAAATTCACCATGCCATGAAGCCCTGGACTATAAAATGAATATCTCCCACTCAATTATCATCACCACATAACCCTCACCCATCATGTTTCAATGGGATACCTATATCCAAAACTATCAAAGGGGTCAACTTGAACCTGCTCCAACATTCACCCAAGACCAAAAAAACACCTCCCAAGCCTCTAACCATGTCTAAGAACATCTACCAAAGATGTTCCAACCCTTATAATTCTACCAAGACTCATAATTCTAAAAAATTACCCTACTCTAGGACAAAAAATTCAAATTTCTTATGAATTTCACAAACTATAACGATACAGGTAATTAAAAACTTCCTAATATAACAATTATCATCCTCAAGATTATGTGGTGGTATTTATACCATTATTCTTAACCCACCTCAGTTGTTAATTCACAACTAACTCCCTGTGTTCTATCCTCGAATAGTGAATGAGTTTCCACCACACAACTCTAAACAACAAGGTGTTTTATTCACCAAAATTCAAGCTACCCACTCATCTACATATCAAAAAATGAGATGGAACTCAAACACACCCTTATATCTTGAGACCCTAAAGCATTATCAACTCGTTCATATCAAATCTTATGGTTATTCCCACCATAAATCTTCACCCATAAAGGCTGATTTTGGATCACAGTTCTCCTCAGCATAGGTATTTTGTATTGATAATGAACTTCCAGTGGTCTATCAACATGCTCTATGAGGTTTCCACCTCACCACAACCAATTATACAAAATAAATTGGTTAGTCCTCCTACATAAAACTTTCCTAAAAAACGATCACCCTTACCCACCGAAATATTATTACATCACCCGATAAATATTCCTTAATCTTCTAGTGGCATAACTAAATCATTAAAGCACCCACACCGAATTCCAAACCTGAAACTCAGGTATAATTCCATTTTGAGTCCTCAACCACCCACATTAGTCATAATAATCTCCATATGAGAACCAACACATCTCCAATTTGAATCACTCTACAATCAAACCCAATTCTATCCCAATCCCAATATCGATTGTCAGACTTCATCTAAAACCACATACAAATCCAAAATTAGGTGTTTTTGAAAGAAAATAATCAAACCAGATCTACTTGCATACTAGAATTCTGATTCCATCTGGGTTGTCTACCAATTGGTCTCATTGAATCTATGATCCACCCAACAAGAGGTTCATTCCTTAAGAACTAATAAGTGTTACCCATCATAGGAGTATCCTTATCTTCTCTATTCTAAACCAAAACTCTTTATCCTTTTATTCCATGATAAATAAATTACTGAATGCAATGAATGGATGTTGACTATCAGACTCATGTCTAATATCCACTGCGAAACACCCGTTATTATCCATTCTTGACTTATAAGGAACATCATCTTAGAAAATAATAAAAAATTACTTGTAACAAGGATCACACCCTCCAATGAAGAACAGTTCACTCCCCATATTATAGCTTCCCTTACACTAGTCCTCAAGATCAATGACCGACATATTCTTACATCACACGTGTGTCACTCCTCTTGAGTTTCTCTCACCCATTATGTCAACCCATATCAAGGCACAATATTTAATTGGCCATACCATGATATCTAATCTATCCATGATGTCACCATAAATTATATTGGAAACACCTCCAATCCTAAACCAAAATGTTAAGACACCATGCCCTCATGTATTCCATCAAATCTATTAGTCCTCATCCTATACACAACCACTCATTGATCCAAAACCTGATGACACCACACATAATTATAATGTGATTTCCCTCACACATAATAAATTTTATTGAAAATCTATTACAACTCTTACTATTCTCCTCCAAAAGAAAAGTGAACCTTTAAAGAACCTCCTCACAAGTTCTTAATATAATCCAACTCGATCTCATCTAAACCTAATGGGTGTACACTCCTGTACTACCCGATCACATGACCTAACTCACACTTCCATGAGTTGAATCACATAAAACCTAATCTCACATTCCCAAATCACCAGTCCTTATCCTTTTTATTTTCAATATCATCAAGAAAAATGCACCCTTAGTTATTCCTTACCGATGAACCCAAGGCATCTCACTAATAAGAAGGCCTGACATATGATAACCTTCCACTTGGGCATCATTATAAAACCAGAATAATCTACCCATGATCTCATTGCACCACTCAAAATCACATCCAAAGTCAACATAGACTAACATCCAAGTGATCCGTCCTTATAAACCCAACCTTGATACCCAAAGTACCCCAAACACTTCCCATCTCAAAATCAAAAGCCATCTCACATGCCTTTCCAACCCCATCACTAGGGTATTCACATCCTTAGAGAAACCTGTTCCCATCCTTGGATCATCTCCAGAAATATAATGCTTTAAACAACCCACTAAAGGTCTATATAAATCCATTTCATAGAGGAAATGTATAACCATCACCAGATAACATCATTCCATAAGATGCACATGACCTATGATCAAATAGAAAATATTTTTGTTTGGATGATTATAATTCCCCCAATAAGTTATCTGGGAAAACACCATATAAGTTATTGTTGGAATTTTAAAAAATTTAACCCCTATAATCAGTAAAATCAGTCATATGAATGCACACACATGTCATGTGAATCCTATATGAAAAATATGCTACTTGTACACAATGATTCCTCTTTGATCTGAGATCACTCACCAATTCCCAAGACAAGCGTGTCCCAAGGCCTTATATGCACCTCCTTGTATTATAAAGGCCTCTGAATAGTAGTGAGGGTTTAAGGTGTTAATATGGAGAGAATATTTCCATATATTTCTTGAGTCCACTTTGTGTGAGTTGTATTAGTTGTCAAGAGATGTCAATATATTGATGAAAAATTTAAGTATCTTGTAAGTTTAGTTGAATAATCCAAACTCGAATAAGGAGATGTTCCCAAGATTTTTTTATAATAATATAAAGTGAATTAAGACTGGATAACACATATTGGAGAAGTTGTTTGAGGATTTTAGGATATTTGAGATTGAATTAGGATTATATAAAGAATTTAGTAACTCATTTTATAAGATTTTAGTAAAAATAAGGACATACCCAAGAAAAACAAAGAATTGGTTCAATTACATGTGTGGGATTATAGATGTACCAAACATGATCTGATCATCATGGATATCTAGAGGTGAAAAGTAGCAGGGAGAATAATGACTGACAAGTTGAATTTTTATTAAAAGTTAGAAAAAACACACAGATTTTAGGGCGGACAAGAATGGTGAAGACCAATGGAATCACCCCTAACAAAATTTATACAATCCTTAGGAAAAGAACCCAAACATAAATAGATAGTGGTAGCCTCATTAGGGTCGCCTATTATAGCTAAGGAATCTGCGGCAAAGTTTCCTTCACGCCACATATTCACCACCTTCATGCCTGGATCCAACAACTTCCTACCCTTCAGAATATTGTACATTAGCTCCCAAGGAGGATTTCTCTTCCCTTGAATTAACCCAACCATAAATTTGGAGTCTTGTTCTACCTATGAGATCTTGAAATTTTATAGTTTATATAATTGAAGACCACTGAGCATCACCCTTACCCCTGCTCCAAGAGAACTTCCCTTCCCATAGAAAACACTAAAGCTTAGCAAGACCGAACCATGCTCATCCCTCACAATCCCTCCTCCTCCCATCATGCCCCCAAAATTATAGCCATCAACATTGAGCTTCAGACCAAGGGAAGGTGTAAGCCATCACACCCACACCCCTTTGTTGAGGCTATCGACATCCTCTATAGGAGAAACAACCCTCAGGGTGAGTAGTCTTAAGAAGTTGGATCTGTTCCCATGAGGATGAAGCCCTCCCTACTCCCCTACCAGTGAGTGAATCTAAACTAGGAGAAAAGATTGGGAAACTATGATAAACTCCCTAGTTCTTTTTTGAGCTTTCCATATTATCTAGAAAGAAGCATAAAATAACATACCCTTCATTTGGGCCTCCACACTGGTGCTATCTGTTCCACAAAACCAAGCTTCCAAGAAAGAATCCAAAGAGTCCCCACCCCTTTCCACCCCTGTGCACTGCTTCATAATACCCCATACTCTACCAGCCACATCGCTTTGAAAAAATACATGCCCTATGGATTCCTGTATCAGCCTAAAGCATCAATAACACTAGTATTCCAAGGATATCCCCTTTTTTATGAATATTATCATCAGATCGAAGATAGTTAATTCTAATCCACCATAAAAGAAAATTTAGATTAGTTGGTATCCATTTACACCATATAACAATATCCCACTCATCTAAACCACTTCTGATATGCAAGCTCTTCCACAGGTCACTATTATTGAAATCCCCAGACGAGGAGGAGTGCAGGATACATATGTCTAGATCATCCTTCATAGTGATGGATTGGAACACCTCCTACTACTTCAAATCTAGAGTTTCATGAATAAAATTAGGAAAACCAGCGTCTTTACTAAATAAAATATCTAGGGCTTAGCATCCTAGATAGTGAAGAGTGGTACCTCACTAGTCATCCTTCCAAAATCTTATCTCACCATTCCCAACTACCCACATGGTTTTATCCACCAATAGATTCAGGAGGTCAATCATCATTCTAGCCAACTTCAAGGGATTTCTCATGCTACCAGCCCATTCATTCCAGCTATCACCATATCTGTTCCTCATAAACCTCACCCATAAGATTTTTCAATCAATAATTTCCCAAGCCAACTTGGCCTGCATGAAGGGCCGAGTGAATACATGTTGGAATAGTGTGAATTTATAAAGGACCAAGTGATTTCACATTGGAATAGCATGACCACATGATGGAATAAGTGATTGAATATTAGAATAGTGTGAATGTATAAAGGAGATAAGTGACCATACATTTCAATAGTTCAACTATGGAGATTCAAGGAATAATGAGAAACTGTGAAGATGAATGGAAGCATGAGTGACCATGGGCATACACAAAATCATGAGTGACCATGGAGATAAATGGAAGCATGACCAACCATGGAGATGCATGGAAACACAAGAGACCATTGACATGAATGAAATCATGAGAGACTATAGGGATTTATAGAAGGAGGAGCTACCATAAGTTTTTCATGAAAAGAGGAGATAAAGTGAATATCACATGAAAGGAGAAGCTACTATATGTATGATTATATTCCATAATACATACATATAAATTATATGAGATGGTATGATCAAACCTTCATAGGATAAAGACCATAGACCGTGAGTTAAGAATGATCTACCATTTGGATTCATAGTAAATGAACCTACCATATGTTGTTAACTAGATTATCTATGCATGAAGACAATAATGTTACTACATTCTTGAAATATATAGTACTAAAAATGAGGTATTTCATGCATGAGAGATAAATTGTGTATGGTATTGTGAGTTCAATGAAAACTGTCAAAAAAGTATGATGAAGTATCAAAGTAGATATATTATGAGTACATCTTATTAAAAACATGATGCATTATTCCATTCATGAATGCACACTATGTAAAGGTTTTAGAAATTCATGTGAATTTAAGATATAACTGACTTGATGTAGTATTTATCATAGAAACTCATAAAATAAGAAGACATGTGAAATAGTTACGTAAAGAAGAAAAAATTAATCAATTAATGTCAGGTGATGTGTTCATTATTAGAAAAAAAATATCACATAAATTAATCAACGATTCAGGTAGTTGTATTGAAGATATAACTTGTGGATTATTCTATGTTGAAAATGAAGCATTCATGATCCAAATGCATGTATATTCATATGAAACTCTAAATTCATGGGATTATTATTGAGATATTAAGTAAGAGAATCCAAGATTTATGGATATTTCAAAAGAAGTTTTGGATGTTTAAATTCATGCATTATTGTGAATTTAAATATTCAATAAAGAAAAATAGGTTAATAACCATGATAGTTACTTCATGTTCTTTTAGTTATAGATAATTGAAATATATGTGGTTTTTATGAGAAGAAGAAAAATCTATCAATTTTTTATCTAGGTGATGGAAGAGGTCAAAGATCTAAGAGGATTTTAATTACCTTGAGACTTGTTAACTCAAATAATATATTTATGTGGTTTAATAAATAAAAAAAATGAAGAATATAGAGAAAACAATTAACTTAATCTATAGTTATTATATATATATTTTAGGTTGTTAAATATGATAGATGTATAAGATATAATGCACAAATTGAAGAAAATATTTCATTGGTATCAAAGAAGAAAAAGGAGAGAACCAAATTTGATTATTTAGATACATCCAAAAGAGTCAAAGAATTTAAAATACATCTAATGAATTTTATTTTGTACTAAAGAAGAAAGAATAAGAAAAATAGAGGAATGGGAGAATATCTAGTGAAAATCAAGTGAACTAAAGAAATAAGAGGGAAAATGAAAAGGTGTTGTGAAATGCTATTATAAGAAAGAAGAATAGGAAGGGGGAGTACTCAAACTTGATGCTATGAAGAATGTTTTCACTACTGTACATACAATAAAAGAAGATTAGTAGTTTCTTTCATGCTTCTATTTAAGTAAATGAATAACAAATTGAAGAATAAACCAACACTGTGACATTCAAAAAAATTCACAATTGAAGGAGTAATTTCTTTGTTTTGTAAATAACTTGAAGAAGTTGAAGACTATTTATATAGGTATTATAAAGATTCATTAAGAAAATTTATTTTGAATAGGATAACAAAAATCTAGGGACTAAGGATAATTTTTTGTCCCCACACTTGAGTGTAGGATACCATGATTTAGTTTTAGGATTTTTTTATGTCCAACCCACTGTAATGGTAATCTCATTATAGTGGCTTTAGTGAGCGAGGATTATTTTCAAGTTGCACCAAGGACTATCCTTTCTAATTAAAAGGCGTATATTTTAAAAATACTATCTAATTTTTGTGTGTGATAATGAATGAATGAAAGTTAATAGAATAATATAATCAAGATCCCAATAGGTTTAATAGGTAAGGGGATAAAAAGATTAAATTGGAATAAAAATTCCTCAACACTGATTCACCCATCTCTTAATGTTGAGAATATCCCCAAGTGGTCTTATCAATATTAGAGTAAAAAAATAACAAAAATAAACAAAAAAATATTCAAAATAATAAATAGTTAGAGTGTACAGAAATAATAAGCATGAATCAATAGATACAAAATGAAAATAAAGAAGAATGCAGTCATACTTCCCAAACTGGTTACCCACTAGGCCAATCACATATAACATAATCACAAGAATAAAAACAAAAGGAGGATCTATTACCACACCCAAACATCCCCACATCCCAATATCTAATACCCATAAAGATTCTCTAACTCTATAACACTTCCACCCTTCCTTACTTAGACCTATAAACAATTAGGTCTACTCGATAACCAAAGTTCTTGGTCTGCTCAAGTACGGTGTGATTAAAAATCAATTGGACACCTCCAATAGTGTCCCAAACATAATCTGTAATATAGTTTATGTATGATGTGATATAATCAAAATAATAAAATAGAATAAATTTTGGAATCATAATAAAACAACCACCATCAATCCTTGAGTTCTAAGTTGACACCCAGGATTGACCATACCGATTTCGTCTAGTTCCAAATATTTCTAATCATAAAATGTACCACCCAAGGGGAACCAAGCCCAGAACCAGAACCATATAAGTATCTCACACCTGGGGAACCCATTTCTAGCTCATAAATTGTCATAAATAATCCACCAAAGTGGTGGTGGTGGTGGTGGTGGGGGGGGGGTCACATCCCCTATACAAAACCATAACATACAGAAAGGGCCACAAATCATCTTTGAACTTAGTATAGCATGAACCCATGGGGAATACTGTCTTGTAACCTCATATCACATACACCTATGGGGATCATCCTCTCTAGAATCATATCACATACACATGGAGAAATCTCTCCCCATAACCACATAGCATACAACCAATGGGTCACACCTCACCCCAGAATAGGTAAAATTTCATCATTTATAGGGGATGAATCATGCCCTAATGTTTGAATTCTTATTCACATATCACAAACACACACAAAAAATACATCACATATACCCAGGGGAACATCCTCCCCAAAACCTCCCATCACACCATACAGGTTGGTCACTTGCCTAAACCTATCACATGCCTCTTGGGTCGGCCCCTTAAGTACAAAATCTATCCCTGTCACTATATCCATAATAGGATCACACTGATGATACTTGTATTCTATGGTGTCACCAAGGATAAAAAAATTGACTCCCTACACTACCCTTCTCTAGGGTTAACATAATACTGGGGAACACATTTAGGTCCCCTAAACCACACTATAGTCTAAACACCCTATATAATATCCTATATCTTGTTTCTAAATTTTGGGCCAAATATTATCACTCAGAGAGAATAACTTCTCTCAACAGCACCTTGATCACATTATGGCATAATCGGACTAATCCATACTGACATTACACTAGAGGTATGACCTAAAAACCATCTCCCTTACCAAGTTATATTAGGTTGGTCCTCTTACACCCAAGCTATAAATAATCCTACATAGGGTATACCCATATGAGTAATCATACACTAGTGGGGAAATATTACAATTTCCTATGACTCTTATAAATATAAAAATAAATCTTACAGTATTCAAAATGATTCTTATGATTTTCAGAGTAGTCCATGCCTTTGTCACTTTTATAAAAACACTCATTCATGACACAACCTAGTTTATCACATTGTGACTTATTATCTATATATAGAACTATAATAACTTATAAAACCCCTTTAATCTCTCCCATAATCATGAAATATAAATCAGGAGTCACATCACACACTATTTTTTTTAAAAAAACCCCCAAAAACAATTTAAGATATTTTTATAACAATCCATCCCTTTTGGATTTGTTGAAAACTCTTTCAAAACTCAATAACTCTAAAGTACCAACTTAGACTCAACAATTTCACATCTAAGAACTTAAAAAATGAAATACTCAATGTTATGAAATCTTCTTCCTTTAGATAGTGAATTAATGATTTTATAGTCACTAACTTTAATCCCACATGATCTAATATTTTTGTGAGAAACAACATTTAAATGAAAATATCTTCATGAAATAACATCCATGATTTCCATGCTCTTAAACACTTCACCAATATTCTGCTCCTCCTAAAAAACCATTCAATCACTCTTCCCCTTTTCTAAAAAACTTCTGGCCATAGAAAAATTCATGGAAAACTTATCCCACTTAATACATAAATAAATTCTCCCACATTTTCAACAAACTCAAAGATAACTTCTTTGAATGATTATATAATAGAGTTACATATTCAAACATTTAAATAAAGGGAGTTTTACAAAAATGCTCTACTAAATAAAATCCCATGGGGGTGTGATAGTCTCTTATCTAAATCATCCAGTTGGATGGATATTTTTAGACTCCAAGAGACAATCGATGTTTCTCAAAGTTATATCTAGGTAGTTCCTTTATCATGATATCCATAATCTGATTTTTACTTGACACATAATTTAATTATACAATCCAACATTCAACCTTTTCCTTGATGAAATTATACTTTTTCTCAATGTGAATTTTCCTTGAATAATGGATATATTATTTTCTAATATTAATAACAGTTGAGTTATCACATCTTATTGTAATAGAATATTTAATATAATATCCAAAATACTTAAGTTATTTTATTCATAAATAGTAGTAGAGTACATGCTTGAGTAGTATTTATATATTTCACCTCTATAGTGCTAAGTTGGATGGATTCTATCATATTTATAAGAAAATAAATGCACACATCTATAAGATTAAAAGAACTACCCAATGAAGACTTGTTATCATCCTATGAACATACCTAATTCGAATTAATGTATCCAAAAAAATCTTTATGTATTGTGTAATGATAAAAGAACCCAAAAATCCACTGTATTGTTGACATATTAAAGTATCCTTGTTACTGTTAGCATGTGGCTCTCCTTGGGACAGATTTCATACCATGTGGATTGATATGTGGTAAACATAATGTTAGGTCATGTCAGAATTAAATATAATAGGATCCCAATGATTTTCTTATATCCCATTATATAGATATCCTTTCCATTATCATTTTCTGAAAACTTCATTGGGGAGGATTTCAATGTTTTTATCGATTTAGAGTCCTCAATTACCAATTACTTTAGGATATATTTAGAATAGTTTCATTTAGAAATATAGGTACCATCCCTTACTTATGTTATATATAAACTAAGGGATTATTTCAACTCCCCAATCATGGAAATATTTAAGTCTCACATAATATATTCTAAAAAAATATTTCATTGTGCATCATATGATCCTCCAAAAATTATTTGATCTATATAGATAAACACCAAAATCCTTTGATTATTCACCTTCTTGATGTAGAGGTTATTATCATCTATTATGTAAAAATATTTATCCAATTAGCACACCTTTATCTCATATTCATTAATAATAAAACCATATGGTTTTTTATATACACATCCTCTTCAAGGAATCCAATGAGGAATGTTAATTTGAAGTCTATTTGTTATGTTTGAATCCCTTTGCACTGACATTGTGAAGAAAATTCTAATGGTTTCTAATTGAGAAATGGTATAAAATGTCTTATAAAAACTAATACCTTTAATTTGGGAATAACCCCTTCACACCATGCATACCTTATTTCTAATTACCTTTTCATATTTATTAAGTTTATTCTATAACACCTACATGGTTCCAATGGAATTTTTATCTTTTGGCCTTGGAATAGTTTCTTATGTTTCATTCTTCACAATTTGGTCAAGCTCTTCATGCATCACTTAGACCCAATTTTAATTCTTGGAATCATATTCAAAACACTTACACTCTAATTTAGAAAAAAAATATTTTCTATAAAGTATTCATTATCTATGTTTTCACTAGACATGTCCATCACTAATGATATTCTGTTATGTGATTTCAGTCCCACTATTTTCTTTCTTTGAAGCTGTTGATTATAATATGATTTTAAAATAATTAATTTATTATTCTAAGAACACTTCTTCCCAATATAATCCTCATAGGAATCTCACTTTATAATCACTCTCATCTAAAAGTTCATTACTAATTCGTTGATAAAACTTTCTTCATATTACACATTCTACTCATCTTTTATAATTGTTAAATATTGACTTTCAATAAATTTTCTAAGCTTTTTGTTATAGCACTTGTACGCCTTGATTTTGAATGAATATACAAGAAAAATAATTTAATTCTTGGGATTAAATTTTAGTAAGTAAACTTTTCATTCTAAAGAAACTATAGTGTAATGTCTATTTTAATATTTCATAGCCCAAAATTTCTAATTTGATAGGATGAATATCAATTTTGAACTTACTGTGTTGAAATAAGCCTAGAATTATTTTTTCAAATTTTCCCTTAAAAATGAATTTTTATGAATATTTGAAAATATATTATTTAAATAATTTCATTTATTTATACTAATGTGTTACTATTAAAATAGTTAAAATAAATTCATCTTATGCTTGAAAAATGTATTTTCCTAAAAATTGTTTTCATCGTGTTTTACAGGTTTATTTTTAAATTAATTTCTTTCACTTATAGGAATTGATCTTGATAAAATGGATTCAGAATTTAAAATTTTAATATAAAAATTTGATAAATAGGTAAATTTATTTTTTATCATAATGAATTTTAATCGAGATAAAAATTCATTACTACGATAAAGGTTAAAATGGGTTGAAATGGAGCTAAAATAAAAAGAGAATAATTAAATTGACCTAAAAAATTGTCTAAATTAAATTGGTTTGTGAAATATTGAACTTATCCATTTAATATTTAAAATTTTTATAATTTTGAGCCACTTTACATGAGTAATACATATAATATATAATAATATTTTAACTATTTACAAGATTTCCACCCACCTCACTTATAAAAGGGAACCCCCTCTCCAATCTTATTCACAAACCTTAAGCCACTTATATTAGAAAATAATTGAACAAAAAACTTCCTATGTTTATTCCCTATATTCTAGAGCTTATGGTATTCCCCTAATATCATCCTAAAAATACTAAAGTTGTAATAAAAAGGAGGTTTCTTAAAGAAGAAGCAATACATCTTAACTGATTCTTTCCAAATTTATTTCTTCTTATACCTCCTTAAAATATATTTTATCCATCCTAAAATAATTAATTAACTATAATTAATATAATTAAAAGTTATGAATCTTATTTAATAACATTTATCCACCTCATTTCTATCAAATTGTAAATGAAAGCATTGCGTATGCGTATATACGAACTACCACCTCCACGAAGTGATATATTTCATTTTTCATCACCACCTTTCATGGTTGGTTATTATGATAGATATAATTTTTATGTATAATATATTATATAATTATTCATCTACTATGATATGATATAATCTACATTCTTACTCTTTCAACCAATGGAAAATGAAAGCATTTCTCATGCGTACATATGGACTACCATCTCCACATAGCGATGTGGTTCATTTTCCATCACTTCCTATCATGGATAGATATAATGTTGTATTTAATGATTATATATGATAATTATGATATAAATATGATTTTTAATGATAAAATATTATTTATCCTTATTTTACTCTTTTTATTATAAAATGAAAGCAGTGTCCATGCATACATATGGACTACCATCTCCATGGATGGTGTATTTTATTTTTATATTACCGCCTTTGATGGATGGTTATAAAACTATATATAATTAATAAATATTATATATATATATCATGATTAATATTTTGTAATTTATGAAACCATGACCATGATGTAACAACTGAGACTACCAATTTGAAACATACATGAAAAACTGAATAGTTAACACCCATAATGATGATGTTAATGAAGAATTGTTAATTAACACCTGATGAGACCTTATAATTTAATCATGTATGGTATGATAAGTGTGAATATGGTTTTATTATAAGTTATTAACAATTATAAAATCATTATATAGAAGTATCAAATAGGTATGAATAAGAGGAGACCCAAGGTAAGGAATTTATATTACAATCTCATTTTATTTCTATATTATTTATGTTCAGATATCATTTGGGAAAATTATATGATCATAATATATTAAAACCCTTATATTTCCTTATACTTTGGTTATTTTTGGGCTTTAGATGTTCTATTTCTTCTATTTTTGGATCAATAATCAATAAACATGTTACTTATAAGGGATACCAACCTTATCTATTTTTTTTTTCAGTCATGAGTCTTTTTACTCCATATCCATGTGTCCTATAATGTTTCAAGAATGTTATTATTTAAACTCTAATGATTATATAAAGTCATTTTTATATACCTTTTACTATATTTGAAAATATTAAATTATTAATCTTCTAATTATTTCTTGAAAAGGGTATTTTGTATTTCATTACAAAAGTGTGAAAGAAATGTTTTTCTTACATATATGACATGAATGGATTTTCCTACCTCAATGAATGTTATTATCTATTTGAATTCCTCTACAGGTTTATATGGTTATTCAAATAAAATCCTTATATATTAATTTTTAATTTAAAATAAATGGAAATTATTTTCTTAAAGAAATGAAAATAATTTTGAAAGTGATTTATAACTTTGTTATTACAAAAAGTTATAAGGAAATTATTTTTAATGTTTTTTATATTTTATTTTCAATTTCTTAAAGGATCGGTTTTAATATAAAACCTTATTTTATGATAAATTGATGGTCTTATTTCATCATTTAATAATTTATGATTTTGTGGTCATTAACTTTCTTATGGTCACATTCCCAATCACTCTCCATATTCTTATTGGAAATTATATTCTCCTCCATCTCCATATTTTAAAAATCATGGATTTATACGGTATCATTTACACTACTTTGATGTTGTATTAATTGTATACCAATTTTATATACGATATCAGTTGAGGGAATCTTATTAAGAATATTATTTCATTATTCGAGGAAATATTCCAAATTCTTGATTCAATATAGATTATTACTGATTTATAAGGCTTTTGAAGAATGAATTGTATTGACCATTCAATAAATGATAAATGAATTTTAAGTGAAAGTTATGGTTAGGGTCTGATAATTGATAGCCTCTCAATTAATTAATAGGTATCATGAGACAAAATTATAGGCATGAAATATTATATGGGTATCTAGTTTACACCTACCATTTTATTAATAATATCTTAACCAAGGACTTGATAGTAATATTCATGATATCTTAGATAAGGACTTGATGGTAAGATCATGAATGACTAAAATTATATATTTACTTTATTAATAATTTATTTACCATTATCAAGGTGATTAATATGTTTATATTATCCACTGATGTACTCTGAACACAAGTTGTTGATTGAATGACATGTGTTTTGATTATCCACTCTACCATATCGATGATGCCTTGTTTACGCATGATAGATTCCACTATACATATCCCTTACTGAGAATTTGAGATCACCCTTTATTTTTTTTCCTTTCCCCATGATATAAATAAGGATTCTTTGAATGATTTCATGGATGTAATAATGTTTCTTATGCTATGTTTTTTATATTTCCAAAGTAATGTGGTAATCATGTATATATCTTATTTTAAAGGAATTCTAAATTGATCAATACTTCATGGTACAATCCCTTATATATTATACCAATGTAATAAAGTAAACACCAAATTTGGGTTACTAGAGTCGGGATTGTTACAATTGACATCAGATAAATTTTTATAGGAACCTTAGGAACTAAATTTTATAATAACATAGGTAGAAAACACATTAAGACAAACCCCTAGAATTTTTAATAAATTTTAGATATTTTTATGTTATGAATAAATATTCATTATATTATGAACTAATTATGTGTGTTCCATTGTTTAGATATAGAACCTATAATAATAAAGGAAAATCATGTCAACAATTACATTTAATGTAGGTATTTTCTTGTTAAGAAATCCATTATAGCTGATGTTGGAACTGAGAAGATCATGGCCATATTAAGGTAGATGACTCAGGTTATGATGAATAACCTTGTATGTATAAAGAAATATATTGTTCCATAGCATGATTAACCTATGTTATATTTCTTCATGTGATATAAGACTCTATATTTTAATAGAACTATTAATTTATTGGTAGCTAAATAATAGATTAATTCCTTAAAAAAGATATTTTTGGCTTTGTTAAGTAATGAAAGTGAAAAGGATATTCAAGTAGTTTATTATCTAAAATAAGATATCAAATAATGGTGTTCATTAATTTAGAATACTAGATAGGAATATGAAATATGATGTATGTAATGGAGAAATATTGAAGTGATATTTTTTGAAATCTATTTTCCTCAAGAGAAATGAGATGAAATGGAGAGGAAATTATTCACTTTAATGTATAAGTAAGAATAAAGTGTTATAGAGTATGAGGCTAACTTTACAAGATTATCCAAGAATTCTGTTGACTATATATGTAATCCATAAATCACAATTGACTGTTTCTTTGATAGGATTAAGTTGAGTCTCTAAATTGAACTGATTCCTCAAATGTTTTTAGTATATGATGATATAGTATCATGTTCTATCAAAACATAGAAATAAATCTCTAGATATTATATATTTAAGGGAAATAAATAAAAAAATAGAGAGACTAAACAACCCATGAAAATAAATGCATCAAAGAAGATGAAAGGGAAGATGAGATTTCCAATATGTGATAATTGTAGAAGTAAACACCTAGGTACTTTCTTAATGAGAACATGAGTCTATTTAAAGTGCTGAGAAAAGGTTTATAGGGATCATGAATACAAGGTAAAGAAAGAAACCATTTATATCTAATGATTTATATGTAAGGAGAGGAGGCATTATTCAAACCAAGGTCCCAAGTGTCAAGGGAATATACTACAGAAGAGGATAAGGGGATAAGGCCAAGATTATGTGATTACTATAGATAAAGTTGAAGTTATTAAAGATGTGGTAGTAGGTACTTTGATCATAAACTAAAATTTAGATAACAATTTATTTAATTTTGGATCTTCACACTCTTTTATATCTTCTATGTTTGTAAATAATATCACATCATCCCCTAACACTCTAAGAAGAGAGATATCAATCAAAATTCCTAGTGGAAATCATATTGTAATGAGGATATGTCAGTATATTCCCATTATGAGGCAAAAACATACCTTATTTTATTAATTGTTTATTATATATATGGTTAAATTTGATATAATCCTTAGTATGGATTGAATTTTAAATTATAATGATCTTTTTTACCAAGATAAGGATATTATGATTCATGAAGGATATGTGGAATCCCCTATCTTTATATGGGAAACTTCAAAATCTGAGTTGTGTTTAAATCCACCTATAGTAGCCCTCCTTAATGAAATTCTTGGAGAAAAAGAGTATATGCAAACTAGGAATTGGAAAGGTATCCTTATAAGATAGGATATAACTATTGTACATGAATACATTGATGCGTTTCCCGAAGAACTACCTAGACACCCACCCGAGTGTGAAGTTGAGTTTTCCATTGATATTATTCCTAATGAAAAATATATGTCAAATAATCCCTAAAAGATGTATATAGTGGAATTGGTGGAACTAAAGAGAAAACTACAGGAGTTGTGTGATAAGAAATTTATACACCATAGTGTTTCATTATAGGGATCCCCTATTCTTTTTGTTAATAAGAAAATGTGTCTAATAGGTTATGCATCTATTACAGGGAAATCAATGCTATTACTATAAATAAAAAGTATCAACTTCCCTGATTTGATGAATTATTCAATAAAATTCAAGGACCTCAATATTTTTTAAAGATTGATCTTTATTCTAGGTATCATCTAATATGAGTAAATAAGGAAGATATTCCAAAGATGAAATATTTTATAAGGTATGGAAATTAAAAATTTAAACTAATTCAATTTAGATTGACTCTTAATAAACCGTCTATTTTTATAAATATGATAAAAATATTATTCAAGGATTATCTTAATAATTTCATTATAGTATTTATTTATTATATCTTGGCATACTCTAAAATCTATGATGTGTATAAGAGTCATTTGTGAATCATTATTGAGACTCTTATAGAAAAAGATTTGTATAGAAAATTTTGAAAATTCAAATCTTGGATTCAAGAAGTTTCTTTTCTTATATATACTTCCTCTAAGGAGGGAATATCAATTTATCCTTCAAAGACAATGGTAGTGATCAAATGGACAATGCCAACAAATATATTCAAGTTATGTAGCTTACTTGGATTAGCAGGTTACTATTGATGTTTTTTTCCAAAATCTTTCTTAATTATATAACACTTTAACTAAGTTAACAAATAAATGGGTTAAGGTCATATGGTCAGAATCATGTAAATAAATTTTTTAATAATTAATGAGGATATTGGTCAATTCACCAATATTTAATTTACCGCTAGGAAGGGATATATTTTTGATATATAGTGATGCATCAAAGAAGGAAATTATATGTGTTCTTATGTAGAATGATAGAGTTGTTGCCTATGCATCAAGGCAATTAAAGATCCATGAATAGAATTATTAAACCCAAGATCTTGAGTTGGTAGTCATAATATTTTCATTGAAGATATAGAGGAATTAACTTAATATTAAAAGATATGAAATATATACAGATCATAAAATTTTGAAATACATATTCTCATAGAAAGAGAACAACACGAGGAAAATAAAATGGTTAGAACTAATCAAGGATAATGATTACCTAATGCACTACCACCCTGGGTTAAAAAATAAGGTGGTTAATGTATTGTTTATTGCCCCACCTAGGTTTCTATGAATATTAACTAGGTTGGGTCACCACATAGACTCAAGATCAACTCCCCACATTCCACAGGATTCTGACTAATAGCGAGGGCCTAGGGTGTGACTCTGTAGAGGCTATTTTATCATATCAAGGAAAAAAAGATATAGGCATCGGTAAATACCTCTTCCCAGTATCCAATTACTATATGAGATAACATTCCCACACAAACAATAAAGACCTTGGGCCTTAGCCATCCCACACCTACAAAAAAGTGAGAGATGATCAGGAACCCAAGTGCAATGGTAGCTCAAGCAAGGTGTGAGTATAAAACTTAGCAGGGAACTACCAACGTGGTCCCATACATAGCTAGTAAAAGGAGTTCATGCACATGTGAACTAGTCAACTAAATAAAGATAATAATATTTATATTCTAAAATTAAATTAAATAACTAATGTCGTACATAGGTCCTGATGTGTAACAAACCAACTCAAGTCAACTTGACAAGACACCCAAACCGAGCTGTCAATTGATATGGGTAAAATAGGATAATTGAAACTAGTATTGAATATAAAAAAACATGTCATAAAACTAGATTACAAAGTAAAAACAAATGATATACCAAAAAACATACCAACCCAACCCAAAACATGATAAACCAAAAGTAAATCAAGACCCCACATGACCAACAGTCACCTCTAGGCCATCCCAAACTGAAAGTAGCAGCAACAAGAGAAGCAAACATACTACAAGATGCTCTTCCCTTTACCTGAGTCCTATAATAAAATATCTATAAATGCCTAAATTAATAATCAGGGTGTGATCCAAATCCTAGTAGGATACCACCATAGTTTCTATACAAGGTCTAATATCAAGAATGCAACAATTCAGGATTTTAAAAAAATAGTTTTACAAAGAATTTTTATAAATCTAAACCATTTATAAACCATTTTACTTTTTTTATTCTTTGGTTTTCATAAAATAATTTCATATTCTTGAACCATAAATATGAAAAGTATAAGTGATAAAAAGATGAAATCATATCCATTCATTAAGTGGTATATAGGTAAACACATATCCATAAAACAACCTATCATACAAAGCTATGTGATACAACCTTGAATATAAAAAACCTATAAGTAATAATTCATGATAAAAATAATCATGTGATAAATAACTATGAATAAAAAATGATAAATAACCTCACATTGGGCTCTATCCCATGTAAAAATTCATAAAAGTCACTCAAAAGCCTAAATAGACATATATTAGATCCAATAGATATTGATTCCTACCAGTCGATATCACAAAAAGTTACCTCTTAGTGGTGCAACACACACTAAGGCCACTCGTGTCTCTATCCTAACACACCCAAGGTTCCCAATGTGAATTTTTCCAAATTCAATCCAAAACCATGATCACAATTTTATAAAACATTTCTAAATCCAATACATTTTGATTCAGAGGTTGAAAACACATTTCCAAATCAAGAAAATTCATTTTCAAATAAAAAACCTTTTTGAAAAAATTTTCCTTTCCAAGAAATCATTTGAAACCATCTATCACTTCAAATCAATGAAAAACCCAAAAAATTATCAATAATGAAATGAAATTCATTAAATTAACCCATTTTATAGAAACACCTACCTTAACATAGAATAAACCAAGCTTAATTCAACAATGGTGACCATAACTCAAGAGAAAAACCTTTGAAAGAAAAGGCACACTAGGAAACTAAAAAGAATTAATAAAAAACTATCTGATCACAAAAACGCAGCCAAACCATAGTCGTAACCAAAACTAAATAAGAACTAAAAGGATTACATACACTGAGAAAAACAATACAACCACAATGGTGATCAATCATTGAATGAAGCAATTCAGATGGAAATGAGTCACCCAAAATTTCCTAGGAAGAGCCTCTAGGTCAAGAGAAAGAAACCCTGCACAAATGAAATAAGAATTCCAGTCGATATAATAGATAAAAAACCAATCCTGAGGATTTTACACAGAATTTAATCCCATTACACATTGTGTAATCCTTGAATCTCGTATATGCTAAAAATATCATCGTCTTTTTATTAAAAAACCCATTTTTTTCCTTACATGAGGTGTAATCCTTACATACTATATAAAAATATCATGTTATGTATCTAGTTCATGGGTTCTGTTTGGTATCCATTACACATCGTGTACTCCCATTACACATCATGTAATTTCCCAAGGAATAGTATAAACTCCAAGTTCTATGCTAAAAATTCCAAAAAATCCATAACTTCACCATTATAGGTATCCTTCCAATTTATTCCCAGCATTACTCAACCAATGAAAAAGTAAAACCAAAACAAATGTTAAAACATACCTAAAATAAAGGTAATGAGTTGTTACAATCTCCCTACTATAAATTCTTTCTTCCCTAAGAAAATCCTCAAGATCCTAGATCCACAAAATAGAAGGACACTACTACCTCATCAATGACTCCCACTCCAGCATCTCGTGGCTATCCTATCCACACTTACATAGTACTCGGACTAGGGGGGTCGTTTTACCACATAGTTCCTTATCCTGATGATCTATAATATAAACTGTCTTCTAAACCAAAGTGATATCGAGATCAAGATCAATATCCTCTAATCTAATCACATGGGAATGATCTGGTATATACCACCTCAACAGGGAAACATGAAACACATCATGGATAATTATCAAACCATATGAAAAATTCAACTGACAGGCCACCCTCTAGAGTCATATAATGATCTCAAAGGGGAATACAAACCTTAATTCCAACTTACCCCAATTACCCAACTGGTGATGTCCCAAGTGAGGTGCAATGCTGAGAAAGACCTAATCACCAACCTCAAACTCTAGTATCCAACACTGACATTCCACATGGAATTTCCAATGACTCAGTTCTGTGATCAAATGCCTCTAGATCAACTGAACCATCTCCATCATCTTCTGGACAACACTCAGCCAAATTGAGGACCACTCTCCCAACTCTACCTAGCACAAGTGAGATCTAAATGGATATCCATACGAATCCACTAAGGTAACCATGTGTATAGAATCTTTATAACTATTTTTATAGGCTAACTCAATTAAAGGAAATTTATTTTCCCAAGATCCTCCAAAATCAAGAACACAAACTTAGAGAATATCCTATAGAACCTAGGTATCCCTCTCTATCTCTACATCCATATATAAATGATAAAATATGCTTAATTTATTATGGGAACCCATCACCTCCTGTAAACCTTTCCAAAAATTGGATGTGAACCTTAGATCCCTGTTAGAAACAACTTTAGAGGGAACCCCATGAAGTCTCAAATTCACTCAGACATACAAGTCCCTATACGGTTCCACTTTCATTATCTTTTTGATAGGTAGTAAATGCGCCAATTTAGTGAGTCAATCAATTATCACCCAAATCACATCCTTACCACTAGGATTATGTGGAAAACCAACAAAAAAATCCCTGGAAATATCATCACAATTCCATACTAGAATGGGTAAGGGATGTAACAACCCTATAGGTATCTGGTTCTCCACCTTAATTCTCTAACAAGTAAGGCACTGTGAAAAAAAATTGTTATCGATTGTCTCATACCTTTCCACCAATATTGGTGCCTCAAGTCATGATACATCTTGGTAGCACCAGGGTGAACATACCAACAATAATGGTGTCTAATGTCTAAACACTCCTATCTCAAGAAAAAATGAACAACCAACCTACTACGGAAGCACAAAACTCTACTGGGAGACTGAGGACACTCACCTGAGGTATCCCCAACATAAAGACTTTCACTAAAGCATTGGCACTCGATGTATACCACCTACTCAACCAAAAATCACTCATTAAAAGATAAGTAAAATTTTATTAAATCCAAGAACACTTGGCCACCAACATCTTCCACTTCCAAGACTATCTTAGCAAACAAACTCTTCAGAGATCACTCTTCAACCGACTCCTTCAAGACTTGTGTCGATAATTTTCTACTCAACGCATCAGTAACAACATTTACTTTCCTAGGGGTATAAGAAATATCAAAATCAAAAGTATAAAGATATTAAAACCATTTTATATATCGTAAATATAGACCCATATGAGTAAAAATCTATTCCATGCTATTATGATCAGAATATACCATAAACTGCACCCCAAGAAATAATGATGAACGTTTTGAGTGCATGCATAATAGATTCCAACTCAAGATCACGGGGAGTGTATTTATTCTCATGATGGAATAACTAGAAAGATCCACAATCCATAACTTATTTCCCCTACACCAATACATATCCCAAAACCATACCAAAAGAATCACAAAAAACATCAGAACCTGAACCTGGTTCTAGAAGAATCAAAATTGGTGTTGAAGTTAAAATTACCTTCATCTACTCAAAAGATCTTGGAACTTGTATTTCCATTCAAACTTCAACCTTATGAGTTAAATCTATCATCGAAGAAGTGTACTTGGAGAAGTCCTAAACAAACCATCTATAGTAACAAAACAAAAATCCAAGAAGCTCTAAATTTTAAACACATTTATGTGCTAATCCCAGGATATAACTGCCTATACCTTTTAAGGTTATACTTAGATTCCCTTCTCAAATATCACATGAACTCAAAAATTCACTTTTCAGATTCAATTCTCAAACTTTGAAATCATACTATACATATGATGTTCTTTCAAGGTTCGAATAATTACATCTAAATGGTCCATGTGATCCTCCTATGACTTAGTGTACACCAAAATATCATCCATGAACACAATAATAAAAACATCCAAGAACTATTGAAATATTTTTTTATCAAATCCATAGACACTACATAAGAATTAGTGAGTCTGAATGGCATAAGAAAAAACTCAGAATCCCTTTATAAATCCTGAACACTATCTTAGGTATATCCTCTTATCATACTGTCAACTGGTGATACCTCAACCATAGTTCAATCTTAAAGAACCAAAAATAACCTATAACTTAATCAAATAGATCACCAATCCTTGTAAAAGGATATTGTTTTTCATAATGGTCACCCGATTCAACTTTTGATAATTAATAAAATGTTCAAGGCTCCCGCCTACCTTATTAGCAAAGAGTATAGGTGAGTCCTATGGTGAAATTATAGGATGAATAAATCATTTAGCCTATATTTCCTCAATTTGGAACTTAAGTTTCACAAACTCAGAAGGTTCTATACTGTAAGATGGTATAGAAATGGTAATTGTACTAGGGAGCAAGTCAATAGTAAAATTGAACTCTCTCTATAGTAGAAAAGTAGAAAAATCATCCATAAATACCTCAGGGTACTCACATAAAACTATAGAAAGTTAACCAACCAATAAAGGTTTAACTACATCAAGGAATATCTATAACAACTGGCACAAGATTACCCCAGCATATAAAACAACAAGTCCATCCCATCTCAATCTAGAGTCCCACAAACCCTGGAAAACATGAGTGGCCCCATCGATCGATAAGAGATGAACATGAAAATGATAACAGTCTATCTAGGCCTTAACATCGATCATACAATCCATACTGATAATCAAGTCAAAGATTCCAAGATAAATCACTAAAAAGTATCACTCCACCTCAAAGTTGACTATCATCACCCGACACACGGGACATCTAAAACCTTGTTCTTACTACTTTACCAAAGGTGTGGAAAGATCCAAAAATAATGGAATAAGTTCCGAATTCAATTCCAATATTTCATCCAACTTTGATGATATAAAATAATGAGTAGAACATGTATCAATCAAAGCTAGCACCATAGAAGAAGAGATAAACATTGTACCTCTAATAGTAGTTGGTCCTTCTTCATATTCATCTAGAACATACTCCACTAAATAAATTGATCCAATATTAGACACATGAACATCTACCTTAGTCTGAGGATTAGAATCACCACCCTTGGAAGCGTCTACATGAGCCTACAAACCCTTAGGGGGGAGTGGATCCTTCCCTAATGTCCTGAGATATCTTTTCAAAAAATAATTGTTGATGGATAGATTGTCCAAAAAGATAAAAAGTCTTTGGAGAATCCAAAAAGTTAGTCTTGGTATGACCTCACCTTCAACATTGGTAGTATACAACCTACTTATGCCCTGCCATCACCCCTGATACTGGTCCTGGGGAAAACTAACCACTCTTATGATTCATTTTCTAGCCAGAAGATACACCCTAGCTAACCACCAAACTAACTAAGTTCCAACCAATCCTGTCTTCCCATCTATGTCCACCTCAATTAAAGATGCCTTGTAAACTACCTGCACAATTGTTGGAAGGCACATGAGTATCAACATTGACCGAATATTAGGCCTTGTCTTAACTCAAACCTCAAGCCTTCAGGTACTCATTAGTTAAAAGCACTATTTCTATATGTACTAACCCAAAAAAATAGTTATAATACTCCATAATGGTATGATCCCCATAATCCATGGTTAGAAACTCCTGTTTATTTTTCATATTCAATTTCTCAAGATAAAACTACGGGTTAAATATTTTCTTGAAGGAATTCTAGGTAAGATTATCATGAAACTTAACTTTCTCAATAGAGTCCCACCATCTCTTTCCCGATACCTCAAGTATATATGTGAAAAAACCCACCTTAGAGTCTTCATGAGTCTTAAATAAGTTTAAGATCCTCTCTATCTACTCAAGACACTCCTCGAATTCCTAGGGTCCTTTGTCACCATGAAATATGGGTGGATGCTGCTTAGTAAATTATGAGCCATAATCCACTACACATCCTAGGTTCCCAACACCCACTTGACCAAGAGTCTGAATAATGTGGATACCAGAGTCTACCAAAGTAGGTTACACTAGAAGATTCACCCATGGATCGTGTATCATGGCTTACTCTATTAGATTTAGAAGATATCTTCTTAGAGGCATTGCATAATAAAATAAAAAAACCAATCAGTCATGAGATAATTACAAAATCATAGGACCAACTTCAGGCATTCATAAAAAACATTTTAAACATTAATAAATAAAAGAAACCACTAAAATAATTACTTAAAAAGGAATAATTCAATTTAAATAAACATACCATATAGTTTATTCAAATGACCTGAAAGTCTAAGTCTCAAACATCATAAAATTACGTAATCACCCATTATAACTCGGTTTCAATCATGGAAGCGAGCTAGCCAATTCCCCCTTTTTCACCTATTATCTGAATTCCGATGGTCCTAAATCTGGTCTACCTAAGATCGAGAACCAAACTTGAGTAGTAAAAACCAACCTATGTCATCTATACGAGCCACCCAAACCATACCATCACATGATATGGGTAAAATAAGATAACTAAAACTAGTCTTTAATCTAATTAAAACAAGACATACGACCAGATTAAAAAGTTGAAATAGATGAGATACTACAAAGATATACAAACCCAAGATAAAATAGGATAAACTATAAATTAATTCAAGGTCACACATGACCAACATTCACCTCTAGGCTAACCTGAACTGAAAGAAACAACAACAAGAGAATCCAATATACTACAAGATGCTCTTCCCTTTACCTAAATCCTACAATACAATATCTTCAATCACCCAAAGGCACAAGTAGTGTGTGATAAAAATCCTAGTAGGATACCACCACCTTTTCTATACAAGTTTTAATATCAATAATGCAAAAAATTAAATATTTTAAAACAAAAAAGTTTTAAAAATAATTTTTATCAATCCAAACCATTTATAAATCATTTTCCCTTTTCATACTTTTATTTTCATAAAATCCTTTCATATTATCAAGCAAAAAATATGAAAGGTATAAGTGATAAAAATTGGAAATCATATTCATGCATCAAGAGGTATACAGATAAACACATGTCCATGAAACAACCTTTCATGTGAAGCTATGTGATACAAATTCATATATAAAAAAATTGTGAGAAACAATCCATGATAAAAATAATTATGAGATAAATAATCATGAATGAAAAATGAAAAAGAACCTTGTATTGGGATCTAGCATATGGGAAAATGTATAATAGACACTCACAAGCCTAAATAGACATATGTTGGGTCCAATAGATATCGAGTCCTGCTAGTCCACATCACAAAAAATTACCTCCTAGTGGTGCGACACACACTAAGGCTACTCGTGTCTCTATCTTGGTGCACCCAAGGTTACCAATGCACATTTATCTAAATTCAATCCAAAACCATGATAAAAATTTTATAAAACATTTTCAAATCTAATCCAATCCACTTTGGAGTTTTAAAACTTGTTTCTAAATCAAGAAAATCCATTTTTAAAACAAAACCCTTTAAAAAAAATATTTACAATAAATCATTTGAGAAAATTTATTACTTAAAATCAATGAAAAACCTAAAGTAATTTATCAAGAACAAAATTCAATTTGTAAAATTAACCAATTGTATAAAACCACCGACTCAACATGGTAGAAACATAGTTGCTTTCAACAATAGTGGCTGGAAACAAAGAGAACGACCTTTAAATGATAAGGCATGCTAGGAAAATAAAAATGATCAATAAAAAAACTATCTAATCACAAAATCACAACCAAAATACAATTGTAAAAAAAAATAACCAAAAGGATAAAATACTTGAAGAGAAAATATCCAAACACAATATATATCAATCTATAAATGAAGTGATCTAGATGGAAATGAGTCACCTAAAAATATTTAGGAAGAGCCTCCAGGTTGAAAACAAGGAACCCTGCATGAATGAAATAAGAATTCAAGTTGATATACCTTCTTAAAACTAACCCTTAAGATTTTATTTGGTGTGTAATTATATTATATGTCATGTAATTCTTGACTCCCTTATATGTAGAAAAACCTATCACTTTTTTATTAAAAAACTTGATATTTTTCATTAAACTATGTGTGATCCTTACATGGTTTGTAAAATTATCACACTATGTATCCAGTTCATGGGTTCTATCTAGAAGCCATTACACATAATGTACTCCCATTACACATTGTGTAATTTCCTAGAGAACAATAGAAACTACATGTTTTATGCTGAAAATTTCAACAAATCCATGACTTCACCATTACAGGTATATTCCTAATTCCTTCTTGGCATTACTAAACCAATGAAAAATTAAAACCAAAACAAAGGTTAAAACATACCTGATAGAAAGGTAATGAGGTGTTACATGATGGATACCTGAGTCTGACCATACCTATTTCGTTCAGTTTCATAGATGTCTCAGATTAAGATATATCACCATTGGGTGATATAGGTCCTTTCCCTGGGATCACCCATACTTTCCTCTACTAAATATAAGGTATAATTATAGGTATTATATAGACATCCTATAAGTAAGGCATTGAGTAAGATCCTTTGCATCCTAGTAATACCACTCAATCTATGAGTAACTAGTTAAACCCAGATGAATTCTTAGTGTTTCCTATCCTAGTTTGATGTCAGATTCCTAGGTACCGGTCTGTAGGTAAATACGACTTGGAAACTAGAATGAATTACTAAGGGGATAACCCTTAGGAAATATATAAGGAATAATATCTTGATCTGAGATGATAACTCGACATCCATCAATCATCATCTCTATGTCATATTCCCATACAAATCTGGGAAATGGAATCATGGTGAATCCACTCGATCCTAGAGAGTATCCTAATCATTAATTGAGGTGACCATCATCGACCCCAATTATGTCACAAACATCCAGTTCTGGGGGGAAATGAGGCCACCCGACAACCTATGACATCATCTGGATCCTAGTGTGTGAGGAATCCTAGGTGATATGCTAACTAGTATGGGTTTCTAATATTCACTCGATATTCTCCCATATTTCCCAATACTAACAGGAATACCAAAGTCACTATGTATTCTATTAATGGTAGAAATGGACATTGGATACTAAGATTACCAGGAATACAAGGATTCAAAAGTATTAATTACTTTTAATTTAAACATTAAATTAAAGTTAAATGGCCATCTTCCTTTAATTAAAATATGGATCCCATGCTATTGGGAATCCAACTTGATATATATACTTGATGACATAAATTAGATACACAAGTATAAATATACAAATGATTATAACTATATACAACATACTAATTCATCAAATTCTAGATTTATGTGGAACCAAAATCTAATGAAATAGATAGATAGTTCCACGCAACACATTGAGATTTTATGGTATATTTCTTTTAAATAAATTTATTCTCTTTAATAACTTGCGATACACACAAACCTGAGTCTAAATAAATCGTATAGTGTTATAACCTTGTTGTTAAATTGGATTGTATGAATAATACTTACTAAATTATGAAAATTATATGGTTTAAACATGTATAAAATAAATTCATTGGTTATCGTTGATTAGTAATGAAAATAAAAACCATTTCAAAGTAAAAGAAATGTTTTTTTTCTAAAAAACCATTTTAATGAAAATAATGATTTTTTATCTTAATAAAATAAATTAATCACTATTTTTGAATGATTTTAATTAAATTTATATATTATTTATGTTTTTATCATTCATCTAATAATTTTTCTAAGTATAATATAAGAATAAATCTAGTTTTATTCTTAAAAACTGTATTTTTCTAAAAAGTGGGTCCTTCGCGGTTTGTGTAATTATTTTAAAATTAATTTTTAATACTTTGAGAAAATTTATTTGAAAAAATGAACTTATTTTTTTAAATCATCATTTAAAAATTATCTTAGAGTAAATTTTTTATAATTTCCTAAAATGATTAAAATTTTCAATGAATAACGAAAAATAATGATTTTTATCGAAAATTTCCTTTTTGTTTAGAGAATTTATAAATTTACATTTTGTTTTAATTTTTTTAAATATAAAATTAGTTCAATTATATTATTATTAATATTATTTATATCATTGGAATCAATTTTATGTTGAAATTTGATATAAAAACTATTTTTACTTAAGGATTTTTTTAGAAAACCACCTTTCATCATGCTTGTGGGTTTCATTTTAAATTTAATTATAAAAAATATATGAATTTAATTTTTTAAATGGATTAAATATTTTTAATTATAATAATTAATATTATGTTATAAGTTCAACTTAATTTTTTGTCATAATTAATCATAAAAATAGTAAAACTTAATTACTACGGTTAAGGTTAAAACAGGTTTACTGAGGGGTAAACCAAAATATAAGGGTAAGTTTGCAAATAAAACTTGTATAAAACCTTTTTTTTTCTAGAAATATTTTGAACTTAAACTATAAAAAAATTCTAATACATTTAAATTTTTAAAGATTTAACTTGGGAATGACTTTATCATTTTGTATTCTTTTTGGAAATTTCTTAGAGGGTCCCCTCCCACACTTATAAAAGGACACCCCCTATCCTATCCTATACAAACTTGAAGATACTTTTCATTTATAAAATAATTGATAAAATAACTTACTTAAATCAATAAAAATTACCTATATTCACTATTTTAATCATAATACCATCCCAATAAGGCTTTAAGTATAAACCTAAAGAGATTCTACGAAGAAGAGGTATAGTTCTTAACCATACATTTTCATTTTATTTATTCTTATAACCCCTTAAAATAATCTCCAATTATGATAAAATAATAAAAATATATTATATATATTTATATTTTATTATGTTAATTTAATAATATATATCCATATCCTCTTCCATTAAATGGAAAAAACCGTCGATTGTGTGTACAACGAACTACTCCCTCACGAAGCGATGTAATTTATTTTCCATAAACACCTATAAAAAATGTATATAATGATGAATTTAATTCATATATATGATATTTATTACATAATTATACTTATGTAATTATAATATCATGTCTATCTTCTTACCATCTATTTTTTATGGAAAATGATAACGTTTCTCGTGCTTATATGTGGACTACCTCCTCCACAAAGCGACGTGATATGTTTTTCATTTTATTTTAACATGGATGGTAATAAGGATAGATTTAATGAATATATATTATATATATGATATAATAATTCTTTAAATGTAAATTATTATTTATATTTCTATCATTTCATTCGTCAAAAAAATGAAAACAACATTCATGCGTATGTACGACCTAGCATCTTTATGAACGGTGTAATTAATTTTTCTATATCTAACTATTATGGATGACTATAAATATGTATATAATGAATGTATATGATATTTAAATAATTATTAAAATTATTATGGAACCATGATCAAAGTACAAGGATCTAAACTACCAAACAAAAATATATGTGAAAAATGAAGTAATGATTACCTGGAACAATGATTTTAAAAAAGAATTTTTAATAAATGGATGATACAAGATTATAAGAAAATAATATAATTTATGATATATATTATTATGGTTCTATAATATATGTATAATAAATATATATTTATTATATATGCGGTTTAGACACATACAAAGGAAGTCAGACCAGAGGTAAGGGTTTATTTCACAATCTCATCATTATTTATGATTGTTTATGTTAAAGTCTCTACTGGGGGAATTATTCAATATTTATACCTTAAACACAATATATTTTATTCTCCTGTGGTTATTTATTTAAATTAAAAATTTTCCTTTAATTTTCCACTCTTTAACTACACAAGATACTGAAACCTTGTTTTAAAAAAATCTGACATTGTTTTTCTTCTCGGTCAAGAATATATTTCTTCCATATAAATATTTTCCTTAACATACTCTAGAGAATATTACTAATATTCCCAAATTATTTATTAAAGAATATTTTACACATGTTTTAATTTAAAAAAATGGTTTAAAATGAATCTTCCTATCATTTTCTGAATGATTTACTTTTTGAATTTTATTACAAAAGTGTGAAAGGACTATTTTTTAACTAATACGACATGAATATAATTTACCACCACCATGAATGACCAATGGTTTAGATATTACTCTACATTTTTATGTGATTTTTTGAATAATTTTTTCTTAATATTTTGGAAATTTTTTATTTTTAAAATTAATTTTTAAATTAAAAAGGTTATTTTTCTAAATAATATTTTAAATGATCTTTTTATGGTCTTTCTATTATTTAATGAAAATAACCCTTTATTTTAGTTATGATACACTAGGGATATGTTGTAATGATTCCATCATTATTATTTATCTTGAAGGTTTATGATAATTTGTATTGGTATAAATATTATCATTTCATTTGTTAGTTCTATAATATGAGTGTTTATGTGGATTATGTATTGAATTATTATTCTCCCCTTTCATATGATGAATAAATTGGACTTATTAAGTGATAGGAGGGAGATGTTATATCCCCTTGATGCATCGATTGATCTCATGATACAAACTAGTTTGGGTATTTGGCTGAGGCCTTACCCATTTATGTAAGATGTCTTGACATGAGGCCTTGACAATATGTTTATGATTTATGACATTATTCATTCCCTAAATATTATATTAGTTCTTGATTTTTTAGAAAAATGATCACAACAACCCTTATTGATGTCCATGTGATTATTTGATTAGTTATGATACCCATGGATAAGTTTCAAACTCATGTGATTATTTATATGTAATTATTTGATCATCACTTATTCCCACCATATTATTATTCATTATCAAGCTATTGATTAAATGGAATGTTATTTCAAACATTTACCTTACTATATTGATTATGCCTTATTTATTCATGATATATTACATTGAATGCATACCCTTACTAAGAATCTAAGCTCACCCCTTTCTTATGTTTCCTTTCCCCAGGATTCTAAGAAGGGTATTGTGATTGATATACATAGATATTATAAAGGTAACAGTGGTGTTCTCAAAGAGAATACTATTTTTTATTTTATTTTTTTCAAATGTAGTGTGAAATTCAAGTATGCATCTAGTTTTCAAATACTAATAAACTATTTGTTCTTTTGGGATGTGACCAATTGTATATAGTACCGATTTAATAAAGTAAAAATTGAATACGAGCTACTATAGTCAGGGTATTTATCATTAGTATAAGAGGAATTTTAGTAGAAACCATTGGAACTACATTTAGGAAAACATAGATTAGTGAATATAACCCTATGATTGACTTTTAGGACAATTTGAATTATAAAATAACATACTAAAGTTTTGGTAAGGTAATGATTATGTGGTTTTTATAAAAATGAATCCCTATATAGATATAATAAGTGGACATGGTTTTGGAATAGATTCATATAGTGGTAATAACCCCAAAATGTGTTAGTTTGAGTATATCTCAGCATCAATTTGGTGAAGGTGACTGTGCCCTTATTTCAAACCTATTTTGAAACTCCCTAAGGATATTCTTGGGTTAATTAAAATTTTCTTTATAAATCATTAGGAAAGATTTGAAAATATTTTTATTATTTGAAAAACTTCCCAGAAAAAACCAAGTTTATGACTATGAGATTATCTATGCATAGATTTTCAATTTATGTTAATTGATTCACCAGTTTTGATATTAAAAATTATTATTCATAATGTTATGATATAATATAATTATTCCATTATTTAAAAATGGTTTCTAGTGGAAGGAATTAAAACCTTACCAATGCGTATAATCCATATAGGGATTACCCTCATGGGAAAGATAATAGATGGTGCTGGAGCTGTAGCAAGAGATAAACAAATTATAACTATATTGGGGTAAATGAATCAAGTTAGAGCCAATAACCATTCCTTTATAGAGTATACTAATGATATAAAACACGATGTAATAATTTTAGACCACTTTATGTGTCAAAAATCCCCATCATTTAATGGGACAAAAAATCCATTTGTTGTTGAGCAATAGATAAGTTCCTTAGATAAGATATTTCTCACTTTGGGAAGTAATTAAAGGTAAAATATTTTCAAGGAAGTTTATTGTATCTCAAGGGTCACAAATCAATGGTGGACATTGATTGAAAACTCTAAGGATGATGAAGGAATAGTGATAATAGAATGTAATTATTTTAAGAAACTTTTCCTGGAAAAATATTTTCCTCACGGACAATGAGATAATATAGAGAGACAATAATTGAGTCAGAGGAAAAATAAAGAGGAAAATATTTTTAAGTATGAATCCAACTTTACAAGGTTATAGATATATACTATGGACTACAAACGTAATCCAAAGGGAAATATTGACAATTTATTTGATGGGATTAATCCAATTATTTAAAGAGCACTAATATCCCAAAAATTATCATCATATGAGGATATAATATCATGTGATATCAAGATAGATAAATAATTCACTAAGTATTATAACTTTTAAGGAAATAAAGATAAGAAAAGGGCGATTGAGTGCTCTGGAAAAGGAAATATGGAAAAGGGAAGAAGGGAAGGGTAAAATATAAAACTTTTAATAAATTTGGAAAGAAACACCATGGAACATGCTTGTTAGGAATGAGAGATTTTTATAGGTGTGGAGAGAAATGCCACAAGGCTTGTGATTTCATGGGAAATAAAGAATCTTCCAATATTTAATGCTTTATCTGTAAATATATGGGGTACTATTTAAATTATTTTCTTAAGCATCAAGATAATTTTCCTTAGAAAATTCCATGGGATCAAGGAAATGCTTATTTAGTCACAAAAGATAATGTTGAAGTTCCTAAAGATGTGGTGGTAGGCACTTTAGTCATATCCTCAAATTTAAATAATAATTTATTTGATTCAGGATCTTCACAGTCTTTAATATCTTCCAACTTTTCCATTAAAATTAAATATTTCTATATCACCTTAAGGAGTGAGTTATTGGTCAAGACTCATAGTGTACAACTCACCATAATAAGGATGTGTTAGTTAGTTCACATTATGAAACATAAACATGCCATATTTACTAACTTCATTATTATACCTATGGTTAATTTTGATATAATCCTTTGTGTGGATTGGATTTCAAAATATGATTTAATTTTTATTGTAAATAGAAGAAAATTAATTTTTTTGATGAAGATGTAGAATTACTCCTCTTTAGATGGGAGACTTTATCATTCAATTCATGTCTAGATTCACCCCCAATAGCTCTTCTGAATGAGATCCTTGTGAAAGAAGAGCATAGAAAATATTAGGATGGAAAATATAATATTCAAATTGAGGATGCACCTATTGTACATGAATACATTGATGTATTTTCCAAGGAATCACCTGGACATCCACTATAGTGTTAAATTTATTTTTACATTAATTTAATACCTAATTTAAGACCAATATCAAAGAATCCCTATATAATGGTCACTATGGAATTGGTGAAATTAAAGAAACAACTAGAGGAGTTTTTTAATAAGTGATTTATAAACCCTAGTGTTTCACCTTAGGGATCCTCTTTTCTTTTCATTAATAATAAAGGTAGAGGAATCAATGTTATTATGATAAATAAAAAGTATCCTCTACCTCACATTGATGATTTATTTAATCAACTTCACAAAGATCAATATTTTTAAAAGATTAACCTTTATGGGTATCATAAATTGTGAGTAAAGAAGGAATATATTCCAAAGAAAACATTTTGAATGAGTTATGGATGTTATGAATATATAGTAATTACATTTGTATTAACTAATTCACCCTTTATTTTTTATGGATCTAACGAATAGAGTATTCAAGGAATATATTGATTATTTTTTTGGTATTTATTAATGATATCTTGGTTTATTGTAAAATCTATGAGGACCATGAGAATCACTCGAGGATCATTATTGAGGCTTTATAAGAATAGATTTATATGATAAATTTAGAAATTATAAATTATTACTTCAAAAAGTCTCTTTTCTTGGCCATATTGTCTCAAAGTATGGAATCTCAGTTGATTATGGGAAGACAAAGGTAGTATAAGAATGGAATAAACCAATGAACATAACCAAGGTATATAGTTTCATTGGTTTGGCAGGATAATATTGGTGATTTGTTTAAAATTTTACCTGATTGGAAAACCCATTAATCAAGATTAATCATAAAGTGTTTATGTTCATATGGACAGAGGAATGTAAAGAATGTTATGAATAATTGAATAATAGATTGGAGAATGATCCAATTTTGACTATACCATTAAGAAATGATGGATTTTTTTATATAGTGATGCATCGAAGTGGGGGATTGGTTGTGTCCTTATACAGAATGATAAAGTTATTTCCTATGCATAAAGGTAGTTAAGGATTCATGAACAAAACTATCTAACCCATGATCTTGAGTGAGTGTCCATAATATTTTCATTGAATATATAGAGACATTGTTTCTATAGAAAATGATGTGATATATAAATGGATCATAAGATTATGAAATACATATTTTCATAGAAATATCTCAACATGATGAAAAGGCAATGGATTGAATTACACATAGATTATGATTTATCAATACACTACCACAAAGGGAAGGAAAATAAGGTAGAAGATGCATTGAGAAATAACGATCATGATGTTTTGAACAAAATGATGACTGATATGGATCCTATGTTCATGGATCTAGTAAAGACAAATATAGTAATTATTAAGGGGATACATCACTCATTTTTTAAATTATTATCAAACCATATTTGCTGTAAAAGATATAAATTTATTAACCTAATGATGAGAATTTTCAAAAGAAACTTAAAGTCATAAATGATGGAAAATTATTAGATTTAATTTGTGAATATGGTGTTATGAAATTTAGAAAGAGACTATGTGTTATATATATACCTAATATGAAGAGGGAATTTTTGGTTGATGCTCATAGATCTAATTTCTCCATACACCTTGGTTAAAACAGGATTTATAGATATTTGAGGGAACATTTTTGGTGGGATAATATAAAGCTAGATATTGATGATTATGTATCAAGATATTTGGTTTTCCAATAGGTGAAGGATGAGAGATAGTATACTAGAGGAGTCATGAAAACTCTTTCTATTTTTACATGGAAATGGGATGACATTACTATGATATTTTTAACTATATTACCAAAGAATCCTAGAAATAATGATGAAATATGGGTTGTTGTTAATCACCTCACCAAATATGAACATTTAATCACTATAAGAGATGATTTAACTCTTCAGTGCCTTTTATGAATCTTTATTAATTAATATGTATGACTTAATGGATCACCACTTTCAATTGTATCTCATTATGATCCATGGTTTACATAAAAAATCTAGAAAAGTATTCAGAAGTATCTTGATACTGAGCTTTATTTGAGTACCACTTTTCACCCTCAAACTAATGGATAGTTTGAAAGGAATATTCAAACATTATAAAATATGTTTAGGTCACTCTCTATTGACTTTAAAGGTATATGGGATCAATGTTTAACTTTGGTAGAGTTATCCTATAATAACAACTTCCATTCAAGTATTCAAATGGAACTATATGAAGCATTATATGGGAAGATATTTCATAATCCAAATAGTTGGGATAAAGTTGGTGAAAGGAAACTTGTAGGAAAAGAACTTGTGGAGGACGCAATGATAAAGATAAAGATTATTAAAACCCATATCAAGGTAGTTCAAATCAGGCAAAAGAGTTATGTTGATAACTAGAGGAAATATTTGGAATTTATAGTGGGAGATCATGTTTTCTTGAAAGTATCTCCATGGAAGGGTGTTATAAGGTTCGAAAAGAAAGGTAAACTAAGCCCTATATTAGAAATTTTGAAATCATGGAAAGAATTTGTGCTATTGGTTACCATTTGGAAATGCCACCAAGTCTCTCTAAAGTGCATGGCGTGTTCCATATATCATTATTAATTAAGTACATGATAAACCAAAAAAACGTGATCACCTATGAAGAAATAGAATTATAAGTTTATTTATATTATTTTGAAGATCCTATATAGATTTTGGACACTATAGAATAAGTGTGGACGAATCAAATAACTCAGATGGTAAAGGTACTTTGGAGAAATCATAAGATAAAAGAGGCAACATTTGAACTTGAAGAAATTATGATGAATAACTAACCAAATATCTATATGAGGTGATAATATATAAATTTCAAGGATGAATTTTTTGAAGAGGGAAGAATGTAACACCTAGATATTTTATAGTATAGTTATTTTAAATAAATTAAATCTCTTTAATAGCTTGTGATACATGAAATCCCAAGTCTAAATGCACCGTATACTGTTATAAGCTAGCCATTAAATTGGTGGGTATTAATATGAATAACAAAATTATAAAAAGTATATTATTTACACATGTATAAAATAAATTCATTTTCTATCAGTCAATTAGAAATGAAAATAAAAATCATTTTAAAGTAAAATAAATGTTTTTCTGAAAAACTATTTCTATGCACGCAATGCGTTTTTGTATTAATAAATTAAATTAATCACTATTGGTGAATTATTTTAATTAAATTTATTTATTATTATTTTTTATTATTCATCTAATATTTTTTTATAAATCATGAGATAATAATAAATCCAATTTTATGCTTAAAAACTATATTTTTTCTAAAAAGTAGTTCTGTCACGTTTTACGAACTTATTTTAATTTTTTTCCATTTTTAGAAAATGTATTTGAAAAAGTTAACTTCATTTTTTTATAATCATGTAAAAATTATATTAGAGTTATTTTTAGAGAATTTTCTTAATAGATTAATTTTTTTGATGAATAGGGAAAAATACCGATTTTTATTGAAAACTGCATTTTCCTTAAGAGAATTTACAAAGTTCCATTTTATTTTAATTTTTTAAAAAAGTAAAATTTGTAAAATCATATAATTATTAATAAAATTTAGATCTTTTGAACCAATTTTATATTGAAAATTGATATAAAAAGTTTTTTTACTTAAGAAAACCTTTTCTTTGGAAAATTGTTATTCGTTGCGCTTACTGGTTTGATTTTAAATTAAATTATACCACTTATATGAATTTAATTTGGTATAATGGATTAAATATTTGGAATTATAATAATTAATACTAGGTAATAAGGTCAACTTAATTTTTGTTTATAATGAATAGTAAAAATAATAATAATTAATCACTACGGTTGATATTAAAACAGGTTTACCGGGGGTTAAACCAAATTATAAGGGTAATTTTGACAATAAAACTTGTCTAAATTCTAAACATTTTTATTGGGAATGATTTTATCATTTAATATTATTTTAGGAAATTTACAAGGGGGATCTCCACCCAACTTATAAAAGGACACCCCCTATACTATCCTACACACACTTAAAGATACTTTTTGTTCAGAAAATAATTTCCAAAATAACTTCCTTAAATTCCTCCACATTACCTATAGTCCTTGGTTTGATTGGAATACCATCCTAGGAAGGCTTTAGGTATAAAACTAAAGAGGTTCCTTGAATAAGATCTATAGTTCTTAACCATGAATTTTTATTTTATTTATTATTCTACCCCATTTAAATATTCTCAAAATATGATAAAATAAAAAAATTTCCTTCCATATACTATGATTTTACTATATCAATTTAATAACATAAATCCATATCTTATTTCATAAAATAAGAAACAATACCTTCGATCGTGTGTACGATGGACTGCCACCTTGCGAACCATTGTAATTTTTTTACATCAATTCCCATCACAAATGGATATAATGATGAATTTAATTTATATATATTATATTTATGACATAATTATACTTTTTGAATTATAATATCACATATACCTTCTTACCTTCCAATCCTTTTGAAAATGATAATGTTTCTCGTGCGTACGTGTGGACTACCGACTCTACAAAGTGATGTGAAGTATTTTTTGTTTTATTATGACATGAATGGTAATAAGGATAAATTTATTTAATATTTATGATATATATGATATAATAATTATTCTATAAATTTTAATTATTATTTATCTTTCTTTCATTCCATCTATAAAAAAAATGGAAACAATGTTCATGCGTACGTATGACCTACCATCTCCATGAAGAGTGTAATCCATTTGTCTATATCTAAATTTTATAGATGAATATAAATATGTATATCATGAATATATATTATATTTAAACAATGATTAAAATTATGATGGAACCATTTTCAATTTACAAGGAATGAAACTACCGAACCAAAACATACATGAAAAATAAAACAATTATTACCCAGAACAATGATTTAAAAAACATTGTTAATAAACTGGTGATAAAATATTATAAATAAATCATATAAGGTATTATATGTATGATTATAGTTATTTAATATATTTATAATAAATATATATTTATAATACATGAGGTTTAGAAACATATAAAGGAAGTCAGACCTAAGGTAAGATTTTATTTCATAATCTCATTATTATTCAGGATTGTTTATGTTAAATTCTTTGCTGAAGGATTTATTTGATATTTTAACCTTAAAAAATATATTTTCTTCTCCTCTAGTTATTTATGGAAATTATAATACTTACTTAAATTTTACACTCTTTAATTACACAAGAAACCAAAACCAAATTTTAGGGAAAACTTACTTTATTTTTCTACTCAGTCAGGAATATTTTTCTTGCATATTCATATTTTAATTAAAATATTTTATAGGATATTTTTACTATTATAAAATTATTTATATAATACATTTTTACCCATGATTTAATTTTACAAAATGGTTTAAAAGTAGTCTTCATGTCATTTTTTAAATGAGGGACTTTTTGAATCTTCTTACAAAAGTGTTTAAGTAATTTTTTCTTAACTAATACAACATGAACCAAATTTACCAGAGTCATAACCATTCAATTATTTGAAGATTCCTATACAAGTATCCATGATTATTTTAAAATAAGATTTTTATACTTATATTCTGATTTTTTTAGTTTCTATAAGTTATTTTTAAAGTGAAAAGGTTATTTTCCTCAAGAATGTTTTAAATGATCTTTTATTTCATTTCTATTCATCAAATACAATAAAACATTATTTTAATTATTCTCTACTGGGGATATATTATAATGATTCCATCCTTATTTTTTCTATATATGGTTTATTATAAATTTTAGTGGGGGAAATATTAACATTTCATGTACTAGTTTTTTAATACGAATATTTATGTGGATCATGAATTGAATTCTTATTATACCCTTTCATACGATGAATGCATTAGACTCAGTAAGTAATAGGAAAGGCCCACTATAGACCCTTGATTCATTGGTAGATTTCATGAGATAAACTAGTTTGGGTATTTGGACAAGCCCATATCCATTTATGCAAGATGTCTTGGCATGAGGCCTTGATGATATGTTTATGATGTTCAAGATTATAAATTCCCTTATTATGAGATTAGTTATTAATGTCTATGTGATTAATTAATTATTTATGATATCCATGGATAAGTTTCAATATTAAGTGATTATTTATATGGAATTATTTGATCATCATTTATTCCTTCCATATTATTATTCATTCTCAAGTTATTGATTAAATGAAATGTGTTTTCATGTATTTACCTTGTTGTATTGATTATTCTGTATTTATTCATGATGGATTACACTATACACATACCCTTACTAAGCATCTGAACTTACCCCTTTCATATGTTTCCTTTCCCCAGGATTCTTGTAAATGTATTATGATTGATATATAAGGATATTCTAAAGGAAATAGTGGTGTTTTTTAAGAAAATATTATGTTGTATTTTATGTTTTAAAATGTAATGTGAAATTCATGTATGCATATAATTTTCTAATGCTACTAATCTATTTGATCCTTTTGTATGCGATCACATGTATATAATACCAACGTAATAAAGAATACATTGACTCTAGGATACTAGGATCGAGGTATTTACAGGCCATTTCCTAGGAGTCCTTGGCACCCAATCGTAAAATTAGTTTATGGAGTAAATCCCCTCAAGCACTACCAATTCATTTATAATTGTCTAGTTATAGTAAATTAAAATTTTACTGATAAATAAATTTATATGTTACTTGAATTCAGAGGGTTTTTTGAACACTAGAACCCATATTATTATGATGTCAGCCTTAGTGGCCATGATGGTTAATCCATGGTTCGGGGGATACCCTTGGTCATCACTATCTATAACCCTTCAAGCTTAAACATCAGCTTGAGTTATAGGTTTCACCCATAATCATCACTATCCATGGCCATACATACCTTTTTAGGGTCATTCTATCAATAGATAACCCACTATGTCCCTTTAGTATCAATACGATAGAGGTACGTTGGCTTTGGTGGTCGATCTCAATCATGGTCTCAGCTAAACACACAATGAACCAGGAAATCACATCCCATGACATCATCAATAGGGTGGAATGAACTTTACAACTATACAAGGTATTAACACATTAGAAACAATAAATAGATGTTTCAAAAACCGTCTTAGTCCTTAGGTTCACTCTGGTATGGTCTTCTCACCCAGCTGAATTATATTCCACATAAGGTTTTCTCACTTAGGCCTCGTCACATCAGATGGATGAGGGTCGCTCATCCCATCCTCCAACCGACAAGCTAGAAAAACCTGAGGCTTAAATGGGTCCTCAAAATACTATACTACCTAGGGTATTTATCCCACCCTCACCTATATATTAGAGTCATATCAAGCCCCTACACATAGGAATTTCAGACAGTCCAAACTCACCTCTTAAGAGGTCAAGAGGCCACCCAGTATCATAAAGGTCATGGAATTAACCATCAATAGCCAAGGAATCTAGTGAGCGCATATGGGTTTTTCATGAACCTTGGTATCCACCCATTTTAATTGGACAATTTAATTTAAGTATTTCATTTAATCAAATTAATTTGGGTCATCTTCCTTAATGGAAATATTGAGAATTAACATTCAACCATAAAAAATAATAAATTCCATAGGGAAAGTGAGCGAAACCACCTTCCTTTTACCGAATCTTTTCCACATTGATGCCAAGGGCTAACAATAGCTTCCAAGGCCCATCCTAGTCCATCTAAGACACCCGAGTCCTGTATCACAACCAAAACACTAGAATTAATTAATTAAAATCACTTGATAATTAATTAATTAATCTAAAAAATTATAATTAATTAATTAATCTCATTAATTATAATTAATTAAACTATTTAGATTAAGTAGTAATAAAGCCTAAATTCTCATCAGATGATTCCATCACATCAAGGATTTGATTAAACACCTTCCAAAACCCCCCAAAATACCCCAAACCTTGAACTAAGAAAATTTCCTAACCATCAATATCCAAAAAATTATTAATCTAATTTCAATTAAGCTCAAATATTTTCAAATTCACCACAAAAACATACCTAAATGAAATGGAATGTGACGAAGTGAAAATGACCTCCCTAGTTACCCTAATCTTAGGTAGAGTAAAAGACCCATCATGCATGGATGATTACATTATGCTCTGGTGGAATCAAAACCAAACCCTTAAATTAGGAATTTGTTTTATCAAAGGATTGAAAGAGGTCAGTGGAGGATAGTTAATTGAATATCATACCTCAAAACACTTGAAAAAAACCAAAGAAGATACCCCCTTTATTAGGGATAAAGATTAGAAGGAAGGGGAAAGGGATCTAGATTGCATGAGGGAGGAAAAGGGTAGAAATAAGGGAATGAACTCTTAAAATATTATAAGGACAAAATTGTAATTTGAACTATTTAAATGAGTCACACATCTTGGACACACAATGGTAAAAATCATCTGTGAACCATGTGACCTCACAATCCAAGGCATTACACCTTGCATGGTTTGGCCGCACAGTTTTCCAAACCATGCGCCAACTATGAAAACACTACTATAGATTTAGAAACCCTCACATGGTTTCATATTAAACATCTCATGGTTTTAACGTAACCATGTTCCAACTATGAAATCTAACTATTATTTTTTACAAAATGAATTAAAAGTTCATTATTCATCAAGGTGCCACACGGTTTCCCCTAGACCACGTACCCTAAATTGTCCACCCTAGATAAAAAAATCCAAAACCTCCAAACTTACCTGAAACTCCCAAGACTCACTCAAGCACCTAGGATACCTCCCAATCCTCATTCCATGTCTAAAAACATCACCTTGAGTCATTTTAATTGTCTAAATTTAATTTTGAATCTATGATCAAAATTTACCCCATTTAGTAATTGAAAATTATATTTCCTTTTTAAATTTTCAAATCATATAGACATAAAATCATACAAACTCCCAAGCTGAATACTCATAATCCTTTAGAATCCTTGATGTCCATTAAAAAAACATCCTGTTTTAGCTCATTCATGAATTATTGCTCAAATGGCCACGTTCCGCATTCGAACACCCAACACACCTCTAAAGTGCCACTTCAACCAGGGTGCTTAAGACACCAAACCACGATCCAATGCCTATAACCACCACTAAACATTGATACAGTTCTTAACCAAGCTTAACTATCTGGAGAAACAACCATGACATCATCTCATTCCCCAACCAAATTATGGTTCCCCCACCATAGGAACCAGTATAAGAATGCTAGTTCTGAGCTACAACACTGACCACCATTAGAATTTACCATAAAAAAACTTATCATGGATTCCAAAAATGTTCTTGAAATGGTTTGAAACACCCAAATCCATACAAACATAAGAATTCTATTCCTTTTTCTCAATTCTGGATTTCGAGTCAAAACAGATGCGCCTCTATTATCCGTCCACAATATGAGTATGTTAGCCTTTCCTCGAAAGGCCCCTACTAAAACCTGGTGTGATCCCATCATATCCCAAAAAATGTGATTGATGAATTTACCAACCAAATATATCCAATTACACATTATAACACAATCCAAACCTTATCTAGTTGACTTTATTTGAAAATTATTGGCTCCAACCACTAATACATCCCCAAAACCTGATCTCAATGCCTTTATCCCTAAATACATATCGTAATCATCCAAGAATTCTCACTAAATATTATACCTTAATTATAGTGGAATTTTTGGATAAACTATCCACTATCCATTTCCATTGTTGTTTCATACCATAAACACTAAGAAACCACCAACCCGATCTTGCTCAAATCACCTCAAACCATCCTGAGCTCAGTGCCCTCACCCGTAATTCATCTGATACTATATTTGAACCTATACTTGACATTAAATAAAGAATATAGTAGTACTATGATCCATTTATCCACTATAATCCAAATGAAAAAATTTTCATTAAAATATCTGTCAGATACCTAAGAACCTTTTCATGTGAGGGTCACATGCTGGAAACTGACATACTGCTTCCACCCATAGACGCATTCTTGTCATCATAATTAAAAAACACCTTATTAACATGGTAAATTCCCAATAAATTATAGGAATTAAACATTTTCATGGAAAATCCACTCATTGAGTTCCACCTCAATATGTTCCATCATCAAATGCTTATCGTTCCTCACGATCCACAATCATCTACTGCCAACCCCTGACACCATGACTCCTTGATAATGCGTGTCATAGTCTAACCTTGGTTCAAACTTCCCTTTAAACCTAATCCATTTATGAAATCCCCTATTCCATGTAGGGAGATTCAAAAACCTCATCTTGACCCTCAACTTTCATGCCCATAAGTGGTGGATTTCCCTCCTCAGCTCTAATCTCAATCACGACTGTTGCTGATTTCAACACCCGACTCACACTACTGTTAGTTACATGTCATCAAGGAAATAATGACCTTGCTCGATGAAATGTTAGTTTGTTACACCAACCAAATGTATAGGCATTACCCCATAACATTCCAGTCATGATCATCCACCTGCACTCTATCCATACTGCTAAAAGGCCACCAAATGCATAGGTTCGGACATCACCCTAGTCCTGCCTTAAAAAAAAACACACTTTGATACCTAAAGAACTAATAAACAAGGTGATTTTCACTAAAATATGAGTACCTCCCATGCATCAGTCTCATACCTCAAATCACCTATTCATGATTCTATTAATAAAGAAAACACTAACCCATGATAACCTCTCTAATAGGTCACCCTCAATCAAACCACACGCAAACACACTAGTTTTTGAGTCAAAACTAAGGGCCTCTAGGTCTCCCAAATAGCCTTACCAGTAAAGTCTCACTAAGGGGACACTAGGTCTGACCACCTATTCCCTAGGTCACATAACAAAAGATTTCATACATGCTCCTGTCTCAAAGGTATCACGACATCAACATGCCAAGAACCCAATCATGGGGTCTCAAAAAAGACTGCATTATATGTCGAACACCACCCATAACCAGGGATCCCATAATCATGAGCATCTAATAATGGGACTAGTACCTCGAGGATCATGTCTCACTAGTAAAATCTTGAAAAAACTAATGAAATCACACTAGAAGATACTCATCAAGGGAAAACACAATCACATAGTTCAATTATGTATAATGTCATTCCAAGATATTTGGGAAAACACCATATAGGTTGTTACTGAAAATTTAATTAACCAAAACTAAACAATAACAAAAAAAGGGTCTAACACTTAGGTATGATGTTTTATACCGACCCACCAGGGTTACTACACCTCCTGTGTATAAGGATTGTGTCATCATCCTCATCATTAATGAAAATGTCACCATAGATCTACATGACCTTCCATAAAACGTAAATCCATATACGTGTTGGACCAAATAAGTAAAATTCATACAATTAGTTATACATGAAAACACTACATGAGAAGCTATTTATACTTTAAAAAATTATTCCTTAGTCATCATTGATAAAAATCAAACTATAAAGACTATATTTCATATGAATCCTACATGCCTGACACGATACATGAGTTACCTCTTTCCTCTATAGGACAAGAGTCAAATCCAAGCCACTAGCCTCTTTCCAAAGGGCCAAGATAAAAAAAATACATAATAACCAAGAACATAAAACATCATGTGCATAACTAAAATATAAAAACCTATCTAATCATAATAGAAAAAACAAAAACAATAATCCCATAACTTTGGTATCCTGGATTTCCTATCAAAACAAGTGTTCTCGACACACCAGTCTATCATAGGATCTAAAAAATTCCTAATAATCCTATCCACCATTTACTAAATAGTAATACTATAAAAAAATTAATGATATTTTGCCACTTTTTCACACCCCATCCTAGTTAATATTGATAATAATCGGGTTAGGTTTGCACAAGGCCTTAAGCATGACTCCCCATTTTCTAGAGCCTACTAACTAGTAGTGAGGGCCTAAGGTGTGACTGTGAGGAAACTATGATCTTGTATCAGGGTAAGAAAGATAATGAGAAATTACTAAACATGATACATAATATTAATAAACTAAAAGTGAATTGGAAGCTGTAAATATTCCATCCTATAATAAAGGAAATGAAATAGTTGAAAATAAATACATAGAGGAATTAGAAAATACCTATTCCTAGTCTCTAGTTACTATATGAGCTAAATTTTCCTTTAAAATAATAAATAACTTATTCCCCATCCCATCCTATACCTAAAAAGAAGTGATATATTCTCAGGGACCCCCAGTGCATTGGTAACCCAAGTTGGGTGTGAGTACAAAACTCAGTAGGGAACCACCAATGCAGTCTTGTACATAGATAGTAAAAGTAGTGTATGTGAATGTGAAATAATCAACTGAATAAATAAAATGATATTTATATTTTTAAAATAAATTAAATAACTAATGTCATACCTATGGCTTGATGGTTACCTGGGTCTGACCATATCTTTTTCGGCTAACGCTTGAGTTATCTCTAAGAAATCTATGTCACCACAGAGGGATATAATTCCTACCCTCAGGATCACCTATACTCTCTTCGACTAAATATAAATTATAATTTTAGGTATCAACTAGAAATAATTTAAGTAAGGCATAAAGTAGGATCATAGGTGTTCTAGGCATACTACTCAATCTATGAGTAACCAGTGGATCCCATATGACTTATTGACATTCCCTATCCTAATCTGATATTAGATTATTAGGTCTTGGTCCATAGGAAACCAAGACTTGTAACTAGAGTGAATTCATAAGGGGATGAAAATTATGTATTATATAAGGAATACTCTCCCAATCATAGATGATATCCTGACATCCATAAGTCATTAGATCTATGAAAAATTCCAAGACAACTCTTGGAAATTGAATAATAGAGTTACTACCCAATCCTAGGGAGTATCTTAGGAATAAATCAAGTATACCATCATCAACTCAGGGGACGTCACAAACATATAGTGCTCAAGAGAAATGTGGCCACCCAAAAACCTATTACATCATATGGATCTTAGCATGCTAGGTATCCTAGGTGATATTATAAATAAAAGGGATTTCCGAGACGAACTCAGAAACCTCACTTAATTTCTATTATAGGGATGAATCCCAGAGATAATAGGAATTATGGTAATGGTAGCATTGATCATTTGATCATGATCTCACCAAGAATCTTAGTATTTACAAGCGTTATTTAATTTTAATTCAAAATTAAATTATAGTTAAATGAATATATTACTATAATTAAGAGCTGGATTCCATTATTTAGGGAATCTAACTTGATATATATACTTTATTTCATTCATTCAGACACACAAGTATAAATATGTATACAATTATAGCCATATACAACAGAAAATTTTTTCACATTCAAGATTCGTGAGGTCCTAGGTTTCCTTGAAACCTATCTATAAAATAATTTAAGGGAGGATCGCCCCTAAATCACCACTGATTCATTTATAATTGTCTAATTATAGTTAATTATAATTTAAATGATAAATGAATTGATATATAACTTGAAGTTGGGGGGTTGGAAGAATGCCATAACCCATCTTATCATGACACTAGACTTAGCATTAATACTGGTAAATCCATGATTTAGGGGGATACCCTTGGTCACCGCTATTCACATCCCCTTAGGATTTTACATGAGTTCAGATTCCAGGTGCCACCTACAACCACCACTACCCATGGCCATAAGAACCCACTCAGGGTTAGTTTTTAAAATGAGGTGACCATTGGACCCCTTCAATATGAGTACATAAAAGACATCATCACTTGGGTCCTTAGTCTTAGTCATGATCTCAAGTCAACACCCAATTCACCAGGATGTCATGTACCAAAATATCATTAGTAGGGGGACATTACCCTACTGGATACATAGGGTCTTGCCACATCAGCAATAATCAAGAGATGGTGCACGACCTATATCAATCCTTATGGTCACTCTGGGTTAGTCCAATCACCCAAACTACTCTAGGTCTGCCTTCCAAACTACTCCAAGTCACATTTTAACAAAGGAGGTTCACTCATACCATCCTTGTCTCAATAATCTTGAACAAATCTAGGTGTAAAGGTGTCCTCAAAAGCCTATATGGACCAATGTCTCTTTCTCAACCTTAAATATATCTTGGAGGTGTCCCAAGACCCTTTATATGGTCTATCGGGTTTCAAATAGTCTATCCTCATCTCCCAAGTGGTATAGAGGTCGCTCAGTATCATAAAGGTATTGACCTCATCCATTGGCAGTCACGACATCCAACTAGCTCACATGGGTTGTTCGTGACCCATGTCATCCACCTATTTTAATTAACCAATTTAAATTAAGTATTTCATTTAATTAAATTAATATGGTGCATTGAACTTAGTGTAAAGACCAATAATTCACATGAATCGATAAAAAATCATAAATATTTTATGTAAAGTTTATGATACAACCTACCTTTTACCGAATCTTTTCCACTTCGACACTAATGGATGGGAGTAGCTACCAATGACCGTCCTAGCTCATCCAAAACACCCAAGGTCCTCTCTCACAACTAAAACACAATAATTAATTAATTATAATCACCTTATAATTAATTAATTAATCTCAAAAAATATAATTAATTAAACTATTTAGTTTAAATATTTGTAAATCCAAAATACTCACCGACTAATTCCATTGTGCCTGTACTTCAACCAAATGACCACCAACAACCTGCGACATACCCCCAACCTTGAAAAAAGAAAATCCCCCAACCATATACATCCAAAAAAAATATTAATATAATTTAAATTAAGATCAAATCTTTAAAAATTTAACATTATTACATTCTATAATGAAACAACATGTAGCAAAGTGAAGATGGTATCTTGAGTTACCCTCTTCCTATGCAGAGTGAAAGCCCCATCATGCTTAGATGATTCCATTGTGATCTAATGGAATTGAAACTAGATCCATAAAATATAAAACAAAATATTTATTAAAGTATATGAGGAGGACTATGGAGGCTATAATATGGAATATTATACATAAAAACTTCCAAAAAATACCGAAGAAGACACCCTTTTGATGGGTCTTGGAGAGGAGAAGGAAGGGGGAAGGAAGCTGGATCACATGAGGGATGAAAAGGGGAGAAAGAGGAGGATACCCTATTAAAATATTGGGAGGAAAAATAGTAATTTTACCTCTTTAAATGAGTTATATGGTAGTCCAAACCATGCACAAACTATACGACCCCACTGTCTAAGTCATTACACCTCACATGGTTTGGCCGCACGGTTTTCCAAACCTTATTCCAAGCGTGAAAGTACCAATGTAGCCTATAAAAACCTCACATAGTTTCCTCTATAATTTATCATGGTTTTAACTTAAAATTACAGAAACCATGCTATCTAAGCATTCTATTTACAAAAATAAATTGAATTTTCATCATCCATTAGGGTTCCACACAGTTTCTCCAAAACTGTGCACCTTGAAAAAAAACCTATGAACTTACCAAAAACTCATGAGGATCACCCAAGAACCCTAGATACAAATTTATCCTCATTATATGTATAAAAAAATAACCTTAAATATTTAAAAATATCAAAATTACATTTCAAATCTTTGATCAAAATTTGATTCATCTAATAATTGAAAATTTCAAATTTCTTCTAAATTTTACAACTCATATAGACATGAGATCTTACAACCACCCCATATAAATACTTACTATTCCTAATAATCCTCAATTTTATTAAAAAAACATCTTGAAATACATTTTATATTAATTATTTCTCAAAAATCTGTGTTCCACCTCCAAACGCCCAACAAGCCTCAAAAGCACCACTTTAACTTGGGTTCTTAAGCCAAAAAACTACAAGTCAATGCTCATAACCACCATAGAAACATTGAGATGATGATTAAATGAGACCTTATATCTTGATACATGAAAAAATCATTGTCTCAATCACCAATTATCCTATGTTTCTCCCCACCATATGACATAGAATGAGAAGGCCAGTTCCGAGCCATGAAACTACCCACTGTCAGAATTTCTTGTAGAAACACTCATTCCACATTACAATGATGTTACCAAAATGGTTTCAAACACACGTAACCATTTAAACATTATAGAACCACTCCCATTTATCGATTCCATATTCCAAGTTATAATGGACATTCCTCCATCATCCATTCACAACATGAGTATGTCAAACTTTCCTCACAACTCCCTAGACAAAACCCATAATTATTCTATAATATCCCAAACAATGTTCCTAGTTAAATTCCCAATCTAATATATATAATTACATGAAAGAACACAATAAAACCCATATCTATTACACTTTCCTAAAAAAACATGTCTTTAGCTGTTGCTGCCTCACCAAAACCCAATTTTGATGCCGTCACCCCCATTGGCATCCCATGATCATCCAAGCATGCTCACTAAAGTCTGTACCTAAATTAAAATGAATTTTACTATAATAAAAATACACTTTCCATTTCCATAATCATTCCATACCATGAACATCAAGGCACCACTGGCCTGATCATGCTATAATCACCTCAAACCATCCCGATCCTGGTGCTCTCACCCACACTTTTCCCAATACCATATCTGAACTTGTACGTGGAATTAATAAAGGAATCATGTATTAATTAGGTCCATTAATCCACTATCATTAAAATTAAATAATGACTATCGAATGATTGGTCACACACTCATAACCCTTATCATGTGAGGGTTACACACCAATAACCGAAATCCTTCTTCCAATATTAGGAGAATTATTGTCATCACACAACAAAAAAACTCTTTTTACCACGACACATGCCTCATCCATAATTTTATATAACAAATATCATGGCCAACCCACTCCTTGAGTGTCACCTCAACAAGTTTCATCACCAAACACATGTCATTAATCACAAGCCACACTCATCTATTGCCAACCCCAGACTCCACATATCCATAAAAATGTAAGTCAGGATCTAACCTCGAGTCAACTATCCCATGATACTTGATCCATTTTTGACATTCCCTCTCATATGGAGGAATATTCTGGAACCTCATTTTATCCTTGGAGAATCATGACCATGAGCATCGAATCTACTTCCTCATCTCTTGGATCTCTTATGTCCATCTCCATTTTTTACACCTGCCTCATGCTCATGCGAGTCACACATCATTAATGAAATACTAACCATACTCCATGGAATTTTTATTCATTAAACCAAACACAGGTCTAGAATGCAAATGGTTCCATTCTAATCATGATCATCCACTTGTGCTCTGACTATGCTACTAAAAGGCCTCCAAACACACAAGGACATAATTCACCATTTTTCTGCCCTTGAAACCACACTTTGATACCTAAATCACCAACACCCGAGGTTCTTATCACCAAAACCTGAGAACCACCCATGCATCAATCTCATATGTTGAAGAACCTACCCATGCTTCCGTCCCTAAATAAAACACCAACCTAGTCTAACCACTCGAACATGTCACCCTAAATCAAAACACACACTCACCCACTAACATATGAGTCAAAACCAAGGGCCTTTAATTCTCCCACATGGATATAATAGTAAAGTATCACTAATGAGAAACTATTTTCATACAAATATCCCCTAGTTCATATCTCATGGGAAATTATACAAACTCCCATCTCAAAGGTATCATGAAATCAACATTCCAAGCACCCATTCATAGGGTCTCACACACAATGACATCACAAAATAACCAATACCCACAACTATAGAACCCATTATCATGATAATCCACCAATGGGGATACTCACTCAAGGATCACATATCACCAGTAAGATCTTCCCACAACAAGCAACATCTCCATAATGATCCACATCAGGGGAAAACATAAACACATGGTTCAGTTAAGTTGAATTCCATTCCAAGATATACAGGAAAACACCATATAGGTTATTATTTTAATTTTAAATAATCGAACCCAATCAATAACAACCCATTAGGGGTTTGATGCTTAGGCACCAAGTGTCGTACCAACCCACCAAGGTCCTATACCTCTTATGCACAAAGACCAAATCATTGTACTCATTATCAAAAAGTGTCTCACCATAGATCCACATGACACTCCATAATAGGAAAGTTCATATACATTTTTCCCCTCTGATTAGAATTACACCAAGTAATTATATAGGAAAAAACTATATTATTAGTTATTGAAACTTTAAACAATTGATCTTCAGTCACCTGTGTTAAAAATCACACCAATGGACTATATTTTATATGAATCCTACATGCCTAATATGATGCATGAGATGCATCTTGCCTCTATAGGCCGAGATTAAAATGAAAGATACTTACCTATTTCCAAATATAAAAGATATATAAATCCATAATAATAAATAAAATCAAACATTATTTTCATCAATCAAACTAAAAATCATATCCAACCATAACATCGAAAACTAAAATAGTAATCCCATATCCTCGATAACATGGAATTTATACCAGAAAAAGTATTCTCGATACACTCATATGATATCCATAACATACTCCAACACATTCATAATAAACCTCTCTACTAAGTCCCAAAAAGTTATACCATAGTGAAGTAATGCTCTAATACCAATTTTCACACCCCACCTAGGTTACTATGAAAAATAATCAGGTTGGGTATCCATATGTCCTCAAGCACAACTCCCCATGCACCATAGGCTTCCGAATAACAAAGAAGGACTAGGGTGTGACCATGAGGATAATATTACCACATATCATAGTAAGAAATATAGTGGGAAATGAATAAGAATGATCCAGAATAATAATAAACTAAAAGTGAATCAGAATCTAGAAATATGCCATGTTGTAATAAAGGAAATGAAGTGGTTGAAAATAAATACACAATGGAATTACCAAATAAGTCTTATATATCTCTAATTACTATATTATATAACTTAACCAATAAAATAATAGATATCTCAGGCCATAGTCCAACCTATACCTATAAAAAATTGAGAGGTGCTCGGTTACCAGAGTAAAATCACAGACCAAGCAGGGTGTGATTACAAAACTCAGTAGGGCACCACCAATGAAATCTCGTACATAACCAATAAAACAGTGTATGTGCATGTGAACTATTTAACTAAATAATGATAATAATATTTATCTTTTGAAAATAAATTAAATAACTAATTTCATACCTGGGGCCAGATGGCTACCTAATATAGCCCATATATGCTTCAACTAGTGCCAGATATCTTTGAGCAAGCTATGTCACTTTAGGGGGATACAAGTCCTAACCCGAGATCACCCATAATCACCTCTAATAAATATAAGGTATAATTCCATGTATCATATGTACATTTTGTAATTAACTCATGGAGTAGGATTATAGGAATCCTAGGTATACCACTCAAGCAGCGAGAAACTAGTGGAACACATACAACTTTTTAACATTCCCTATCCCATCCCGATGTTAGATTATTAGTTCCTAGTCTATAGGAAACCAAGAATTGGAAAATTGAATGCATTTATATAGGGATAAACCTTAGAAAATATATAAGGGATACTATCCCTATTTGATATGATAACATGGTATCCATCAATAATTGGATCTATGAACTATTCCTAGATAACTCTGGGAAATGAAATCAGGGTGCATCCATCCACTCCTAGGTAGTATCCTAGAAATCAATTGAGGTGACCATCATAAAAAAAATTAATGTCACAAACATCTAGTACTCGAGGGAAATGCATCCTCCCAAAAAACTATGTCATCATCTTTATCCTAGTGTGATAAGTATTCTAGGACATATGCTAACTAATAGGGGTTTATAAGATGTACTTTGAAATCTACCATGTTTCCCAACACAGGGAGGTATCCCAGAGACACCAATAATTATAGTAATGGTAGAATCAAACATTAGATCCTGATATCACTATAAATCCATGGTTTTACATGTGTAAATTACTTTTAATTCAAAAATTTAATTATAGTTTAATTACCATCTTACTTTAATTAAGAGATGGATCCTATTTTATTGGGCATGCGACTTGATATATATACTTTATGTCATGCATTAAAATACAAAATTATAAATATACATATGATTATAACTATATAAAGCATACTTATTTGTTACATTTAAGATTCAGATGGAACTGACATCTGATGTAATAGATATATCAGGTTAGGTCATAGGTGCCTTTGTTACCTGAACATAAAATTAGTTGAAGGTGGAATTAACCTCAATCACTACCAATTAATATATAATTGTTTAAGTCCAGTCAATTATAATTTAATTAATAAATTATTTGATACTTAACTTGAAGCTGGAGGGTTGGCTGAATTACATAACCAATCTTATTATGACAATGGAATTAATGTACATGATAGTCAATCCATGATTCAAGGGGATACCCTTGATCATCACTGTCCACAACCTCTCGGTCTTACACATCAGTTCAGGTTCTAGGTTCCACCCACAACCATCACTACTCATGGCCATACATACCCACTCAGGTTTACTTTATCGACATGGTTCCCACTAGGTATGTTTGGTCTCATTACGATAGAGACACCCTTACTTAGTTCCTCGATCCCAATCAAGGTCTTGGGTCAACAACCAATGTGCCAGGATGTCACATCCCACAACATCATCAGAAGGGTGGTATTACCCAACTGGCTACACAAGGTTTTTCTACTTTGGAAACAATCAAGAGATGGAACACAACCCATCTTGGCCCTTCGGGTTAGTGTGAGATGTTCCACTCACCCAACTTGATCTTGGTCCACTTAAGGTCTACTAACCTAGGCTTAGTCACATCATACGTCATTCATATTATCCTCATCTTGACAATCTTGAAAAATTAAAGGTTTAATGGGGTCCTTAAAATACTATATGGCTTAGAGGCATCTCAATCCCCTACAAATGGGCCACTAGGTTTCATATAGTTTGACCTCACATCCCAAGAGGTCTGGAGGACACTAGGTATCATAAAGGTCCCAACCTCAGCCATTGGTGGCATAGGTGTCCATCTAGTGCACATGGGTTGTTCATGACCCCTAACATCCATCCTTTTTAATTATCCAATTTAATTTAAGAATTTTATTTAAGTGAATTAATCCAGTAAAAATATCTCAGTGGAGAACCTTATCATTCATATGCAACCATAACAAAGCATAAATTCCATAGAGAAAGTGCACGAGACCACCTACCTTTTTCTGAAGCTTTTCCACTTTAATGCCAAGGGTTATTAATAGCTTCAAAGGCTCATCCAAGACACCCAAGATCCTTTGTCACAACCCAACCACCAAAATTAATTAATTATAGTCACATTATAATTAATTAATTAATACAAAAAATTATAATTAATTAAACTATTTAGTTTAAATAGGAACAAATCCCAAATTATCACCGGGTGATTCTATTACACTAGGACTTTGACTAAAAACCTAGAAACAATCCGTGATATACCCTTGGATTCAAACCAAGAAAAGTCCCTAACCATCAATGTCTAAACAATTATTAAACTAATTTAAATTAATATCAAAGATTTTAAAATTCACCATGGTGACATAACACAAAGAAACAAGATGTGATGAAGTGTAGATGACTTGCTAGGTTTCCCTCTTTAAATACATAGAAAAATACTCATATTTCTTAGCTAATTCATACATTCTTAGGTGGAATTAGAATAAAATATATAAACTGGGAAACCAAAAAATTAGTGGAGTGGAGGAGGTCAATAGAGACTAGTGGATGAAATATCATAGACCAAAATTCCTATAAAACACCCAAGAATACACCCCTTTGATGGGTCTTGGAGAGGATAAATAAGGGGAAGGGAGATTAATCACTTGAGGGAGGAAAATATGAGAAAGAGGGGGATTCCCTCTTAAAATATTGGGAGAGAAAATGGTAAATTTACCTCTCTAAATGAGTCTCATGATTTAGATGCACGGTTGGCCAAACCATTCACAAACCATATACAACTACTATCCAAGGTATCACACCTCTCATGGTGTGGCCACGCGATTCTCCAAATAGTCCACCAACTGTGAAACCGCCAATATAGCCTATAAAACCCTCAAACAATTTCTTATAAAATATCTCATGGTTTGAACATAACTTTGAGCCAACCATGTGAGCTAACTATGATCTTTAAAAAATGAACTGAAAGTTCATCATGAATTATGTTGTATCATGGTTTCTACTAAACCATGCACCCCCAACCATGTGCACTGACCAGAAACCTTAAAAACATCTAAACTTACCAAAAAATACTAAGCCTCACCCAAACACCCGAATCACCTCCCAATCCTCATTACATGTCTAAAAACATAAACTTGATGTGTTAAACCTCTAATAATTCTATTATGAATATCTATTAAAAATTATACTCATCCAGTAATTGAAAATTTTAAATTCATTCTGAAATTTTCAACTCATATGGACAGGGGATATTATACATTGTGTGGGAAAGATTATGGAATTTTTACTAAAATGAGCATCGATAAAGATCTTATATTCATGGATTTAGTAAATTTGGATATGATAATAATTAATTTTAAATATAATATATATTATAAATTATTTCTAAACCATCCTTATAGGGGAAAAAAAAAATTTCCCAGCTTGATGATAAAAATATTCAAAAGAAAATCAATGATGTGAATGATGATTAGTTGTAAAGAAATTTATATTAAGATGTTATATTGAAATTTGGGAAGAGTATATGTGTTCAATTCATGCTTGAGGTAAAAATAGAATTATTAGATGAAGATTATAGCTCAAATTTATCTACACACCCTGGTAGCACCAAAATGTATCGGGATTTAAAGAAACATTTTTGGTGGGATAATATGAAATGCTAAATTACAGACTATGTATCAATATTCTTTGGTTTTTTACATGTAAAGGGTGAGAGATAACATCCTAAATAATCCATGAAATATATACCTATTTTTGTATGGAAATGGAATGATATTACTATAGACTTTGTCACCAGATTTCCAAAGACTCATAGAAAGAATGATTCTATATGGGTTATTATGGATTATATTACCAAGTCCACATATTTACTCACTATAATAGATGATTAACCTTTTGATCATATCATGAGACTATATATTAATTAATTTGTGAGAATTAATTGTGAACTTATTTCTATTGTATCTGATCATGATTTGTGGATTACATCAAAATTTTGTAAGAGTCTTCAGAAGTCTCTCAACATCAAGCTAAATTTGAGCACTGCCTATCATACTCAAACTGATGGGTAGTCTGAAAGGACAATTCAAAAATTATAAGATATATTGAGGTCATGCTCACTTGAATTTCAAGGTATATGGTATCATTATTTACATTTATTATAATCTCAATATAATAAATAACTTCCATTTAAGCATTAAAATGAAACTATATAAAGCATTGTATGGGAATAAGTGTCATAGTCCAACTTGTTGGGAAGAAGTTAGTGAAAGTAAACTTGTAGGTCCAGTTCTCATGGAAGAGAAAACAGTGAAAGTGAATAATATTCAGAATCATATTAATCAACATCAAATTAGTCAAAAGAGTTATGATGATAACCAAAGTAAAGATTTAGAATTTCACGTGGGATATCATGTTTTATTGAATATATCTTCATGGATGGGTGTTATAAGGTTTGATAAGAAATGAAAACTATGTCCTAGGTACATAAGCCCCTTGTAAAATCTAGAAATAATTAGAGTTATGTCTTACCATTTGTAAATTCCAACCAGACACTATAAAGATCATGATGTTTTTTATATCCCTTTATTAGGGGAGTAAATGATGGATCCAATCCATGTTTTCACCTCTAAGGAAATAGAATTGGAACTTAATTTATCTTACTGTGAAGAGCCTATCCATATTCTTAATACTAGAGAAAAAGTATTGTGGAATAAAATGACTCGATTGGTGAAGGTATTTTGGATAAATCATAATATATAAGAAACAATTTGGGAACCTTATGAAGTAATTATGAATAACTGCCCATATTTGTTTAGGAAGTGATATCTATGAGAATTTCTTAGATGAAACTATTAAAGGAGGGAAGAATGTAACACCGGAGCTTCAATTATAGTATGTAAATTTTTTATTATAAATAAACTATAGTACAATTCATAGTTAAATAATTCATGGCACAAAATTTCTAATTTTATAGGATGAATATCACTTTTGAACTTACTGTGTCGAAATAATCCAAGAATGATTTTTTAAAATTTTTATCTTAAAAATGAATTTTTATGAATAATTGACAATGTAGTATTTCCATAATTTACTTTTATTTATAATAATGTGTTATAACATATATAATTAATTGAATATTTATTATCAATTTTTTAGATATAAATATAGAATCATTTTAAAGTAAAAAAGGGTTATTTTTTCTTTAGAAAACTATTTTTATGTTCACAATGTATTTATAAATTAAAATAATATTTGTTGATGGATGATTTTAGTAAAATTTTAGATTATATATTCAATGAAATAAATTTAAATTCACATAATGGTGGTTACTAGTCAAAGAGTTGAAATAAATTTATCTTATGCTTGAAAATTGCATTTTCCTAAAAATTGTTTTTGTCACTCTTTATGGGTCTATTTTTAAAATTATTTCTTTAACTTAAAAAAATTTAATTTTATAAAATGGTTTATAAATATGAAATCATAATTTAATTTTTTTTAAACATGTTAATTTCATTTTTTCGACAATTAATTATAATCGAGGTAAAAATAAATTACTACGGTAAAGGTTAAAATGGGATAAAAGGGGTTAAACTAAAAATATAAGGGTTAAGATGAACTAAAAAATTGTCTAAATTATTTTGTTCAATAATATTTCTAAATTATACATATAATATTCTAAATTTTTATAATTATGATCCAATTGACTTGGGTAAGACATAGAATATATAATAATATTTCAAGTATTTAAAAGATTTCAACCCACTTCATTTATAAAAGGGAACCCCATCTCCACCTTTATTCCCAAACACTGAGCTAATTATATCATAAAATAATTGAAAAATATAAATTTATATCATTCTTACCCACATAATATATCTTATTTTCTTCCTATAATACCATCCTAATAATTATTAAGGTGTAACCCAAAGGAGGTCTCTTAAAGAAGATGTAATCATCTTAATCAGCTATTTCTAAATTTATTTATTATTATACCTCATTAAAATATTTTGTTTCGATCCTAAAATAATTAATTCAGAATAATAAATATATTTAAATTTTATTATTCTTTTGGAACAACCTTTATATACATCCTTTCTATCAAATGGGAGATGAAATCAACACCCATGAGTACATGCATACTACCACCTCCATTAAACAATGTATTTAAATTTTCATCACCAACTTTCATGAATGATTATTATGATAAATATAATGTTTATTTAAGATATATATAGTATAATTATTATTATATAATGATAATATATAATCTAACTTTTTACTCTTCTAACCAATGAAAAATGAAAGTGTTGCTTGTGCATACGTACGGACTACCGTCTCCACGTAGCGGTGTGGTTCATTTTCCATCCCTGCCTACCATGGATGTATATAATGATGTATTTTATAATTATAAATGATAATTATCATATAAATATTCTTTTTTTAATGATAAAATATTATCAAACTTTATTTTATTCTTTTCCTTATAAAATTAAAGCAGTATTCTTGCTTATGTACAAACTTCCGTCTCAATGAATGGTGTACTTTATTTTTCTATTACCACATTTCATGGATAGTTATAAAAATATATATAATGAATATATATGATATTTATATAATTTATAAAATTTGGTAAATGATGAAACCATGACCATTATGTAATAATTGAGGCTTCCAAACTGAAACATATATGAAAAATAAAATAGTTAACTCCTGAAATGATGATGTTAATGAAGAATTGTTAATCAGTGGGTGATGAGATATTATAATTTAATAATTTTCAGTATAATAATTATGAATATGGTTTTTTTTGAGTGATTAAAAAATATAAAATCATTATACAATAGGATCAAACACATATGAATAAGCAAAGTCCCAAGGTAAGGGATTTTTGTTACAATCACATCTTTTTTCGGGATTATATATATTAATATTTATTTTAGGAAAATAATATGATACTAATATATTAAAACCCATATATTTTATTCTAATATGGTTATTTTTTAGGATTATATGTTACATTTCTTCTCTTTTCAGATCAAGAATTAATAGGTATGTTACCTGTAAGACCGACCTTATCTCTTCTTTTTGGTCGAGAGTCTTTTTCCTCTATATCCATATTATTAATATTGTTTTAGGATTGTTCTTATTTACACTCAAATGATTAAATAAATTTATTTTCAACCACATTTGACTTTATTCAAAAAAATAATAATAAATAATATTCTAATGTTTTTTTTAAAATGGTATTTTGACTTTCTTTATAAAAGCACGAAAGGAATGTTTTTAATATATATAACATGAAATTTTTTTCCCTCATCTACAACTATTATTCTCTATTTGTATACTTAAATATTTTTATATGGTTATTTAAATAAAATAATTATCTATGAATTTTTAATTGTAAATAAAAGGGTATTATTTTCTTAAATAAATGAAAATAAATTTGAAAGTGATTTATAACTTTGTTTTTACACATAGTTACAAGGAAGTTATTTTTAATGTTTTGTTTATATTTTCTTTTATATTTATAAAAGTATCAATTTTACTATAAAACCTTAATTTTTAATGAATTAATTTTATTCTTTCACCATCTACCAATTTATGATTTTTTGGTTATTAACTTTATCATGATCACATTCCCTATCACTCTCTATCATTTTATTGGATAGTATTTTCTCCTCCATGTCCATATTTTAAGTATCATGGATTTATATAGTATTATTTACACTAATTTTATGTTGTATTAATTTTATAAAATTTCTATTTATGACATTAGTTGAAGTAATATTGTTAATAAAGTTATTTATTTGATTTGGGAAATATTCCATATTCATGATTCAATATAAATAATTGTTGATTTATAAGGAATTTTGAGAATGAATTATATTGATAATTCAATATATGAAGAATGAATTGGAAATTAAAGTGATAAGTGGGGTGAAATTATAGATATCACCTCAATGCATTGATAGGTCTAATGATACAAAACAACATGCATTATATATTACCGTGCAGCTTTGTACGAGGCAATGCTAGCTGATCAGCAATGCAAGGTGGGGAGCTAAGGAAATCAATGATGCAAGACGTTGGGGAGGGGCAGTTCTAGTGGGATGGGCATATGGGTCATGTAATGGGCATGGTATGCCTTTGGGCCTTAGGGTCATGTATTGCAGGTCATGTCGGGCCTTGTGCCTTGGGCCTACGGGTCATGTATGGGTTCCCCTTCAACCCTTAAAAGGGGGATTATCTATAATAAAATAAAAATAAGGCCTTCGGGCCATTCAGAGAGTTGACAATAAGATTCATGAAATTATGGATGATGCATTGATGGTAAGATCATTATTTTCCATAATTATGAATTTATTTATTTTAGAATTTATTTTCCATTATCCATGTAATTTATATATTGATATTATCAATGAATGTACTTTGAACTGAAGTTGTTGATTGAATGAAATGTGTTTTGATTATCCACTATACTATATTTATGATGAATTATTTACTCATGATAGCTTCCATTATATGTAAAACTTACTAAGAATATAAGTTTAACTTTTATTTTTTTCCTTTTCCCAAGATATGAATAAGGATTCTTTGGATGATTTAAATAATTAAATAATGTTTCTTATGCTATTTTTTATATTTCTAATGTAATAATGGAATCATATATGTATCTAGTTTTCCAAGATTTATAAACTGATCAATCCTTTATGGTGTGATCCTATATATCTATTACCAATGTAATAATTTAAACATATGCTCTAGGTTATTAGATTTTGGGTTGTTAAAAATATCTTAATGCCCTTGATATTTAAACTTCCAGTTCTTCTCCTTGTTGATAATAAAGCATTTAATTCTGAAGATTCAAAATCACATCAATATTGTATTCTTCTATACCACATATCCTAGGGAGTATTATCCTAATTCATACATAGTAAAGTTTTATTTTATATATAAATTTATTTAAGTACCAATTCCTTCTAATATTTCTTTAGAAGACACTTCTCTATGAAAATTTTATGAGCCATGTTATTAAAAATCTAATTACTCCTCTCAGGGACTCTATTTTTTTGAGGATTTATCATTGCTAAAAATTTATGCATTATCCCATGTTTCTCAATATATTAGTCCACTTCATTATTATTTAATTTCATACCATTTTTATTGTATTTTTGAATTCTCATATTGATCATCTTCTCTGTCAATCTCTGATATCAAGTAATTCATTTGAATACTTCAAATTTTCGAGAGATATCCATAAACCATTCCATCCCACTATATCATTAATAAAAAAACATATTATCTCTTAATATTGATAGCCTTTGAGGTTCCCTAGACCTATACTCCTGGGTCTAGTTCTAAAACCACTTTCTTTAAAAATTGGATTTGATATAATGTCAGATGAAAATATATTTATTTAAAAAAATTCCCATAAGTTGAACATTATATCTCACTACAATCATACAATACTAATAATTGAAGTTTTATTGTCTTTTAGGAATTTATCTCATGTCTTTCTTATCCAAAAAATGATGATTTTTACACTATACTAATATTTCATTTTTATATCCTCAATATCTTCCAAAAAAATCTCTATATAAAACTTCCTTCTAAATATAGTATTGTTAATAATTTCATGGGAAAAATAGAATAAAGGGGTGAGTTAAAATGATTACTAAGATAAACTTATCAACATGTCATCAAGGGGTATATCAAAAATATATGAGAAAACATGATCATGAGAGAAATGTATTATTAAGAAGAACATAGAACAATATGAGATGACCATAAGTCATGATAGAAGTACATGTAATCTAAAAAGAAAAAACATATAACATGGAAAAAGGGTAAAAAATCATGAGATAAAAAAATATGAACCATGAAGAATAACATACATATAAGATTATGATATAAGAATGTGGCATAAAAATAAGCATATAAATCATATGTCATGGAAACCCACAATGAAATTCATCACATATTAGGCTTGGGATATCCACCCATGTACCTTATTGGGTTTGGTCTTACCACCCATGTACCCTTGGTCTTAGGATTACAACATGTGTAATATTATTGGGATTGGTCTTACCACTTGTATACTTTTGGTCATGGGATAATCCTCCCATGTACCCTTTGTATTGGAATAACCCTCCTTTATACCCTTTGTCTTGGAATAATCATCCCGTGTTTCCTTTTGATCTCATGAGATATAAAATTTACCAATGAATTGAAGGGTGATATAGAACCCCACCCATTAATAATTCATACAAACGTGTTCTAATTGAAAACAATCATTCATCACATCAAAAAGAACCCATTGAAATAAAAATGGGATTTGTAACATTTTCAGATGGTATCACCAAAATTTACCTCAAGAATTTAAATGGTTGATACCAAAAATTGAATTACCCCAAAGTAGTATCTTATAAGAATATTTAGAGGGTGATTGATGAAAATTAATTTTCAAGTAAATAAACCCTTCGTAGATAAAGAGAACAAGGAAGTGAAATCATAATAGTTTTTATAAAAACATTTTACCTTTGGTGTAAAACACAAAGTTACATTCACTTTGAAAAGTCATTTCTGAAAATGTGAAGTAATTTTTTTTAAAATAATATACTTTGAAAAATAACTTTAAATATTAGATCCTAGAAAAAGAAACAAATATTTCAAAAATTCTATGTGAAAAAATATTGTAAACTTTTACTTTTTTAAATGGAATCTTTAATAATTGATCCTTGAAATGAAACAAAGGTTTCAAAAAGGTGAAGTGATTTTTTTTTAAAATTTTAATTTTAAAAATAATATTCAATAATAAAGCATTGAAAAGATATAAAGGTTATCAAAAATGAATTTTTAGTGGAATATAAAACATTTATTTTTAAAGGATGGAAATCCTTTTGAATATTTTTAAATGCCTTTGTTGAAAACCTGAATCATAAAAAAGGTAGGGAAATTTTATTTTGAAATGTGGTAATGGGAAATAGTAATGTCACATGGGTAAACACAATTTTTTCTTTAAAAATAAGAAAGGAAAACCTTTTTTGGGAATAACAAACATAGAAATGGAGGTAAAACTATCTTTAAAGAAGATGATATTTTATTATTAAAAAAGTTTCATTTTTATGAGAAAAAATTAATCAAAAATAATATTTGAGTTAAAAAATTTATTTTACCTATATAGGAAAGAGTAAATATATTATGAAATAGGAAATAGAAGAATTTATGAAACTCGATATAATGATGCTCAAGGTAAAACATTTTAATTCCAAGAAATAAAATTTGTGTTAACCAAATCCCTTATAAATATCACAATTCCTGAGGTAAGAGAAAATTAGAATGGGATTTTATGTGGTATAAATTTTAATCCATAAAAAACAAAGATAAAATACTAAATAATGCAATAAAATAGTAAAATTTACCCAAATTATATGGAATAAGTTCACGAAGAACAATCATAAATCAATAAAAGAGAATTGAGTTAACAAAACCCTTACATCATCATTATCTTTCAAATCAAAAGTACATGAAATGAAAATCATGAGATATAATTTTAAATACCTTATATTTTCATAAAAAAATATGATAAAATAAATACATGGCTAGTACATACACAAAAAAGATGAAACAAGTGGTGAATACACATCATATCCCATTAAAGCAAAATTGAGATGAAAAAACCCATACGGTAATGTTAACAAAATAATGAAAATAGAATAAGAGGGATACCATGAAATGGGAATTAAAATACCATAAAATGAAATATATTCATTATAATTTAAGTAAATAGGGTATAAAATACATCATATAAGAAAATTATGGTGCACAATATCAAATATGTATCATGGAATTGAAAATAACGACAAATAAACCTTATCTCAGGTACTAATTCATTCTGTGTGTGTGAATAACATCTGAAATATTAAAATTAAGTATATTAAAAAATTTATTAAGAAAATTTTTCATCTATATTTTATTTTTAAGGTTTATTTATTTTCATATGTTATTTAATTATTAAATAGTTTTCTCTTGTGGAAGTTACTTGAGGTGGTTTGGTCGATTTCTCATAAACCTCCTTGGTATATTGAAAAAGGTAAAATGTGTTTTAAAATAGCTTTATAATATCAATAATTATATAGTTTTATGTATTTTATTATTCCATTATCAAAAAAATTATATAGTTTCTTAGGTTTTCCCAAAATGGGATCAAATTAAGAAAGTTTCCTCGACATGTTCATTTAAGGTGATTAAGTATAATATGAACCACTACAAAAAAAAACCAGCAGATTAGCAACGGTTTTTTAGAGGGGGTTATGCACACCCCCCTATAAATTCAATTCAGAGGGGGTTATGTACAACCCCTTCTATTCGTCGAATTTAGAGGGGATTCACAACCCCCTCTAAATTTTTTTATCATTTTTTTAATATTTGGTTGGATTTTTTTGGTGCTTATGTCAAACCCATCACAAATTTAATAATTAGTGGTGCTATAAGTTCGTTTGGATTGTAGTAGCACTATATATATATATATATATATTATTTGATTGGATATTATAATATATATATATATAACATGGAATTTTTTTTTGAAAAGGAAATAGTGGGGGTTCACAACCCCCTCTAATATCTTAGATTAAAGGGGGTTAAAAACCCCTACTAATGTATTAAATTAGAGGAGGTTCAAAACCCCCACTAAAATATTAGATTATAGGGGGTTTTAAACCCCCTCTAATGTCTTTAAAGTAGAGGTGGTTCAAAACCCCCTTTAATTTAAGAGATTATAAGGGGTTGTGAGCCCCCACTATTAAACGAAAAAATTTCATAACACACACACACATATATATATAATTAAAAAACTATATATAAATATATTCAAATATATTATTTAACATATTATATAAAATACTTACATGATTTTATTTAATTGTATTTAATTTTAGTTAATTGTAGTTAATTATATATATATGTATACAAAAACATAATTATATAATTTTATGTACATTAATATATATTTATCTATATAAATTTTAGTTCATATAATATTAATTATATATAATATAAGAGCATAAACATATTATATAAATATATAAATAAATATAATTTATTTAAAGAATATATCATATAAAAACTTAAAATTATAATTTTTATAATTTATATTATAATAATAATAAATATATTATTAAATAATTGGTTTATTATTTTATATTATATATAATTAATATTTTATGATATAAAATTTATAAAAATAAATATATATTAATGTACACAATATTATAAAGTTATATTTATTAAAATACATATATATTAATATATATAATATTATAAAATTATATTTATTGAAATACATATATATTAATATGCATTATAATAAATATATGTACATTGAAATACATTATATAAATATTTTTATAAATTTTATTTGATATAATATTAATTCTATATTAATTCTATATAATTTTATACAATTTATAAATATATATATATATATATATATATATATATTAATTTCCTTAATAATAAATATATGTATTAAAATACATTGTATAAATATATTTTTAAAAGTCATTATATAAATATATTTTTAAAGACATTATATAAATATATTTTGAAAGATATTATATAGATATATTAAATAAACACACACACACACATATTATAAATAAACATTTATATAATTTATAAATATGTATGTTTATAAATAATTTAAATAAATATATTTATAAATATATAAATATATGTGTATATACATAACATAAATAGAATTATAGAAAATATTTTCTCAAATGTATATAAATACAGAAAGGAATTATATAGTTTATATGAATGTATAAATTGAGTATAATATAAATCTATTATTATATAAATATATAAATAAAAAATATAAAAATGCATATATTTATTTATATGAATATATATATATATATGTTATATATTTATATGTGTTTAAATATTTATTTAAATAATATGTATTTGGATGTTCTTCTTAAGCCAATGAGCCTGTACCTGAGTGGTAAGGGCTCCTGCTTGGCATCCAAGAGACCCAGGTTCAAAACCGGGTGGAGGCGAATTTCCGGGTTACTGTAGCAGGTACTATAGCAGGCACTATTTGGTACTCTATCAACCAGACTATTCACTTGATTTGGGCTTTCGGGCCACCGGTTTGGGCCTACGAGTCTTAGGGCCTTCGGGCTATCAAAGGCCTTCAGGCCACTGGGCCTTCGGGCCATTGAAGACCATGAAGTAGCCCAGTTCACATAGAGCAGACCCCAGATGAGGATTAGAGCCCTAGTAGCAGTCACCAGAAGCATAGCTAACCAGATTGGAAGAATGAGAGGGTATGACAACCGCCATCAGGACCAGGAACCGTGCAGCTTTGTAAGGGGCAATGCTAGCCGATCAGCAATGCAGGTGGGGAGCTAAAGGAAATCAATGATGCAAAAGCTGGGGAGGGGCAACCCCAGTGGGTTGGGCCTACGGGTCATGTATTGGGCATGGTATGCCTCTGGGCCTTCGGGTCATGTATTACGGGTCATGTCAGGCCTTGTGCCTTGGGACTACAGGTCATGTACAGGTTCCTCTTCAACCCTTAAAAGGGGGATTATCTATAATAAAATAAAAAGAAAGGCCTTCGGGCCATTAGGGAGAATGCATGATGCTGCTGCTTGCGAGAAACTAATGGGGGAACTATAAGGGAGTCCTGGGAGTCTATGAACTGGCGGGAACCGAGAGGAGAGGTGTGAGGGGTGTTTGGAATGGGAGGGGGGCCTGGGTGTTAGGGGAAAACATGAGAGGTTCAGTTTATTTAAAAAAATTAAGAATTAGAGGAGATTTTTAAAACCCACCTCTAATATGTGGCCCCAATTATAGGGGGGTTAAAACCCCTTTTAATTACATGTTATTAGAGGTATTTTTTAAAACCACCTCAAAATAAGTAACGTATAACTCAATTAGCGGCAGTTATAAAGTGCCACTAATTTGATAAATAATTTAGAGGGGGTTAAAACCCCCTCTAAACTGAAATTCTAGGGGGGTATTTAGAAGGGGTTTTAACCAGCTCTAATACAACCACTAATAAATTTTCAACCATTTTACCAATGGTTCCTCAAAACTACCGCTAACCATAGTAGTCCGACACATTAGTGGCGGTTCCGTATAACCACCACTAATTGTGTTTAGAGGCAGTTATAACCCCTTCTAATCTAAAAAATAACCCCTCTAATCACTCTGTTTTTTTGTACTGACAATTTATTATTGATATCAGTTATATAATTTCAATATTATCTTTATAAAATATTAATAGTTTTATAAATATAATTTTTATACATTAAATAAATTTTTGAAGTCATCCATGTTATATTTTAATGTAAAGATATAACATGATGTTCATGGTGGCTGTAGTATGCATGTATACATGACGACGTCTTCCATTTTCAAATATTTTTAGAGGAAGGTATAAAATAAATATTCCAATAGTATAATAATTTTTTTGAATATTATTAATAATTATGTTATGATAATTTAATGTATAGAGTAGGTTTGAGGGGGTAGAAGAAGAAAATAAATAATAGATATCATTTGAGAGCATTACCTCTCCCTCTTGATGTTAACCCTTGTGTAACACCCCGAAGGAACCTTAACTTGGTCTTTTGGAAAGACCAAGGATTATAGGATATAATGAGAGGGTTTAAGATAGACCAAGTAAGATTTTTAGTAGATATAAGGCTTTATAAAGGGTGAATAGATGTGGTGGAAGTGATCCCATTTTATAAGTGAAGAAAATGGAACTTTTATAAAGACTCAATACATTTTCGATGATGATAAGACACTATTCAAGTTTCAGTGGATCCAAAGTGGGAAATAATAAAGCGTGGGATTATTTTGGGTCAATAAATCCTCAAAAATGAATTTCAACACATCTTTTAAACATTTTTTGAGCCATTGAACATTATATTTTACACTACCATTTTGAGGCTTACATTGGTAACTAGTTTTTAACTAAGTAATTTATGTTTTACTAAAAATATAAGATAAAATCTCTAACCAAATTTGTGTGTGATGAACTTAAATTTAATACCTATATAATCTATTTAAATTTCTAAATAATATAAAATTAACTTTTAAAAATTATATTAAATTCATTGTTTAGAAGAGATTAATTTATTTTATTAGATAAAAATTACATAATTTTAATAAAACAATTATTTGAAAATAGCAGTTTTACCATTATCACAACAATAAAATTTAATCATAGTAATCTTATTTTTAAGCCTATAAATAAAATTGACCTTATTCAATAATATGAACATGCTGATATAAAATATGATTTTTTATTTAATTTCTACAAGTGATGAAAACGTTTTTTTAATATGATATAAAATAAGAACAATTTTTAGAGTAAGACATTATTTATGTTTCCAAAATGATAAAAATGGGTTTTATGAATTCAAATAAGTATTTTTAAATGATTTATTTTATTTTATAAATATATATTTTTATAGAAAAATGGTTTCAGAAACTTTTAAGCCATTCTTGTACAATTATAATGTCATAAAAGTGATGGTATTAGAAAAATCAACATTTTTTTCACTATTCACCTAAAAATCAATTATTTTAAAAAAATATCCAAAATTCATTGTATAATAATTTTTACAAATTGAATTAAAAAATGAAGTTATTTTTTAAACTTAAAATTCTAAAATTTATAAATTTATATTTAAAATGGAAAAAAATATATAAAGAAAAATCGTTTTTATTGAAAAATTCCCTTTAAAAGCTTTAAGTGTTCTTAATCCTATTTTGTATAAATTTATAATCGATTAAAATAATTTTTTTTTAATTTTAGATCATATGAGTATGCTCAGATGGCTATACTTACAAGATTATGGAGGTGAATTATAATTTTAAAAACATAGTTTAATAAAATTAAACTAAATAAACCCAAAGCCTATTTAAGTAGAATTATCGGACTCAGCCTTCAGTCCAATTAACAAAGTTACAAAATTAGAACTTGGATATGGTATAATTAAAATAGTGTTACAATATTTTAATCACTATGAATCTGATTTATTGAAGTAATATTATTATAATCAGAGTTAATATAATAAAAAAACATAATAATAAGATGAATAAGATGAATCACTTTCTATTAAATGTAGTGGAATATGAAAAATTGTAAACAATAGCTAAGAAAAATGTAATAATGACTTGCAAGATATTTGAAAGATAAAGCTATTTTAACATTAAGAATAATGTAGTCAATAACCCAAACTAAAAACATCCACTGTTTTATACTTATAGTAAAGTCTATCTTTCTTTACTAGGAAATACCTCGATATGATGATCAGAATGGCTCTATCTTCCTTTCCCTAGAAGCCATCAACATGATGATTAGCTCTATTTTTAATATTCCCATAATTTCTTTATCTGAAGATCAAATTATCCATATTCCTATCCCTATAATCCATTTATCTTTACATTGATTCGACACTCGTAACAATTAAAAAAAAGTTCTTAAGCATATAACCTGATAAGGTTTCCTTCAGAATGAGAACTCTCTAAAGAAATACAAAGATTATGAATGAGATATTCACACTAAGTATTCTTATGAAAATTTGAGAGTGAATATAATCACCTATCTCTAAATTCTTCAAATGACTTGGTATTTATAGGTGATCTCCCAATATTAATATTGTTGAGTTTGTTGCAATGAGTTCAAAAACCTAGAACATGACAACTCATAATGATCTGGCATAACTAAATGCTTGACATCGTATTGATTAACACTATTACAGTGTTAAAAGCTTTCTATAAATTAGAAATAAGTCTTTTGAATATGATTATAAAATCCATTCAGTCTGATAGACTTCCTTATGATTGTTATTATAATAATCCTTATGAGTGTTAGTCTAATTATATCGGTACCAGTATCAGTCTGATTGTCAAGACTTTTATCAGTATGATAGACGTGACTAAAGTCTAACTTTTTTTCTGATAAAGGTGAGTCTATTTATCGAACACATACTCATTATGATAATTTAATGAAGGAATGTAATGTTTATATTCATAATACATTACAACTTATTCTAACTATTTTAAAAGGTAATATTTTCTACAAAAAAAATTCTAAATCACTTGGGACATAAAAAGTTAGTGAAAAAGATTTAAGAAAGTGTTTTTGATTTCCAAAACTAAAGGAATGTAAAAGTAATAAGTAAAACTTCTAAATAAACAATATCTCCCTTTTTAGAAAGTGAAAACCCCAAAACTTAGATGACAAGTAACTTGAAAAACTTACAACCCGTTATTATTTTATAAAATTCATATTCAAATTTATATTTAGATTTTGTAAATCTTTTGAATATGTTGATGGGTATGATGGATTATAGAAAGGAACTTCTTTAGAAACGACTTCTACATAAGTATCATGTTATACCCCTTAAAAGGTATCATCGTCCTTTGATAAAACTTTCTCCTATTTTAAGAATTTCTCCCCAATAATGATTTCTCCCCCTTTTTAAAAAACCCCCATTTTTATTTTCAAAAAGGAATAGGGAATGAATATGTATTTTCCTAAAATATTAGAGAAGAAAACAAAATATATGAATAAATAAAAATCAATTAACTAAATATCAACAAAAATTTGAAATAACATTCAACTAATCATAATTGGAATACATTAAAACAAATCATATTTGGATGAAAAAGTAATTCATTCATAAAAAAACTTTCAAATGTCTTAAAAAAACAAATACAAAAAGAGTTCAAAATAATTTTTTTAATATTTATTCATTAATTTCTTCACAAAGGCTTCCATATTCTTGAACTCCTTTCTATCTTTCTAAATATTCACTATTATTTCTTTTTTATGCTTCAACTTTTTGAATTCCTCCGAAAATTTTTTATTCTCCTCCTTGAAAAAGAAAAGTTCAACTTTGATAGATCAGATTTAGGTCATCTCAAGATCCATTTCTTGGACCTTCTTTCTCAGAGCATTAACTTCCTCAATTCTATAATTGAAAGAATCTTGGAATTCTTCTATGATATTTACTCTTTCATCCATGTGCGATGATAAGTTATTAAAAGAACTTTATGATTCTACCATCAAATTTTTAACTTTTTCAAACTAATCTTCATGCATTTTGATATCTAAATCAACTTGGTGATACCACCTCACCATTTGATTTCATGCTCTTTCATGAATCTTGTAATTTTCTTGAAATACTTTCATCTCATCTTTAATCCAGATCACTTTCTTACTTAAAACCTTTATCGATTCCAATTTTTCATTAATACTTTCTTGAATCAGATAATACCAAGACTCAAGATTTGGAAAATATGGAATTTTTCTTTCAAGAATTCTAAAAACATGAATAATAAAATCAATTCCTTCCAGAGTTATTGTTCCTTATAAATATGACAGATCTTGTTAAACCTCAGGAGGTTTTAATTGACTAGTCTCAGCTTCCACAACTTTTTTATTCTTCTTATCTTTCCTTGATATTTCTTTATCAACTTCTTTATAAAATTTCTTATCTTCAGATAATTCCAAAATGAATATATCTTCACTAGTCTTGGATTTATTATCACCTTTTGTTTTAGAGTGTTGATCATCTTCCTCTCTATTTGATGATTATTGGTCTTCTTATTGTAATGATGAAACTTATTCCTCTTTTGAACTTTCAAATTTATCTTCATTGTTAGCCTTGGAAGGAAATGTAGGTTCTGAGAGAAACAAAAGCACGATTGGGCTAACAGCCAACTTTAATTTTTACCCTGATCAATGATTATTATGGGATCAATAAGATGATGAATGCCAGTCTCCACGGAATAGAATCAAATATTTAGATAAATAAATAAGAGTCCTGAAACCTTTAGAGAGGATCTTGCACATCATGTTTATAATTAATTTAATTAATTTCATAAAGAAAATAATACCTGGATCTTCAGTTTTTTCTTGGTTGATGATGTTGATCATTTAGAATGACCCTTCCGGATTATCTCGTTGTGCTTGTGAGGATCCAAACTAGAATCACTCTAGAGGTGATCCAAATGTGCTCCGATGTCCTTTGATTGACACCACTCGTAGATAGAAATATCTGATGACACCAAAACATACATAATTCTTACTGGTAGGTTTGTTCTCATAATATCCTATCTTGGAGATTATCAAGTACGAACTTTATGAGAGGAAGTCTCATCTTCTTATGAGTACTCACACCAGGCGGTCTGCATGCTATGTGTCCCATCATAGTATGCCATCCAATGTAGAACTATATTTATGAATATTGTTATATCATTTTAAATTTCTCATCATAGAGGGGAACTGCCATGACCTTATCAATGCAACAAATACTCTAGTATATTATTACATCATAGTCATGCAGAACAATGAACAACATGTAATAAGATGTTTAATAATTAAATACATTAAATGTCCATGAAATCAAAGTACAACCAGTTTGTTCTAGGGCACCAACTCTTACAAACTCCCACTTGGACTGGAGACAACTACCTACAACCTTCAGTCCGCTAGACTTCACATGGTGATCATGTTTCTGTTGAGTAAAGGCTTTAGTCAAGGGGTCCACCACATTGTCTTCCATAGAAATACTACTCACTGCAACTTCACCTCTCTGAGAAAAATCCCTCAAGAGATGATACTTCCAATGTATGTGCTTCGTCTATTGATGTGACCTTGGTTCTTTTTCAAGATCCACCACTGTAGTATTATCACAGTATAGTGTGATGGGATCTTTGCTTCTAGGTATCACATCCAGCTTCTAGACGAAGCTTCGCATCCAAATTGCTCCTTTAGCTGCCTCAGAAGCTGCAATATACTTGGACTCTACTGTAGAATTTGTGACCACACTCTGATTTGAGATCTTCCAGCTCATTGAATCTCAATTCAAAGTGAAGATGTGTCCTATTTGAGACTTCATGTCATCTTGATCAGTCTAGAAACTATCATCTTCATATAATCTCATAACTAGTTCCTCATCTCCTCCATAAACCAGGAACATATCCTTAGTATGCCTCAGATACTTTAGGATAGTATTAACTTCCATCCAATGGTGGTCAACTCGGTGATCTTGATATATACCTAACATACTCAATGTGTAGGCGACATCCAACCTAGTACATAACATGACATATATAACTAACCCAATCGCTGATGCGTATGGAGTCCTTTCCACTATCTTTCTTTACTCATGTATCTGAGGACACATTTTCTTGGAAATATGAATTCCATGTGATGCTGGAAACAATCCCCTCTTGGATTGTTCCATACTGAATCTCTTAAGTATCTTATCAATGTATTTACTTTGAATTAGGCCCAAAAATCTCTTAGATCTATCACGATGGATCTTGATCCCAAGAATATATGTTGCCTCATCCAAGTCCTTCATGGAGAATCATAGATTCAACCATGCCTTAACAGAATGTAATACCGGTATCTCATTTCCAATAAGTAATATGTCATCAACACATACTATTAGGAAAATAGCTGCACTCCCACTAAACTGTTTTTAGAAATAAGGCTCACATTCGTTCTTGATAAAACCAAATTTTATTATGGATTCATCAAAATGAATGTTCCTTGACCTGGATGCTTTCTTTAATCCATAAATGGATTTTTGCAACTTGCATAACTTAATGAAATCATTTGGAGTCATAAACCCTTCAGGTTGTGTCATGTAGAGATCTTCCTGAAGGTTCCCATTAAGGAAGGCTATTTTGACATCCATTTTCCAAATCTCATAGCTATGGTAAGAAGCAATGGTCAATAGAATTCTGATGGATTTCAGCATTGAAACTGGTGAAAATGTTTCATCATAGTCAATGCCTTGACGCTGTTTGAACCCTTTTGCAACCAGTCATGCCTTATAGGTGCTGACTTGTCCTTCTATGTCTAGTTTCTTCTTGAATACCCATTTGTAACCAATAGGATTTACATAAATTGGAGGATCTACCAAAATCTAGACTTGGTTTTGGTACATGGAATCCATTTCAGAATTCATGGATTCTTGCCACTTGGAAACATATGTGCCACTCACTACTTCCCTATAGGTTAGAGGATCATTATTATCAACTAATAATGAGTCACCATTCTTGGTAACTAGAAAAATAAACCGTTATGGTTCTCTGGACTCTCTTGTACTCCTATGCAGCTCTTGTGTCTCTAGAACAATTCTTTCTTCCATGGGGCTTTGTGGAATATGTTCCTATACCAAATATTATGTACCTTGAGCCTCAACTTCATCAAAGTCTATCTCTCTCCCACTATCTCTTTTGGATATTTTCTCCCTCTCAAGGAATATAGTACGTCTTGCCACTATATCCTTTTTGTACAAGGGGTTGTATAGGTAATATCCCCTTGTTTCCTTGGGGTATCCTATAAAGGTACACTTTGTGCCTTGGGGTGAAAGTTTGTTACCTAAAGAGGCATTAACAAACACATCGCTTACCCACACATGTAAATCTGATAATATGGCTTTTTTTCCACTCCAGAACTCGTATAGAATACTATTTATCGATTTAGTTGGTACTTGGTTTAGTATGCGTGATGATGTTTGTAACACATATCCCCAAAAGGATAATGGAAGACTTGCATGACTCATCATTGATCTCACTATTTCCTACAGGGTGTGGTTCCTCCTTTCTCTCACACCATTCCACTAGGGCATGTATGGAGGAGTGAGTTGGGATAGGATCCCAAACTCCTGTAAGTAATCAATGAAGTCTATATTAAGATATTCTCCACCTCGGTCTGAGCAAAGTTTCTTAATCTTCTTACCAAGATGATTCTCAACTTCATTCTTGTATTCTTTGAACTTATCAAAAGAATCTGACTTATACCTCATTAAGTAGATATGTCCATATCTAATAAAATCGTCAGTAAAAGTTATAAAGTATGAGTACCCACCCCTTTTTTCAACTGGAAATGGTCCACACACATCGGTATGAACCAATTCAAGAAGTTATTTATCCCTTTCACCTTTCCCACTAAATGGGGCTTTGGTCATTTTTCCTTGTAAACATGCATGACATACACCAAGTGGTTTTAGTTCGAAAGAATATAAATATCCATCTTGATGTAACTTTCTCAAGAATTTCTTGTTTACATGACCTAGCCAGTGATTCCAAAGTTGGGTGTGGTATGAGTTATGTGAATTATATTTGTTATCGATTTCCATTACTCAGTTTGTGTAATCTAACACGTAAAGACCATTGTATAAATGTGCCCTAAAAAACAAATGCTATCTTTGTAAAAGAAGAAACATTCATTTCCAAACATGAAAAAAAACCATTTGTATCTAATCTGGATACAAAAATAATGTTTTTAGTAACAGACAACACATAATAAAAACCATTTAACACCAAGATCATCCCAGTTGGAAATGTGAGGTGGTAGTCCCTGACACCTACAACAACAAGTCTGGCTCCATTGGCTGCTCATAGATCTACCTCCCCTCATTCAATCTTTCTGAATCTACTTGGTTCTTGTATTTGGATACATATGTGAGCACCACAAGTTGTATCTAATACCCAATTTATAGAAATAGATAGATTTCATTTGATAACAAATTCACCTGAAGCTTCCCCTTGCTTCTTAGGTTGGGTGCAGTTCTTCTTCCAGTGGCCCTTCTTACCACATACAAAACAAACAATGTCCTGTTCCTTTGCCTCCCCTTTGATATTCTTTTTCTTAGAAGGCTGTGAAGAAGCTTTGGTATTAAAGCTCTTTAGCTTCCCTTTCCTCTTATTCACCATAAGGATAGAAGGATTTTCACGCTTCATATATTTTTCCACTTGGTGAATGAGAATAAGAAGATTAGATAGAGACTTATCAATGTTGTTCATATTGAAATTGACAAAAAAGTTGGAGAAGCTCTAAGGAAGTGATGTGAGAATGAGATCGGTGCCCAGTTCTTTGGGGAGTTTAAACCCTAGAACCTCCAGGTGCTCAATGTAGCCAATGATCTTGACACATGAGGCTCAGCTGGGGCACCTTCTCCAAGATTACTCTGAAAGAGTGCCTTAGAGATATCAAACCTTTACTATCTTTCTCTCTTATGGTAAAGACCAAATAGGTGCTCGATCATTCTATAAGAATCCATGTTTTCAAGAGAATTCATGATCTCACTATACATTTATGATAACATCAAAAATTGAACATCAACCATGTTGTTTATATGTCTCTCATAGACCAGGAAATCCTCATTACTCGCCTCTTTGGCAGGAAGATTAGGTAATGCTGACTCTAGTATGTAAGACTTCAATTCATGGCGTAGGATAACCCAAAGGCATCTAAACCATTCCTAGAAGTTACTACTGATGAAGACGTTGTCTTTGTCTAGAATTGATCATAGGGATATTGTGGTTGACGATCTTTTCATTTTTATCCTACAATTAAAATATTAGATCATTAGTACTTTCAAGATTACATTTTATGAGAAATAATAAATTTTTATTAAGTATCCCACTATTTTATCAAGTCCTAATGGACCTCACCATTGAACTAAGAATGTATATTTTCCATGACATTCTAGTGTCAAGGATCCATATTCCCCTTTGCATAAACCCAACAAGGGTTGGTCAAGATATTAGAAGGCATTTAGGTAGGAAGGTCTTTTCTAATTGTGGGCTTGCAGCTCCTTGATCTATTGAGTGGACTCCCCAATCCTGAAATCATGACTTTTGGATTTCCACAACTCTTGCCTCCAATATTACATCAAGTATATAAAGGGATACTCCTCTTGATGTAATATGGTTAAGTAAACCTGAAACCTTTTGTTGGGAAAAAATCCCTCAAGGTATCATTGAATCATTTTTGAGGTGATTGTGTTTGTTGACAAAGTGGACATCTATGTGGTGATTGTTGACAAAGAAGAACAATGACATTCAATTTTGTTGACAAAGGGGATTTCATGGTGGAATGTAGAGTTCAAGAGCTGTGGTTTATGATTCGTGTACTTGAAGGCTTGGAAACTTGCGCACCATATGTTTTTCAATATCAGATCATCAAAATATGGAAAATGGATAAGTGTCGCGCAAGTATTGGTGGTGTCGCGCAAGTGACTTGCGTGTCGTGAAAGAGACTTGCATGCCGATGCATTGGAAGCTTGAGAAATTGTGCGCCTGTAGTTTTTCAAGATCAGAAGATCAAAATATGGCAAAGGAAAGAGGTTCTCACAAGTTTGGAATTGGGTCGTGCTAGTGACTTGCAGGGGAAGAGACCTGCGCGCCGAGACTTACGCACTGAGGAGAGACTCGCACATCATCGCACAGTGTGTTCTAGATGTCTATAAATATTGGACCACCCCTCCTCATTCTTCACCAGAGTTAAACACTTTGAGAAATCATATCTCCCGTCGCGCAGGTGTGGTGGTCGTGCAAGTGCTGTGTGGTCGCGCAGGTGAAGTTGCGCACCAGTGGTTGAAGTTGCGCGCCAGTGTGAGAAGTTGTGCGTCGGTTGGTAGTTGCACGCCAAAATTGGTTTGGGCGTAAAAGGAAGAGAGTCATGCATGTTTGGAGTTAGATAATCTTGTGTCGTGCAAGTGTCTGAGGAGGACTTGCACGCCCGTTGTGAATTGCACGACGATACTTGCACGCCAAGATAGACTTGCGCGCCAAGTAAGGTTGAGTCCCCGACCATATTTTCGGGCCACATGGAAGTTTGACCGATACCTTCGGTGAAAAGATAGATTCATCTACAGGTGAAAGTTGGACTTCAACAGAGCATCTACATACAGAAGAAGATTCATTCTTTCATGCAAATGAAGAGACCTACAGGTCTATAAACTGTGTGTGGATTCCTTCCAGAGCAGTGAGTAAAGGAAGAGAAAGAAGGTGATCCTCTCCACCGGCAGTGAGCCAGAGAGAGATAGAAATAGGAAGTAACCCTTGGGAAAGTAGTGAGCTGACCCTAAACATTGTAAAGGTAGTGAGCCTAGGCATAGAAGTGATCTAGCCCGAACCTTGTAATCCACACCTAGTGAAGTTTAGTGGAATTGGGTATGACCAGAAACCTGTTGGAATATGCTCCTTGAACGTAGCCCTTAGCAGTGAACCAAGTAAAATTGTTGTGTCCTGTGCTTGCTTTACCTTCTGTTTATGTTGTGCAATAGGAAAGAGAGAGAAGAGTGTTTTTCTTAACAGCGAAAAAAGATCAGAATGAGATTTAATTTTAAATTAGTCATACCCTGATTCACCCCCCCTCTCAGGGTATTCATCCTTGTGGACCTAACACCTTTCATAAGGTATTTTGTATAAAAGTAAGTGTCCCAACAAGGGTTGGTCATACAGATAGTTTTATTGAGTTTTTCCCTTAATATAGTAATGGAAGGTTTCATCTAACTTAATATTTTATTTGAGGGATTTTTATCTCTTATGTGTGAATTTCTTATTAACATTATCACATGCTTGTTAATATTAAGTGGAACTTACTTAAGTGATTAACCATGTCTTGATAATATTTATGCATAAGTCTGGTTTATTTAAGTTCTATCTTGCATGCTTGTTTAATTCATTAATTATGTGATCTTGAAAACACATCTATATTGATAAACCATGAAACTGACAGAAATAAAATAAAGGGCATGATCATGAGCTTATCTAATGGTTAGTTTATCTAGTGGCTGATAAACTAACCCTGACCTAGGGGACAAACATCTTGAACCTTTTGGGTTTGTGTTTATATCTTTCCACCTGTCCACCTCTGTATCTCCTGGGATTGGTTTCGTCTTGGTTCTAGCTTGAACTGCCTCCACTAGCTTGAGAGTTCCATCCATTACATATGCCTTTTTTTTGACTTACATGCAAATGAGGGGTAAAAATGGGTTTTACATAAAATAAACCTTGGGCACGTAGGCCCTACATATTAATGAGGAGAGATGGATCATAGACCAACAAATTTAATTTAAATAAATAAATTAAATGAAACCATACACATACAAAGGTCTTGGTCTAGCTCATGATCATCCATACATGCAACAATGTTTATGCATAAATAAAACTAGCATTCAATTCTTTAATTTTTCTTTTTTAAGATAAATCATGCTTGAATCAATTAATTATCATCTTCAATTAATCAATCCTTTTATCTTAAACCATTTTTCTGAATTTCCATGAGATTATCATCCATAATAATTTTAAACAAATAAATTCATTTAAAATTATCTTGGTACATAACTTGTACCTTAGAGGCAACCCAGTGAATTCCTATTCATAACAACCCAATGAGTAGACATGAACATTACACAGATGTTAAATTAAACACATATATATAAAACACTTATCACATTTTGTGCCTTCGCTTTACACCTACATGATTGTACACATATCAAGGGTTTGTATAATATAATAATAAAATTTAATAAATCTGCATAATTTGGATGAGTGAACGTCTTGTAGTTCCAACTATATGGAATGTACTATTTTTCACCATCCATTTGAAGTACACGCCCAGGGAAAAATGTGTGAGTGTACTTCAGAAATCATCAGAGCACACGACGTGTTCAGTGGGCCACACACTGTGTAGTATCCTCATTACATGGTTTCTAGCCGTGAAAGACATGTATGGGGTACACAGTCTAACCCTAAATCGAAGGGACTACACGACATGTTTAGTAGACTACATGACATGTAATCCGGAAACCATGTGCCACCTGTTCCTAGTCAACACATGGAGTCATTTAAGACTTAGAAAGACTCCAACACACGTCTTGGTTTGGTGGACTAGTATGATGCATTGAATATTGAATACACGACGCGTACTGCTAAATACATGCCATGTGTTCTGGTGTTGTACGGCCAGAAAGCTTTGGCACCTTCGGATGAGATCCTCTATTTTATTTTAATCAAAATTAAAAGAGAATATCATTTCTGTAAGGTGAACGATAAATGAAAGAGGAGGAATAGATATCAAGATTCAGATTTGCAGAATGAATAAATTGAATTGAAACAACTAAATTATTAAATGTGTAAGTCATCAAAGAAATATTTAAATAATTATAAACTATGATGTAACTGCTCTGATACCACTTGTAGGTTCTGGGCGCAGCGGAAGCACAGTTGAGCCGAAACCCAACTTTAATTTTTACTATGATAAATGATTATTCCAGGATCAATACAATGATGAACGCTAGTCTCCACATAATAGAATCAAATATTTAGATAAATAAATAAGAGGCCTGAAACCTTTAGAGAGGATATTTCACATCATTTTTATAATAATTTAATTAATTTCATAAAGAAAAGAATACCTGGATCTTTGGTAATTTCTTTGTTAATGATGTTGATCATTTGGAATGACCCTTTCAGATTATCTCGTTGCGCTTGTGAGGATCCAAACTAGAATCCCTCTAGAGGTGATCCACACGTGCTCTGATGGCCTCCGATCGACACCACTCATTCTTTGGGTGCTAGCACAGTGAAGTGATTGTCTTGTGTCAGTCGTTCTTGATCGCTTGTTCTTCGTCCTTGAAGAATGTATCTCATTCTTGAGAGGGGCAGGAAGAGGATTCAAGAGAGAAATTATTTAGTTTAACAATTCTCAATTCACCAAGCGTGCAGTGTGTTATCTATAGCACAATAGACGTAATTGTCTATTTATATGTATGGAACTTCATTTACAATATTTAATTTCATAACAAAAATTAAATACATTCATGAACTTAGAGAAAACCCATTATCATAATAATAATATCATGTTATTATTTATGGTGTGCCAACTTGCGCAAAATGGAATTATGAATAAAATTCTGCATCACAAAATAATAGCAGTGTCATTATTATTTTAACTTGTGCCAACTAATAATTATTTTCCATCTTGAAAATAATTATTTTACTACCGGACCAGACTTGGTCTGCTTGAACTCCACTTCCATTTTTTGAACACCAGAATAAATAAATAAATAAATTATTCTCTTAAATAAATATTTTATTTACAAACTAGTAAATAAATATTTATTAAATGTTCAATAAAAAAATAAAAATATTTTATTTAATTTATGAGATCATCTGATCTTGAATAAAATTATTCTACAGTCTTGAGAATAGTATTTATTTCATTAATTAAATTCAAATAGAATTTAACCAAGACCACAAAAAACACTTAGTGTGTGACCCTCTAGGATTCTTTCTCGTTTGAATTAGGCGGACTTCCCTAAAGTCCAAGAGTACTGTCTAGCAATGGGTCAAGGAACCTAAGAGAAAGAACATAATTTCACAACAATGACATCCACATATGATTGCTCACTGTGTAATATAATCCCTTTGTCGCAATATCTCATCATTCAGGTTTCATTATAGTGTCATCAACTTTTATTCTTGATACATCATTCTTTAACTACCTGAAATAAACTCATCGTTACACCATGACCATGGAATTTCATGTGAAGATTCTATTTCAATCAAAGGGACGAGATATCATCTTCCATAAATGGAAGGGAAAAATTCTTCCTCGACTTATCCATTAATAACATTCCACTCGTGACACACCCAACACACCCTACTTCCCACCAACTGTCTGCATGACGATTTTTGTTAGTAAATCAAAGTACGTGATTCGTGGAATGTATTGATGATAATGTTAAAGTATAAGGATCATTAAACATGTTTTTAGATAGAAATATACGATTACACAAAAACATGAGGAATTTCTACTGGCAGGTCTGTTCTCATAATCTCTTATTTTGGAGATTACCAAGTGTGAAACTCATGAGAGGAAATATTATCTTCTTACGAGTACTCACACCTAAAGGTCTGCATGCTATGTGTCCCATCATAGTATGTCATCTAACCATAGAACTATATTTAAGAATATTTTTATAGCATTTCAAGGTTCTCATCATAGCGGGGAACTACCATGACCTTATTAATGCAACAAATACTCTAGGACATTATTACATCATAGTCATGCAGAACAATGAACAATATATAATAAGATGTTTAATATTTAAATACATTAAATTTCCATTTAATCAAAGTAAAACTAGTTGGTTCTATGACACCAACTCTTATAAGAAATTCTAGCGAGGATGATGATAAAGAATATGGTAAAGACTTATTAGATGGATTTTCTTTCTTATCATCTACCTCATCATTCTCATCCTGGTATTCTTATTCTTCATCCACTCCTACTCTAATTCCTTCTTCATATTCTTCATATTCAACCCCTTATTCTAATTCTTTTCCTTCAAATTATTTTCCATCAATATTTTCTTCTTGAAATTCCTCTCCAAGCTCATCTTAAAATTCTTTTTCTAACTACCTTGTAGTTCTAAGGTCTCAGTTTCTAGTGTTTTTTGGTTTTGATTATTTTTATTGAAGTATTATAATCGATTCCTGATCACCAATATTTTATTTTCCTTTATTATCCAGAGATATAACATCAACATGGATAATATAATTTTCTTGAAAAGAGAATATGACTTTCAAATTCACATGATTTTGTGGATTTATGGAAGAACAACCTTCTCAAAGGCTCTTTCAAATCCTATAAATAAATTCTCACAAATAATATCTTCTTGAAACTTATTCTTTTTTTTATTTTTCTTTCATTATTCTTCTAGACTTTTAGCATCATGAATTTTGAAGGCTTTTGCATCAACTAGATCAGGTATGATCTCTAGATCTCCTAGTTTTTTTCTCAAATTTCTTTTTTATTCACTCATCAAAAACTTATTTAGGAACTTTATTTTGTTTCTTCTATTTCTTATAAGGAGAAGTTTCTACTTTTTCTTTATTTCTATTATCAATAACCTTTTATAATTTTCTTGATGGATCTGCCTCCAATGTAGTTCTACCAAACTTCTCAAAAAAAAATCTTATATTTTTCATAAAAAAATCCTCATTCTATTCATGGTATCATCACTGATAAAATATATCTTTTCCCTCAATATATTTAATTTATTAGTGACTTTAAAATACTCCATGCATTTTAAAACCAATTTACTTAAGAAGGCCGAAAACATGATGGTTTTTTACTTGATTGATCCCAACTTCATATTCTATATGGTTAATAAAATTAAATTTACCAAGTCTGTCTTTATCATGTTCACTAAAAAATACAATAAGAAAACATCAGATACTTTTAAAGTATCTCTATCTACCTTCCTTGGTATTAAAAATTCTTTTATCCATAAATCTACTACATAATTATCTAGAGTAATGTGTGAGACCTTCCTAACTTTTTCATAATGAGTAAATAATGAATATTTAGATTTAGACTTATCAAATTAACCAAGACTTTCTATTAGCTTATGAGATGTGAAATAAGCTTATCCTTTAGAGGGTACTCCTACCAGACTAATGTATTTCTTATAAGACATTCTGTATCATTCCACAAACATAGTAAAATAAAATTTTTCTATTCTATCTTCCTTGAAAATCTTAATGAATGTATAAAACTCATGAATTATATCAGGGTAATGAAAATGAAACTATTTATACAGTTTTTCCACACACTCTGATTTCCAACCTTGAAAATCAATTACCCTCCTCAAATTTGAATCATATTTCTCATAAAAATATATTTTTAGTAACCTCTACCTGAATACGAACCATTTATTATAGTCTTCAATAGTTTCCATCAGAACTAAAACTAAATATTTCTAAATCAGATGAAAAGATGATGTTTCTGATTAAGAAATATGAAGGGGTTAGAAATTCAGAAGAAAAAACCTAGAACATTCAATGTTGGACATGGGGGGGGGGTCCCCTTTATATAAGCATTATTTGTGAAGATTAATCATCTAAAAAAATGAATGCTTGAGATGAAAACATTTTTGATCAAACGATTCACATAAATTTGAAGAAATATATTTTTTGAAATCTCGAGTTTTTTAAATGTTTTATCTGATTGAGTATGAATCTGATATAGAAAAGTTTTAAAGACTTGAAAACAAAACAAATTTTTTATAAAACTAAAATATTAATAATAAAAATTATAAACTAATCATAATGAGGTAGTGAAAAAACATAAAATAATAGAAGTGTACTTTTATGAGTAGAAAGATCCATCAGTATGATTAATATGTTCTTCATGTTTTTTGAAAACTATAATAGTTTATGATATTTTTTATTATAGAAAACTAAAAAGTTTTAACATAAAAGTAATTATGGTAGTTTTTAAAAATAAAAATGAATATGATAGTTTTTATTAATAAAAATAATTATGATATTTTCATTATGAAATAGAATTTTGATAGTTATTAATATACAACTAAAAAGTGATAGTTTTAGAAGTAAAATCTGATTAAGATAAAACTTGATTATGAAAATTTTAATCTGAAAAGTTTTTAAGAAAAATTTTTATGGAAATTTTTATAACATTTTTAAAATACAAGAACCATTTTTAGAATCTTGAATCTGAAAATTTTAAAAAAAGTATGAGTCTAGAAACTCATTATGATAATTTTTTTTTAGAAAAAGTAACATTTTTAGAAAACTAAAAGTTTTTGAAAAACAAAAAACATATGTACCCCCTATGAAAAGAAGCAACTTAATGAAAGGATATGGGTAAACAAGAAATAGATATTAATGATTACATTATATTGATCATTGCTTGATTCTATTTAATGTATTCAAATCTATTGAAAGGAATAGGTTTTGTAAAAATATCAACAAGTTATTATTATGTTCCAATGAATTATAAAATGATATCTTCTTTAAGTATGTGATCCCGAAAGAAATGGTGTATTATATCTATGTGATTAGAATGTGAGTGATGTGTTGGGTTTTTACTTAAAATAATGGAACCTATGTTATCACAAAGTATTTTAGTTTTAGTAAAACTCATTCCATAGTTTGTGAGTGTGTGTTGCATCCAAAACACTTGAGCACAACACTTCCATCTGCCACATATTTGGCTTCATTAGTGGAATGTGATACAAAGTGTTATTTCTTTCAAGACCAAGAAACTAAAAAATTTCCTAAGAAATGACATGTTCTGGATATGATTTTCATATCCATTCTACATTCACCAAAGTTAGCATTTGTTTTTTTAATTCAAAAACATTTCTATAAGAATAGAAAATTCATAAATCCATAGTTCCCTTTAGATAATGAAAAATCCATTTAACAGATTTTAAATGGGATTCTTTTGGATTTTATTGATATCTTTCATATAGGAATATAGAAAATATTAAATATATTCAACTATCAGGTATGTAAAGTAAACTTCCTATCACACTTCTAAAAATATTTTGATCAACTAGTTTTACAACCTCATCAAGATCAAGGGTATTGGAAGTACCAATAGGAGTACTAATACTTTTACCATTGTCATATCCAAATTTCTTGAGAATATATTTTATATAATTATGCTGAGATATAAAAGTTTCATTTGGTTTTTTTGAAATTGGAAACCAAGAAAACATGTTAACTCACCCATCATAATAATTTCAAACTCAGATTTCATAAGATCTGTAAAAGAACATGTTAAATATTTTTGAGTTGATCCAAATATAATGTCAATAACATAAATTTGTAAAATCATAATATTTTTATTTACTTATTTTATAAAAAGTTTTGGATCAGAAACTCTCTTAACAAAAATATTTTGTAACAAAAATCCTATTAACCTATTATACCAAGCTCTAAGGGCTTGTTTAATTCCATATAAATCCTTAGTAAGTTTATAAACACATTTAGGATGTTTTTTATTTTCAAAAATAGAGGTTTTTTCAACATTAACTTTATCCTAAACATATCCATTAATCAAAGAACACTTCACATCCATTTGAAAAAGATTGAAATTAAAAAATGCTGTAAAGGCTAAAAGTATTCATATAACTTCTAGTATTGTTACCAGTGCATAGGTTTCTTCATAGTCAATTCCCTCTCATTGATTATATCCCTTAGTAAAAATTCAAGATTTATTTCTAAAAATTATACAATTTTCATCACACTTGTTTTAGAAAACCCATTTTTTTTTCAATTATAGAAGTTTTTATAGATCGTTACACTAAAGTACAGACTTTGTTTCTCTCAAATTCATTGAGTTCATCTTGAATTGATTTAATCCAATCCTCACCACATAAAGCCTCATCAGGATTCTTAGGTTCAAATTGAGATAAGAAATCTAGATGCTCAATTTTATTCCTCAAGGAAATTATAGTCCTAGCTGGTTGATCAACATCACAAACTATAATTTCACTAGGATGATTCCTAAGAAACAACTAACTTCTTGGGTTTTGAAAAGTTTTTTCTTCAATAAAAGGTATAAAATATTCTTGAGGAATAACTTCAAAAACTATTTATTGATTACTTTCTTTATGATAAGATAATTCTAACAAAGGTTAAAATTTATTTTTATTAATAACATTAGATGATGTTGGTTGAGGTTATTCAAAAAAAAGGCCAGTATCATCAAACTTAACATGTACTATTTCCTTAATAGTACAATATTTTTTGTTAAAAAATCTATAAGCCTTAAAATTAGTGGAATAACCTAAAAATATTTCTTCATCGGATTTGGGTGTAAATTTATGTAAGTTTTCCTTAGTATTCAGGGCGAATACTTTGCAACAAAAAAAAACTTGAAGTAAGAAAATTTTGGTTTTCTTCTTGTACACAACTCACAATGAGTTTTATTAGGAAAGGGTCTAATTATAACTCGATTCTAGTATAGTAGTTAGTACTAATTGTTTCAACCCAAAAATGTTTAGTAACTGATTATTCAATTATCATGGTTATTGTTATTTTTGAAGATTTATTTATCTTATTTCAACTACACTATTTTGATAGGGGGTTCTTAAAGCTGAAAAGTTATGTTTTATACCTTTCTTACTATTTTTTTTAGAATCACAATTTTCAAATTCTAAACCATGATCACTGTGAATAGTTATCAAGGAGTGGGTTTTCTCATTTTTAACCCGAGCTACAAAGGTTTTGAAATAACTAAAGCCTTCAAATTTATTTGTGAGAAAATAAAATCATGTGTATCTAGTGTAATCATCAATAAGGACATATAAATAGTATTTTCCACCAATAATACCAGTGTTTATAGGACAAAATAAGTCCATTTTCACTAACTATAAAGAATCATAAGTATACACTTCACTTATAGATTTGAAACTTTACTTATGTTTCTTACCGTATTGATAAGGGTCACAAACTTTTGTAGTATAAAACCTACATTTCATTAGATAATTTACAAGTCCTTTCTTGGTCAATTTAGATAAGTTTATAAGGTTATAGTGCCCTAAAAATTTATTCTATAACCAAGATTGATCTTCTATTACACTAAGGCAAGGTATGTCTTGGATTGTAAGGTATTCTAAGTTAAGTGCGTAAACATTTTCATGCTGATTGGCGGAAAGAGTAAATTAATCCTTATAACTATATACAAAACATTTATCATTCCTAAAGTTCACAAGGTAACCTTCATAACATAATTTACTTATGCTTGTAAGGTTGTTCTTAAGACCATAAAAAAATAAAAAATTTGAAATACGAGTTTTTCTAAGAAGAACAATGTTACATATTCTGATAATATCTCTTTGAGTGTTATCTTAGAAAGTAAATTTACCACATTTCATTTTGAAAATATTCTGGATGAAGTATTTGTTTTCAGTCACATGCCTGGAACATCCACTATTCATTTACCATATATTCTTATTTTTGGTAATACCTTTTTTCCCTGAAAAAAACATTAGACTTTCGGAGCCCAAACCTTCTTGGGTTTGGTAATGTCAGAAAAAAAAAACCTTTGTAATCCACATTTATTTAGAAAATCATGCTTTATGAAAACCAAGTGATTGAGCTTTATTTAGTGAAACATTATTTTCCCAATGGCCATTACTTTAACACTTAGTTAAAAAGGGTGAATTTTTAGTAATTAATAAATTTTTACTAAAACCAGGTTTCTTATAAGTAAAACCCATTCCAGAACTAGTACCATAAGGATGAATCTTTCTATACATTTTATCAGAGTTTTATTGTAGCACCCCAAACACTTCATGGTATGTTTCTCTTAAATAAATTCTAGTTATAGCCTATGTTTCATGAATCACTAAGCCTATATGAAATAAAACATGGTTACTTATAGGAGATATCCATAACCTAGCCATTAAACTTAAATTTGCAAACTCTGCGATTTGAATTTTAAAAATCTGACAGACACGGTTGTGTTCAAGATGATATTTTGAGTCTGATAGAATTAACTTAATTTTTAGTGAATAGTAACCTACCTTTATGAATATTAACCTACCCTTGTGAATAGTAACTTACCCTTATGAATATTAATATGACTCTTATTAATGGTATTCATGCCCTTGAAGGTATAAATGAATTTAGGCAACTTAAAAATGAAGATGAATATTTTAAGTGTTTATACTTTATGATTAAATAATTATTTTAATTAAATATTTATTTAATCATATTTAGAAAATTATTTTTAAAAAATGGAATTCATTATTTTATTATACACGTCGAAAAATGGTTAGGGTGAATTTTTGGGATTTTTCTGAAATACTTAAATTTTTGATGAATAGTAAAATGCGATAATTTACGATAAATGCTAAATAAAGAATTTATTGAGTCATTGATGATGATATGATGATGTAAGACCAATTGGTTAAAATTAACATGCATATATTACTGTTATTGGTCATGGAATACTCACTATTGGTTTTCTTGAGAGGAAATAATAAATTAATGATTATAATATTAAGAAAACTCCTCTCCCCTTTACTATATAAACCACCCCTCACCCCCTCTTCCTCCAACACCACTCAAGCTTCAATACTTGCCTAAATTCTGCCAAATACTATTCGCAAGACCTCTCCCCACGTCCTAGACCTACTGGTCTCACCAAAATGCCAAAAAAAAGGCCTTAAGAAGATTCTCAAGGAGGACTACTCAAGAGGCAAACCTTCCTTCTCTTTTCTTTCAATTTATTTTACAAAGTTCCATTATTTTGTTCTCCCTTCTCACCTAACCTCATCAAAATGACATGATAATTCCAGTACCTTACATGTACTGTATTCTCATTGTGCTAAGGAAGTATTTCATCATAATATCTCTTTTTTCCCTCCTTTTATACAATAAATGCAAACACCGTCCGAGATGTGTAAATTTATCACACTCAAGGAAGATGGGTCTTCAATTTGCATTACTATCTTCAATAATGGGAATTAAACCTTTTAAATGGATGAACCAGATCATAAAATATTTATTTTATCTTGATTAATGTTCTGGAATCTTTACACATTTATAGTATGGAATAATAATACAAAACAATTTTATTGTGCACAAAACCGCCAAGCCAAATCCAAGCATTTATTTTAACTCATAGAATGAGTCATCCTCATGGTATATAACCAGAATCATTATAAGATCATTTATATCTCTTTAATGTCACTAATAACGTATATTAACAATTCTGTATGTTTAACCATATTTCAAACAAACATCCATTCATGAATACAAGTAAACGGATCATGAAAACCAAATAAGAAAATGCTACCAAAACAATAAAATTTAATCTATTAAACCATCAAAAAGGCCATTAATAAATCTAATAATGTCATAAAATATCAATTATATGTTGATGTAGTTCTGGAATTATTAATTAATGAAGATAAATTTGATTATTCGGGTCATTAATAACAATCAAGAACACCTTCGAGCATAAGGTAAGGGACCCTCTATCTCACTTTTTTCAAGAATCTCCCCAATGTTGTGCTCTTTTATTTTTATTTCTAATGATGGGGTATGTTTTCACAACTACTCAATACTGCCCTTATGAAATATAAATAATGGAATACCCCTTTACCTCTCATTAATCCCTCACAATAACACTCGTTACCATGCCGAAATGTTTGTAAGGGATTTCTCATCTCACTTTCATTTCCGTGAGATTTCCATTGTTCGCCAATTATTTCTTATATGTGGTATATGTATACATCCATTTGATATATAATCAAATTATTCTCTTTATATTCATGGTATTTAATGAATCATTTGAGGGTTATTAAGTTCTTGTCATATGATTCGACCGATTACATTGTAGTAAGAGACTTTGTCTCAACTACTATTTTGTTGTGACTAACTTTGTATTGTGAAACTAATAATCCTTATGTGGTGTACCTAATTCCCATTTGAGATCAATTATCATTTTGAAATTATATTTATATTAAATATCCATAATCTAATATCATGGATATGTTTTTTTTCTAAACTGTATACCATTTTATATACGATGTTTATTTGAAAAGTTATTTTAATTATGTAAATATTGATGAATCTATATACTCTACTCTATATGGATATTGAAAAGGCGTATTACTCTTGTAATGAATCAATTTATAAATAAATTTTTTGGACATAAAGTGGTGGGTGGGGCCCTCTATATCCCCTCGATTCATCAGTATGTCTCATGAGACAAATTAGTTGGCGAAAAACCCTTCGAGTTTGTTTCCAAAAATCACATGGGTTTCTACCCATAGAACGAAATTGTTTTATGGTATTATGGTTTCATGTTCCAGATACATGATGTCCAATTAATAAGCATTCTCTTTATTCATTATCAGTTATTATTATTATCCATGTGGTTTTCACTATGAACAAACCTATGGATGCAGTTTCATTCTCAGTTTATTAATGACATTAGTTTTTCATTTATTCACCATTCCATATTGATTATGTTAGATTGACTATGATTCACTTATTATTGTATTCATGCTTCCTCTATTTGTAACCCTTACTGAGATTTGAGCTCACCCCTTTCATTTTTTACCTTCAATAGGTGATGAAGATAAGGTCATTTATTGAGTTCATGTGGTTGTAGTTTTTAGTTCTGTTATGAATTGTATTTTGTAACCTTTTTCAATGTAATTTGTGTTACATATATGTATATAGTTTCTTCAAGACTAATAAACTGATTGTTCCTTTTGGATTTTTCATTCCTTCTAACCAATCTAATATCACAAGTAATGCACCGTCTCCAGTCTAGAGGGGTCGGGGTGTTACAGTTGGTATCAAAGGAAGTTTAGTAGAAAACATGGAAACTAGAGTAAGAAATGTATAGTAGGGAACAAAGACCTGAGGTAGTATTTGAGGATAAATTTACAAGAACGTCCTGGTTGTCACGACCCGTCCTCGGGGCCCGTGTCGTGACTACCCCAAGCCCGCCTTCCATAGGCCAGGGGCTGGCGACTAGTACCAAGGCGTAAATCCCGGTAAAAAGGGAAGGCATTGCCTTTGTAAAGTAAACAAGCACCATAGAGTAAGTAAGCGGAAAAGTAAACACTAAGTAAAAACAGAGTACAATTGAAGTGTGGAAAAGTAAATGGGCCAGTATACAAACCCAAATTGAAAGTAATGTACAACTCGAAAGGGAAAACATCAACTGTAAAGTAAAAGCCGCTACAACGAGCTGTCCACTGGAAATCCCACCTGAAGGGTGGGTATAAATAGCTCCACTGCTCCTTGGGTCCCACCGTCCGCTCCGAGCACGTCCCGCCCACTGGTCCACCTCCAGGTACCGTCCTGCTCAGTAAGCCTCAACCACGATCAACGCTGTCCGTCGTCTGCAACCAACACAACGTAGTGCGGGCATAGCCCGTGCAGGGGTGAGTATAAGCTACTCAGTAGGGACCCCGAGACCCCTGAAGGTCTCCCAAAATCCACAAAGGATAAACCACAAAGGAAAGATACAATCACGAAGTAACAACCGACACTACTTAGGTATATTCCCATATATATACCTAAGTCATCAATTCCAATATGCTCCAACCTCCGACCCCAAGTACAACTCAGTCCACACAGGAAAGTATACGTATTCCACACAGGAAAACAAAACGTAATCCACACATGATAGCACAACACAATCCACACAGGAAAGCAGCAGGATTCATCTCACACAGGTATACTTCTTCAAAGACGATAGAGATGATCACTGATCCATCTAAGTCGTCGGACCCACAAAGGATTGATAGGTACTAACCCCCGCAAAGACCCACACAGGATCGGACCCACACAGGATCTGTAGGTGCTGGTTCACACAGGACCGCTGAGCGCAGACCCACACAGGATCAGACCCACATAGGATCGGTAGCACTGATCCACACAGGATCGCTGAGTGCTGTAGTCGTCGTCGTCGAATCCACTGAGTATCTCTGCACAGTCGTCGTCGCAGTCACAGTAGCAGTCGCAGCCAGCTCTAGGGTTCCCGCACACAGCAAGCTCGTTCGGGAGGGTCCGCTCCACGAGCTGAGAGGCTGATACATCAACTGTCACAAAGTCCAGAGTTGATGTATCCAAAAGTTCCGTATCGTCAACAGGAACTCAATGCAACAGACGACGCGTCAATCGAACGCCCGGTCTGAGAGTTATTGGCTTTTTCGTCCCAGGGGCCCGGTTGGTTTTTAAGGCAAAACTAACCCGAACGTACTCCACCTGCTTCCAAACCTCGGGAGGAGTATTCCAAAAGATCCGTCTCGCTAAGAGGAACACAACAAAGCTAACAGACTATCAATCGGACGTCCGTAGCTCAAGATATGAGCATTTCCGCTCCGAGGGCCCGGTTGGTTTCGTGTACGAACCAACCTGTTCGAACTCAAAGTAATCTGAAACCTTGAGTGAGATATACCAAAACGACCGTCTCGATCCAAGGATCGCATCGCCGCTGACGGCGCGCCGTTTGGAAGTTTGTAGCCCGAGTTACGGGCATTTGAATCCAAACCGTTCGGTAACGGGGGGGGGGGGGGTTCGGGCCCGGGCCGTCCCAGCCCGAGACCCCCCGGTTGGCCCGAACCGGGTCAACCCGCCCTGAAAAGGGTTGACCCGGCCTGGCCTGGCGGACCGGCCTGGCGAACCGGCCAGGCGCGCCGGTTCGGCGTAAGGCAGCGCGCTGGGCGCGCTGCCAGCTCGGCTGAAGGCCGAGCTGATTGAAACGGGGGGGCGCCTGCCCCCCTTTGTGAAACCGCGGTCCCCCCATTATGGGGGGCCGTTTCTGCTCGCCGGGGGAATTAATTCCCCCCGGTTTTCCTCCCATCCGGCCAGCCCGACCTGGCTGGCAGGTTCTTCTTCAACGGGACCGGCAAAGGCCGGTCCCCTTCCGGCTTCCGACACCGGCAGCCCGGCTGGCCGCCGGTCTTCTCGTTCTACCGCGGCCTGGAACCGGTCGTGGCCTTTGTCGTCCGGCGCGGTGCGACGGCACCGCGCCCCTCCGCCGCGGCCCCGCTCCGGCCGCGGCGCCTTCGTTTTCTTTCGACGTGGCGCGACAGCGTCGCGTTCTTGAATTATCTCGCGGCGCAGTGCGACGGCGCCGCGCGTTTCTTGCCATATGATCCTGCGCGGTGCGACGGCACCGCGCCACACCCGTTTCCAATCCACAACAGAATCAACGTGAAAAAGGAGGAGGGTCGGCCGTGTTCGTACGGTCCGCCCCCCTCGCATTATTCGCTAACAATTGGACAAATTTCAAGAAGAAATAATCACAGGTATAAATCATGAACAAGGAATAAAATAAACCCCTACCTCAGTTTCAAGTGTGGAGCACGTCAACAATCCGCGGAAGACAAGCGTCGCGGAGGTCAGGCGTCGCGGAAACCGAACGTTGTTTCCATTGACGTCGAGGTGCGTCCGAAGAGGTATGTCGCCGGAGAAGCTTCGTAAGCTGACGGAGAAAGTCCGAGGAAGAAACGGCGTCTCCTTTCGTTGACACTGGAAGAAGATCGAAGATGCGGCGTCGTCGATATTCGGAAACACACCGGCTACGAAGAAGAGAAGCGGCGTTCTTCGTCGGAGCTTAAGTGTTCTTCGTGTTCTTCGTCAAGGTTGAAGAAGATGGAGAGAACTTCCCAAATCCTCTCAAAGTGGCAAAGGTTACCAACCAAAATAAAAATAAGCTTAAAGATTATTTTATTTACACAATTAAACAACTTGAATTTCAAAAGTTTGAAATTAAAACAACTCAACCCAATAAATAACCCAAGTTGTCAAGATTAATTAAGGAGGAGTTATAGTGAGTTTAGAGGGAAGATGAAGTGTTAGGGTTCGTGTGGGCCCCACCACAATTAATCCTCTCAAGGGAGGTTAAGTGGATGTGGGTCCCACCCCTAACTCCCTTTGGGAGGTTATAACCAACTTGGATAAAATAAAACGTGTTTCCACATTTTATTTAACTTCATTTTAAATTCCCAAAAACTAACTCTCAACCCGCATAAAATGCAACCTCGGAAAAGGTCTCCTTAAGAGAATATCAGCGCTGCGAGTTCATCGGTGCCCTCGGAATTCGATTCTGGGCACCGGTTCAAAAGTTAGAAATTCCCGCTCGTTCGTTCACTGAACGTACCCGAGCCAAACTTCGGAAATTGATTCCGGGCACTCCGGGCCTCGGAATCAGGTGCCATCAGAAACCGCGCTCTTGTAAAATTCCAAAGAAAATTAAGAAAACATTTCCCTTGAATTTTACGGGTCTTTACATTACTCCCACCTCAGGGGTTTACGTCCCCGTAAATATACATCAAAAGTAGGGAAACAAATGAGGGTACTGAGCACGCATCTGAGCCTCCCGCTCCCAAGTGCTCTCCTGGAGATTCCCGTGCTGCCATCTGATGCGCACTAGAGGAATTGACCGTCCACGTAGGACCCGCTCCTGTCGATCCTCGATCTCCACCGGGACCTCTGTAAAAGTCGCCCCATCGTCAACGTCAAGCTCCCCATGGTCAATGATGTGCGTCGGGTCGTGCACATATCTCCTCAGCTGAGACACGTGGAAGACGTCGTGCACCCGGTGCAACTGAGGTGGTAGATCCAGGCGATAATCCACCTCGCCAATCCTGTTGAGGACCTGGAAGGGTCCGATGAAGCGCGGAGATAACTTGCCGCCCTGGCCAAATCTCCGTATACCACGTCGAGGTGAGACCCGCAAGAATACGTGGTCGCCATCCTCAAACTCTAGTGGCCTCCACCTCCTGTCAGCGTATGACTTCTACCAGCTCTGAGCTGTCCTCATCCTCTCCTGGATGACTTGGACCTTCTCTGTCATGGCCTGGACCATCTTCGGTCCCACAAGTGCTGACTCCCCAGGGTCTGTCCAGCACAAAGGAGATCTACAAGGTCGGCCGTACAACGCCTCGTACGGTGCCATCCCGATGGTGGAGTGGTAGCTGTTGTTGTACGCAAACTCCACCAAGGGTAGGTGGTCCTCCCAGCTATGACCAAAGTCGAGGACACATGCGCGGAGCATGTCCTCGAGAGTCTGAATGGTCCTCTCCGTCTGACCATCCGTCTGAGGGTGAAAGGCTGTGCTCAGACGTAGCTGCGTCCCAAACGCCTCCTGCAACCCCTTCCAAAGCCGGGAAGTAAAGCGAGCATCTTGATCGGAGACGATAGAAGATGGCACACCGTGAAGCCGTACAATCTCCTGAATGTAGAGACGTCCCAAGCTCTCCACTGAGCCCTGCTCTCTGATGGGTAAGAAGTGAGCCGACTTGGTGAGTTGGTCGACAATCACCCAGATGGAGTCGTGACCTCTGGAAGTGCGTGGAAGTCCAGTCACGAATTCTATAGATATCCCATCCCACTTCTACTCCGGGACCTCCAAGGGATGTACCAAGCCTGCTGGTACCTGGTGCTCAGCCTTCACCTGCTGGCAGGTGAGGCATCGAGAAACGAACTCTGCCACAGCCTTCTTCATGCTCAGCCACCAGTGCTGTCGTCCGAGGTCCTGGTACATATTCGCCACTCCAGGATGTACCGACAAAGGAGAAGTGTGAAACTCTCTCAGAACCTCCTCCCATAAAGCGACCGGTACCATGGTACGTCCTCTGAAAAGGATGTCGTGCTCTACTCCAAATGAGAAACCATCAGGTGCCTGTCCTGAGGATATTTGTGTATGACGCGTCTCACAGTCAGTGTCTCCTCACTGTGCCTCTCTGACTCGCTGTAGAAGTGGAGGAGTGACTGTGAGAGACTGAAGGAAGGCTGCTCCATCTCTATCCACAAAGGATATCTGCAAAGAGGCTAGCTGCTCCGTTGCCTCCTCAAGTAGCCGAATGCCCGTCCTCCTGCTGAGGGAATCGGCTACTACGTTCCCCTTCCCAGGGGTATAGACTATCTCAAAGTCATAGTCCTGGAGGAAATAGAGCCATCGCCGCTATCTCATATTCAGGTCCTTCTGCGAGAAGATGTAGCTGAGACTCTGATGATCAGAAAAGACTGTAAATCGCTCGCCCATCAGATAGTGTCGCCATGTCTTCAGAGCGAAGACCACTGCTGCTAACTCCAGGTCATGGGTAGCGTAGTTCTGCACATGCGGCCTCAACTGTCGTGATCCATAGGCGATCACTGCCAGCTCCTGCATCAGAACACATCTGAGTCTGGTCCATGATGCATCGCAGTAAACTACGTATCCAACTCCCTCCTCAGGCAACCTCAAGATAGGTGCGCTGGTCAATCTCTGTCTCATATCCTGGAAGCTCTTCTGACATCTGTCTGACCATACGAAGGGTTTCCCCTTCTTCGTCAAAGCTGAGAGTGGTGCCGCAACTCTAGAGAAGTGTGGCATGAATCTACGATAGTATCCGGCTAGTCCCAAGAAACTCAGAACCTCCGTCACGCTCCTGGGTGGCTCCCAATCTAACACTGCCTCGATCTTCGCTGGATCTACTGCAACTCCCGCCTCAGAGATGACGTGTCCCAAGAAGTGGACCTCACGTATCCAGAACTGACACTTCAAGAGCTTACCATAAAGCTGGTGCTCTCGGAGTGTGTCTAGTACACCCCGTAAGTGGTAGGCGTGCTTCTCCTCAGTCATCGAGTAAATCAGAATGTCGTCGATGAAGACCACGACAAATCGATTGAGGTATGGCTGAAAGATCCTGTTCATGAGGGCCATGAACACTGCTGAAGCATTGGTTATGCCAAATGGCATAACCAAGAACTCATAGTGGCCATACCGACATCTGAAGGCCGTCTTCGGCACGTCCTCATCTCTAACTCTGAGCTTATGATAGCCTGACCTGAGGTCTATCTTCGAGAACCACCGTGCTCCCTTGAGCTGATCAAAGAGGTCATCAATCCTCGGTAGCGGATACTTGTTCCTCACTGTCACCTGGTTCAGGCGGCGATAGTCAACACAAAGTCGCAAGCTCCCGTCCACCTTCTTGGCGAACAAAATTGGGGAATCCCAGGGTGAAACACTGGGTCAGATGAACCCCTTGCCCTGCAAGTCCTCCAACTGTACCCGTAGCTCTCGAAGCTCAGCGGGGGCCATCCGATATGCTGGAGTCGATATCGGGGCTGTCCCGGGGTACAAGTCAATATAAAAGTCTACCTCTATATGAGGAGGTATCCCTGGAACGTCGTCGGGAAGAACGTCCACAAACTGATCCACCACTGCAGGAAAACCAGGACTCTGCACGTCAACTGCTCCTAGGATGAGGCTAGCCAACTGATGAGTGATGGGCTGTCCTCTCTTTTGCGGAAGTCCATCCTGTGCTGCAAAGGCTCCCTTCTCACCGGTGAAGGTGAACCTGCTCCCGTCGGTGCTTACACATCGCACCTTGCGCCTAAAACAGTCAATCTATGCATGGACCGTAGATAACCAATCCATGCCCAAGATGACGTCGTAAGGCCTCAACGCTGCTACAAGAAGATCCCAGCCAAATCTATCACCTCCTAGAGTAAGATCACACTGCCGACACGAGTGCGTAATCATCGAGTCTGCTCCTGTAGGAGTCTCTAGCCGTAAGGATCGAGCCAATGGCTCTGTCAGAATCTCCGAGCTCCGAACAAGGGCAGCGGCTATGAAAGAGTGACTCGCTCTTGTGTCTATAAGTACTAAAACAAGGGTGGAATAGACACAGATAGTACCTCGAATCATCTCTGGCGCACCGTGGTCGTAGGCCTCTGCTGCCTGGAGCTGTGCCTGTCTCTGCCCGCCAGCTCCCTGTGGTCGGGGTGGACCTCCTGGTGGTGGTGGTGGTAAAGCCTCAAAGCGTCGCCCACCACCAGCTGCTCGGCCAGCTCCTCTGTCTCGTCCGCCTCCTCCCTGCGGACTGCCACTGTCGACCCTATGCCTCTGCCTCGGTGGTCCCTCAACCGTCTGCTTCTCCTCGGCACGGCGGGTCGGGCAATCACGAGCCATGTGGCCCTGCCCGCCGCACGAGTAGCACTGTCTGCCTCTCGAAAGACTGGCTCCACGCTGTGTGCCCCGCATTGCTAAGCCAGTGTCCTGAGGTCGTCTGCCTGAAGGTCTGGTCTGCCTAGACCCCTGATTCATCCGTCGACTGCCTACTACAGAAGACTCTACTACGTGCCGCCCTGCGGTGGGTCTCGGTGCTGGTGTAGAATCAGCAAGAAAGCTCTCGATCAAAGGGGCCTGTTCTAGTACTCCTGTCTGAGTCGGAATGCTGAGGGAGATCAGCGATGCCCTGATCTCGTGTCTCAAACCCTGCTCAAAGGTCCGGGCTCGGAAGAATGGGTCCCGTACCATGTCGGTCGAGTAGCGCGAGAGATCGGTAAATCTCGCCGAGTACTGAGCGACCGTCATGCTGCCCTGCCGCAGTTGAAGAAGCTCCTAAATGCGCACAGCACAGAGGGTGGCTGGAACGAACTCCGAGCGGAAGAGGCTCTCAAAGTCCGTCCAAAGTAGAGATGCCTCATCGTGCACCTGGAGCATCAAGCTCCACCATCGTCCTGCTGCTGCGTGCAGTATGCTCACAGCGAGGATCACCATGAGGTCTGCTGGTGTCCTCACTAGACTAAAAACTCGTACCACTGCCTCCATCCAGTCCTCGGCTACCTGGGGGTCCGTCTCCCCACGAAACCTGGGCGCACTACTAAAAAAAAGGCTATTAGCGACCGCCATTGGCGGTCGCTATAGGTGGCCGAAATGCTGCCTTAAGCGACCGTCTGGCGGTCGCTGTAGGCTGACTCGCGGCACCATTAGCGACCGCCATTGGCGGTCGCTAATACTGCCCGGACGGCAGGCTGAAGCGACCGCCATTGGCGGTCGCTAATGCTGCCTAGCAGGCAGGCTATAGCGACCGCCAGAGGCGGTCGCTAAACTTGTAAATTTTTTTTATAAAAAAATTCATACCATAATAAATATATATATATATATATATTTATTAAATCAAATATATATATATAAAAAAAATAATGAAAATATTGATATATATAATATTAAATAAAATATGTATATTTATTTATTAAATAATATATATATATATATATTAATGAAAATATTTATATATATAATATTAAATAAAATATTTTTCATTTTTTAAATAAAATGTACAAATTATGTTTTTTTCTTCACGGTGGAAAAACAGACATAAAACAAGGTAACAATCATAAAAAATGGAAAACAATTAAGCGCGTGCAATACTTAAAGAACGCATAATGTGCCCTACCGCGCAGACCACACGTCCGATTGGCATGCCGTCTGCGCGTACACGTCACGAATAATAATTAGATTGTTTCCCTGTGATTTCAGGTCAATCCGATGTGGTCCGCTATGATTTTGAGCGTGAGAAGCCCGTTTTGGCCGTTTATGACACCAGAACGGCGTTCCCGGTCACCGCGGGCACACAGTGCGGCCGATTGACGTGCCATCTGCTCGACCACGTCACAATTTACGCACCCTTTTATATCGTCTGATTTTAGGTCATTCGGACCTTGTTCGGCCCGTTTGGACCCCCCCACGCGCGTTTATCAAGCGCGCGCAACACTTAAAGAACGCATAATGAGCCATACCGCGCAGATCGCACGTCTTATTGATGTTCCATCTGCGCGTACACGTCACGAATAATAATTAGATTGTTTCCCTATGATTTCAGGTCAATCCGATGTCGTCCGCTATGACTTTGACCGTCAGACGCCCGTTTTGGCCGTTTATGACACCGGAAACGCGTTTCTGGTTACCACGGTCAAACGACACATCCGATTGATGATCCGTCTTCTTGAACAGGTCACAATTTACTCACCCTTTGATATTGTTTGATTTCAGGCCATTCGGACCTCGTTCGGCCTATTTTGACCCCCCAACGGGACATTTCAGCACGCACCGAGCTGCTGAAAACGACGCATTCGGTCATGCCGCGCGCACCGCATGTCCGATGGACGTGCCTCCTCCTCCTTCATCTCAGGAATAATATTCCTATCGTTCTCGTGCGGTTTCAGGTCTTTCGGAGCACTTTTGCTCCGAATTCGACCGCCGCACGAGGTTTTGGTGTTTTATGACTCCGGAAACGCGTTTCCGGCCTCCGCGGTCAAACGACACCTCAGATTGACGTTCTGTCTGTCTGACCATTTCACAATTAATGCAACGGATGTTTTTGTGCGGTTTCGTGGCATTCGGAGGTCGTTCGGGTGGTTTTGACCCCCCAACGCGCCATTTCAGCGCGCACCGAGCTGCAGAAAACGACGTATTCGGTCGTACCGCACGCACCGCACGTCCGATGGATGTGTCGCCTCCTCCTGCATCTCAGGAATAATATTCCTATCGTTCTCGTGCGGTTTCAGGTTGTTCAGAGCACGTTTTCTCCGAATTAGACCGACGCACGCCATTTTGGTGTTTTATGGCTCCGGAAACGCGTTTCCGGCCGCCGCGGTCAAACGGAACCTCCGATTGATGTGGCGTCTACCCGAACATTTCACAATTCACGCAACGGATGTTTTCGTGTGGTTTCGTGGCATTCGGAGGTCGTTCGGGTGGTTTTGACCCCCCAACACGCCATTTCAGCGCGCGCCGAGTTGCTGAAAACGACGCATTCGGTCGTGCCGCGCGCACCGCACATCCGATGGACGTGCCGCCTCCTCCTGCATCTCAGGAATAACATTCCTATCGTTCTCGCGTGGTTTCAGGTTTTTCAGAGCACGTTTGCTCAGAATTGGACCGCCGCACGCCGTTTTGGTGTTCTATGGCGCTGGAAACGTGTTTTCGGTCGCCGCGGTCAAACGGCACCTCCAAATGACGTGCCGTCTGGCCGACCATTTCACAATTCACGCACCGGATGTTTTCGTGTGGTCTCGTGGCATTCGGACCTCGTTCGGCCCATTTTGACCCCCCAACGCGCCATTTCAGCGCGCGCCGAGCTGCTGAAAATGACGCATTCGGTCGTGCCGCACGCACCGCACATCCGATGGACAGGCCGCCTCCTACTGCATCTCAGGAATAATATTACTATCGTTCTTGTGCGGTTTCATGTCTTTCGAAGCACTTTTTCTCCGAATTCGACCGCCGCACACCGTTTTGGTGTTTTATGGCTTTGGAAACGCGTTTCCGGCCGCCACGGTCAAACGACTCCTCCGATTGACATGCCTTCTGCCCGACCATTTCCAAATTCACGCAACGGATGTTGTCGTGCAGTTTCGTGGCATTCGGAGGTCGTTCGGGTGGTTTTGACCCCCCAACGCGCCATTTCAGCGCGCGCCGAGCTGCTGAAAACGACGAATTCGGTCGTGCCGCGCGCACCGCACGTCCGATGGACATGCCGCCTCCTCCTGCATCTCAGGAATAATATTACTATACTTCTCGTGCGGTTTCAGGTTTTTCGGAGCACGTTTTCTCTGAATTGGATCACCGCAAGCCGTTTTGGGGTTCTATGGCGCCAGAAACGCGTTTCCGGCCGCCACGGTCAAACGGCACCTCCGAATGATGTGACGTCTGGCCGACCATTTCACAATTCACGCACTGGATGTTGTTGTGCGGTCTCATGGTATTCGGACCTCGTTCGGCCCGTTTTGACCCCCCAACGCGCCATTTCAGCGTGCGCTGAGCTGCTGAAAACGACGCATTCGGTCGTGCCGTGCGCACCGCACATCCGATAGACGTTCCGCCTCCTCCTACATCTCATGAATAATATTCCTATCGTTATCGTGCGGTTTCAGGTCTTTCATAGCACGTTTGCTCCGAATTCGACCGCCGCACGCCGTTTTGGTGTTTTATGACTCCGGAAACGCACTTCCGGCCTCCGCGGTCAAACGACACCTCCGATTGACGTGCCGTCTGTCCGAAATTTTCTCAATTCACGCAACGGATGTTGTCGTGCGGTTTCGTGGCATTCGGAGGTCGTTTGGGTGGTTTTGACCCCCCAACGCGCCATTTCAGCGCGCGCCGAGCTGCTAAAAACGACGCATTCAGTCGTGTCGCGCGCACTGCACGTCTGATGGATGTGTCGTCTCCTCCTGCATCTCAGGAATAATATTCCTATCGTTCTCGTGCGGTTTCAGGTCGTTCGGAGCACGTTTGCTCCGAATTCGACCGCCGCACGCCGTTTTGGTGTTTTATGGCTCCGGAAACGCGTTTCCGGCCGCCGCGGTCAAACGGAACCTCCGATTGACGTGCCATCTACCCGAATATTTCACAATTCACGCACCGGATGTTGTCGTGCGGTTTCTTGGAATTCGGAGGTCGTTCGGGTGGTTTTGACCCCCCAACGCGTCATTTCAGCGCGCGCCGAGCTGCTGAAAACGACGCATTCGGTCGTTCCGCGTGCACCGCACATCCGATGGATGTGCCGTCTCCTCCTGCATCTCAGGAATAACATTCCTGTCGTTCCCGTGCGGTTTCAGGTTTTTCGGAGCACGTTTGCTCTGAATTGGACCGCTGCACGCCGTTTTGGTGTTCTATGGCGCCGGAAACGCGTTTCCTGCCGCCGCGGTCAAACGACACCTCCGAATGATGTGCCGTCTAGCCGACTATTTCACAATTGACGCACCGGATGTTGTCGTGCGGTCTCGTGGAATTCAGACCTCGTTCGGCCCATTTTGACCACCCAACGTGCCATTTCAGCGCGCGCCGAGCTGTTGAAAATGACGCATTCGGTCGTGCCGTGCGCACCGCATGTCCGATGGACGTGCCTCCTCCTCCTGCATCTCAGGAATAATATTCCTATCGTTCTCGTGCGGTTTCAGGTCTTTCGGAGCACGTTTGCTTCGAATTCGACCGCCGCACGCCGTTTTGATGTTTTATGACTCCGGAAACGCGTTTCCGGCCTCTGCGGTCAAACAGAACCTCCGATTGACGTGCTTTCTGTCCGACCATTTCACAATTCACGCAACGGATGTTGTCGTGCAGTGTCGTGGCATTCGGAGGTCGTTTGGGTGGTTTTGACCCCCCAACGCGCCATTTCAGCGCGCGCCGAGCTGCTGAAAACGACGTATTCGGTCGTGCCGCGCGCACCGCACGTCTGATGGACGTGCCTCCTCCTTCTGCATCTCAGAAATAATATTCCTATTATTTTCGTGCGGTTTCAGGTCGTTCGGAACACGTTTGCTCCGAATTCGACCGCCGCACGCCGTTTTGGTGTTTTGTGGCGCCGGAAACGCGTTTCCGGCCGCTGCGGTCAAACGGAACCTCAGATTGACGTGCCGTCTGCCCGACCATTTCACAATTTACATACCGGATGTTGTCGTGCGGTTTCGTGACATTCGGAGGTCGTTCGGGTGGTTTTGACCACCCAACGTGCCATTTCAGCGCGCACCGAGCTGCTGAAAACGACGCATTCGGTCGTGCCGCGCGCAGCGCACGTCCGATGGACATGCCACCTCCTCCTATATCTCAGGAATAATATTACTATAGTTCTCGTGCGGTTTCAGGTCATTTGGAGCACGTTTGCTCCGAATTCGACTGCCGCACGTCGTTTTGGTGTTTTATGGCTCCGAAAACGCGTTTCCAGACGCCGCGGTCAAACGGCACCTCCGATTGACGTGCCATCTGCCCTAACATTTCAAAATTCATGCAACGGATGTTGTCGTGCGGTTTCGTGGCATTCTGAGGTCGTTCGGGTGGTTTTCACCCCCCAATGCGTCATTTCAGCGCGCGCCGAGCTGCTGAAAACGACGCATTCGGTTGTGCCGTGCGCACCGCACATCCGATGGATGTGTCGTCTCCTCCTGCATCTCAGTAATAATATTTCTATCGTTCTCGTGCGGTTTCAGGTTTTTCGGAGCACGTTTGCTCTGAATTGGACCGCCGCACGCCGTTTTGGTGTTCTATGGCGCCAGAAACGCGTTTCCGGCCGCCGCGGTCAAACGACACCTCCGAATGATGTGTCGTCTGGCCGACCATTTCACAATTCACGCACCGGATGTTTTCGTGCGGTCTCGTGGCATTTGAACCTCGTTCGGCCCGTTTTGACCCCCCAACCGCCATTTCAGCGCAGCGCTGAGCTGCTGAAAACGACGCATTCGGTCGTGCCGCGCACCCCACACGTCTGATGGACGTGCCGCCTCCTCCTGCATCTTAGGAATAATATTCCTATCGTTCTCGTGTGGTTTCAGGTCTTTCAGAGCACGTTTGCTCCGAATTCGACCGCCGCACGCCGTTTTGGTGTTTTATGACTCCGGAAACGCGTTTTCGGCCTCCGCTGTCAAACGACACCTCTGATTGACGTGCCGTCTGTCCGACCATTTCACAATTCACGCAACGGATGTTGTCGTGCGGTGTCGTGGCAGTCGGAGGTCGTTCGGGTGTTTTTGACCCCCCAACGTGCCATTTCAGCGCGCGCCGAGCTGCTGAAAACGACGCATTCGGTCATGCCGCGCGCACCGCACGTCCGATGGACATGCCGCCTCCTCCTGCATCTCAGGAATAATATTCCTATCGTTCTCGTGCGGTTTCAGGTCGTTCGGAGCACGTTTGCTCCGAATTCGACCGTCGCACGCTGTTTTGGTGTTTTATGGCACCGGAAACGCGTTTCCGGCCGCCGCGGTCAAACGACACCTCCGATTGACGTGTCGTCTACCCGACCATTTCACAATTCATGCGTTGGATGTTTTCGTGCGGTTTCGTGGCATTCGGAGGTCGTTCGGGTGGTTTTGACCCCCCAACACGCCATTTGAGCGCGCGCCGAGCTGCTGAAAACGACGCATTCGGTCGTGCCGCGCGTACCGCACGCCTGATGGACGTGCCGTCTCCTCCTGCATCTCAGGAATAATATTCCTATCGTTCTCGTGCGGTTTCAGGTTTTTCGGAGCACGTTTGCTCTGAATTGGACCGCCGCACGCCGTTTTGGTGTTTTATGGCGCCAGAAACGTGTTTCCGGCCGCCGCGGGTCAAATGGCACCTCCAAATGACGTGCCGTCTGGCCGACCATTTCACAATTCACGCACCAGATGTTTTCGTGCGGTCTCGTGGCATTCGGACCTCGTTTGGCCCGTTTTGACCCCCCAACGCGCCATTTCAGCGCGCGCCGAACTGCTGAAAACGACGTATTCGGTCGTGCCGTGCGTACCGCACGTCCGATGGACGTGCCGCCTCCTCCTGCATCTCAGGAATAATATTCCTATCGTTTTCGTGCGGTTTTAGATTTTTCGGAGCACGTTTGCTCTGAATTCGACCGCCGCACGCCGTGTTGGTGTTTTATGGCTCCGAAAACGCATTTCTGGCCGCTGCGGTCAAACGACACCTCTGATTGACGTGCCGTCTACCCGACCATTTCACAATTCACGCACCAGATGTTTTCGTGCGGTTTCGTGGCATTCGGAAGTCGTTCGGGTGGTTTTGACCCCCCAACGCGCCATTTCAGCGCGCGCCGAGCTGCTGAAAACGACGCATTCGGTCGTGCCGCGCGCACCACACGTCCGATGGACGTGCCGCCTTCTCATGCATCTCAGGAATAATATTCCTATCGTTCTCGTGCGGTTTCAGGTTTTTCAGAGCACGTTTGTTCTGAATTGGACCGCCGCAGGCCGTTTTGGTGTTCTATGGCGCCGGAAACGCGTTTCCGGACGCCGCGGTCAAACGGCACCTCCGAATAACGTGCCGTCTGGCTGACCATTTTACAATTCATGCACCGGATGTTGTCGTGTGGTCTCGTGGCATTCAGACCTCGTTCGGCCCATTTTGACCCCCCCACGCGCCATTTCAGCGCGCGCCGAGCTGCTGAAAACGACGTATTCGGTCGTGCCGCGCGCATCGCACGTCCGATGGATGTGCCGCCTCCTCCTGCATCTCAGGAATAATATTCCTATCGTTCTCGTGCGGTTTCAAGTCTTTCGGAGCACGTTTGATCCGAATTCAACCGCCGCACGCCGTTTTGGTGTTTTATGACTCCGGAAACGCATTTCCGGCCTCCGCGGTCAAACGGCACCTTCGATTGACGGGGGTGCGGGGGGGCTGTACGGGGGTGCGGGGGGCTGTACGGGTGTGCGGGGGGGGGGGGGGGGGTGTACGGGGGTGCTGGGGGCTGTACGGGTGTGCGGGGGGACTGTCCGGGGGTGCGGGGGGCTGTCCAGGGGTGCAGGGGGGCTGTACGGGGGTGCGGGGGGGCTGTCCGGGGGTGCGGGGGGCTGTACGAGGGTGCAAGGGGGCTGTACGGGGGTGCGGGGGGCTGTACGGGTGTGCGGGGGGGCTGTATGGGGGTGCGGGGGGCTGTACGGGAGTGCGGGGGGGCTGTACGGGGGTGCGGGGGGGGGGGGGGGGGGGGCTGTACGGGGGTGCGGGGGGGGCTGTACGAGGGTGCGGGGGGGCTGTCCGGGGGTGCGGGGGGGGGGGGGGGGGGCTGTACGGGGGTGCGGGGGGCTGTACGGGGGTGCGAGGGGGGGGGGGGGCTGTCCGGGGGTGCGGGGGGGTTGTACGGTTGTGCGGGGGGCTGTTCGGGGGTGCGGGGGGGCTGTACGGGGGTGCGGGGGGTTAGAGTTTTTAAATGCACGCCTTAGATAATATTAGCTATCATATAATAAACAAGAAAAGAAAGAAATTATAAGTACACAACCTTCTAATTTAAATTAAATGAATACGTACAGTACATCAATGTCAACCCCACCAGTAAAAACAAAAAACATATCTCATGAATATATGATGTGTCACGCGTTTTCATCAATGCTACCTCCTTCTGGTGGGCCAGGGGCCTACAAAAAATAAACATTATAAATATTTTAATAACAAAAATAATTTAAATTAAATAAATAAATACAGTATATACCTGCGTCGTATGATCCCCTGCACCATCAGCTCGACGCACATATTCCCGCAGTGCTCTAACCTCAGCTGTCAATTGCGCATTTGCCTCCTCGGAAGCGCGCAACCGTGCCTCAAAATCTGACATCTGCTGTGTCATATGAGCAACAACAGGACCGAAAACCGCAGCGCGTGACACTACAGAACGAGGAATCCCTACTCCATAGGTCAAACTATAGCCATGCCCGTCCCGACCGATAATGCGATGAAAGATCTCATCCCGTCGCATGGGAAGCTGTCGCTGGTCCTCTGGAAGATGTTCTAACTCAGCTTCAAATTGAGCCTGTAAAATATTTAAATAAATATATATATATATATATATGTTAATATATAGATTTATGTAATTATTGGTAAGTACAGACACTTACTATCAATGCTGCAACCTCTGGATCATTGCGATCACGAGTCCTCATCCACACCGATATTTTATCAGTTGCTGCACCTTGCTCTCGCAACTGTATATTAAAAGAGTATAAACACAAAACCATATTAATTAATAAATTAAAAAATGAATAATATATACCTCATGTCGGATCTGAGACACATGACGAGTCCCGAGCCTGTGAGGTGGTCCCTGCAACGCTCGATTCTCAGAATGGCGTGTTGACACCTCCTACATTCAATTCATTCAAATTTCAAACAAATCACATATTCTTGAAAATATATATACACCAAAATAATTATTATACAAACCGCAACACCCTCAGTAGAACAATATGCAACCAAGTCACGCCACTGAGCCGGGAGGACACCTCTCGGGACTTTTTCCAAAATGTCTACAGCACCCACATTTGGTACCCAATGGTCCCTCTTCACTTTGCCTTTATAATCTTTCCACATCTTACGACATTTTCTCATACACACGGGCCGAAACTCTTCAGGGCATACTTTCAAATTTTGCTATAAAGAAAATAATCAAACATATTAGTATTATTTATACATAGAAAATAAAGTAAAATGATTTTCTTACCTGAACCTCCCTCCATAGACGATCTAATGTGTCCTGAGGGATAAAAGCCCAGTCACGCGTGGTCAATGGAAATCAATGTGGGTCACGTATGATATGACCCAGCTGACGAATAAATGCCGGGCCATTCGGTCCCACAGGATGAAAAACCTCATCAAATGAAACATCTATCATCGTATCGGAATTCCATGATAATATTCCACGACCAGGGCCTCTCCTGTGAGAGGAAGAAGCAGCCGAGTCTGATCCTGTTGAAAACAATTTTATATATAAATTGACAAATGTTATATATATATATATGTATGTCAATTACATAAAAAACATAGACAATGACATTCAAACATACCTCGACCCTGAGACGTAGATGCCTCAGATAGATGATGTGGATCTTCTGCCTCTTCCCCTGACATGTCTGCAGTCATAGAAAACATCAGTAATGAGTCCAAAGTGTTTAAAAGATAAATTTTATTGTTCTTAAAAAATCAAACTTGTACAACTGTTAATCAAACAAAAAATGGATTGAATAATTAGTTGTGAATGAATTTTAAAAAATCAGAAAGTTAACAAAACAGATATACAAATTATGTACAAAACCAGTCAATGCATAGCCAAATTTCAGATAGAACTAATAAAAATTCAAACAGCACATGAATCAGATGAAGAATACCTCAAAAGGATGATACACCGACCATAACATCAATAAATCAAGAGTAAAAACAACCTAAATATTTATGATTGAATTAAAACTTACAAAAGTGAGGATTAAAACTTATAAAGATTTATAAAATGATTAGATAATTTATGATATCCTAGGACATTCTACTAAATAGCGGGAAAACAATTATACCTTTCATTAAGCATGGAAATCGACCGTTTCTCCTTCAACAACCGCTCTAGCCCAATAAATATCTTCTTCACGTTGAACTACGGTATGTTGATCAAGTTTTTGGTAAAAAAACGGAACAGTCTCGGGTTCATCTTCTTCAAATAAAAACACTCCTCACCGAGACATTTTGACAACAACTTGCCAACTTGGATCCGAAGGCAAAGTAACGAAGAATACTTGTTCTTCTTGTGATATCAAAATGAAAGGTTCATTCTCAACTTGTTCATTATTTCTGTATAACCTATAGTTAAAATTCACCAATGAAAACTGATATTGATCGACTTTACATCCACGCACTGGATCAACCCAATTACACTTTAATAATATGTACTTCAAACCGTGTGTGTATACAACTTCAATGATGTCTATCAATTGACCATAGTAATTACCAGAATCAACAAAGGGACAAACGATGTCACTGTTTTGTGTTGCTCGTTTGTCGTCAACATCTTTAATGCGAAATCGAAAACCATTAGCATTAATAGCTTTATAACGACGAGCCGTTATAGATGGACCCTCAGCCAGTTGGATAAATACTTCAGGTAGCGTGGGGTCCCCTAACTCCCTCAGCTTACAAACCTACATAATTTATAAAAATCAATACTGATATATGCAGAAAGAATTAGTATAATACGTCACTCATAATGAAAATCAATTTATACATACATAATCCTTGAACCAATCATGAAATGACGCATAATGAGATTGTTGAATTTGCAACTCAGTCGCACGATGCATCGTTTCTTTTATCACATTAATGTGTTTCCTGAAAATGATAACACGATGTTTAAAAGATCATCTTATGCAAACAAAACATGTAAAATTTATACAAGCACATTGATAAGATACTTACTACATTAATGGTGCAACTGATGGAGTATTGAACAAGATATATCGATGTGCTTGTATCCACTCGATGTTGTCCATATCAAATGTGGTTCCTTCTCCAACTGGACCATCATGAATCCGAGAGGGCTTATCTAATTTTGTTTCAACATCCGTAAGATATTCTGCACAAAAGGTAGTACACTCATCCATCAAATAACCATTGGCTATTGATGCCTCTGGACAAGCTCTGTTGCGTACAAATCTTTTCAATGTACTCAAATACCGTTCAATAGGATACATCCACCTGAATTGCACTGGACCAGCAGCCATTACTTCATCAGTTAGGTGCACTGTCAAGTGGACCATAACATCGAAAAAAGAGGGGGGGGGGAGTTTCTCAAAGTGACAAAGCGTAAGTACAATTCGGTCTTGCAAAATTTTTAAATCACTCATTTGTTGATTTCTTAAACAAATCTGTCTAAAAAAATTACTCATCTCAATCAAGGGATGAACAACATTGGGGGATAAACAATCACAAATTGCGATTGGAATCAACTGCTGAAGTAATATGTGATTGTCATGACTTTTCAACCCTTGCAATGTCTTTCTCGTCAGATTCACACACTTTGAAATATTAGAAGAATAACCATCAGGCACCTTGAACATCTTCAAAATGGAAAGAAATGTTTCTTTCTCCTCTGTAGTCATCGTATACTATGCAGCAGGCATATATGCCTTGTTTCCCTCAGCTAACTGTAAATGCAACTGTTTCCTTAAACCCATTTCTTCCAAATCACGGCGTGTATTAACATGGTCCTTTGATTTTCCACTGACACCTAAAATGGTCCACAATATGTTATCACAAACATTTTTTTCAATGTGCATGATATCCAAATTATGCCTCAACATGTTAGTTTTCCAATATGGAAGACTATAAAAAATACTTTTCTTTTTCCAATTGTGACTGCGCTGCCTACCCGCAGAACGAATATTACGTACTGGAGGAGCCACCAAATCCTGAATTTCATATACTGTGCGGATGTTTTCTTCCTCAATCTGCGATAACATTTCGACTCCTGTCATGATCTTTGGTGCTGAGCTGAACTCTCTAGAACCATAAAATGTCACTCTGTCCTTTCTGAATCTGTGCTGAGGAGGGAGAAAACGCCTGTGACCCATGTATGCCCATTTTTTGGAATGTTTAAGCCATACAGATTTTTTACTTTTATTGCAACAAGGGCAAGCAAATTCCCCTTTTGTACTCTAGCCTGATAAATTTTCATAAGCTGGGAAGTCATTGATTGTCCACAATAAAGCAGCATGCAGTTTGAACATTTCATTCATTTCACAGTCATAAGTCATCACACCATCGCCCCAAAATTCATTCAACTCATCAATCAATGGCTGAAGGTAAACATCAATCTTATCCCTCGGACTTTTAGGTCCATCAATAAGAGTGGAAAGTAATATAAATTGTTGCTTCATACAAAGCCACGGAGGAAGATTATATGGAACCAACACCACGGGCCATGTGCTATGAGTTGCACCAACGATAGACTTGAATGGATTGAAACCATCTGCTGCCAATCCCAATCGGACATTACGAACATCTTTAGCAAAGTCGGGATGTCTCTTATCAAATTCCTTCCATGCATGAGAGTCTACCGGGTGGGTTAACATATCACTTTCATGAACTCTTTCTGCATGCCATCTCATTAAATTAGAAAATTTATATGACATAAAAAATCTTTTCAACCTGGGTTTAAGGGGAAAGTAACGCATTTGCTTTACGGCAATCGGTTTCCCCTGTATCGCAATCTGACTTTGATGAGTATTATTTCACCTGTTCTCTTTCCACCAGGAAGCACCACAAACCATAGAAATATCCAAATGGGCAGTTTCTTTTCTAAACAACATACAGTTGTTTGCACATGCATCTATGGTCTCATATGTAAAACCTAAGTTCTCTGTCAACTTACGAGCATAGTAATACGACTCAGGAATCTTAGCGTTGACAGGAAGAACTTTTTTCAATAAAACGAAAAGCATGTCGAATGATGTGTCTGACCAATTATTCAAAGTCTTCAAATGAAAAAACTCCACGATAAACGACAGTTTATTGTAAGAAGTACATCCAGGATATAATTCTGTTTTCACATCATCAAGTGCTTCATAAAACCTCCTCGAATCACGATCTGCACCAGAGCGAAGATTTATCTCACCGGTCTCAAGATTCTAGATGTCAATGCCTTCAGGATCAAACCCACGTACCATTTCAGTAAGTATTTCATGCATTGGATCAGTCATCCTTGCATCAACATCCATCCGAGCTGCATCTGTATTTTGACAACGAACATATTCTTCTCCATGACGAGTCCAACTCTTATAATTTTTCAGAAATCCATTAAAGAAAAGGTGCTCCCTCATAGTATCTCATGTGAATTGATATCTGTTAGCACATTTTATACATGAACAACTAATATAGTCACTTCCAAATCCTCTCGTGAAGTCAATAAACTGCATAATGCCATTGAAATACTCTCTAGACGTTCGATTTGGAAGATCAATCCAACTCTTATCCATAATAAGATCCCTATAACAAACATTTACATAAAACTTATTACATTTTCATTTTTGATATCAAATATATTTAAAATAAATACTAACTAATTGTTTGTGAACCATTTATAAAATAATAATGTAAGTGAAAGCCCATGTCATACCTGATTGCGCTACAAACCTGGAAGGGAGGGGAGCCGACGGCGGTGCTTTGAGGGAGAGGAGCGGTGGGGAGTCGGAGCCGGAGCTGGTGCGACGAGGGAGGGGACGGTGAAGGAGGGGACGGGTGGCGGTGGTTCGGCGAGGGAGGGGACGAAGACGAATGGGACGGGGGTTGGCGGGGTGCGGGGGTGTTCGGGGTGCTAGGGGGAGGGACGAGGGGGCGGAGGGCCGAGGGCGGAGGTCGGAGGCCGGAGGGGCTGGAGGCCGAAGGTCGGAGGGCTGCCGGAGGGCTCCCAAGGGCTTCTGGGCTGCCGGAGGCGGGTGGCGGGAGGCCGCAGGGCGATCGTAGGGCGGAGGGCGGCCGGAGCCGGAGGGTGGAGGGCGGCCGGGGAGGGCGGGGTCGGCGGAGGGCGGCCGGAGGGCTGCCGGAGGGCTGTCGGGATGCCGGAGGCGGGTGGTGGGAGGCTCGAGGGCAGAGGGAGGTCGCAGGGTGGAGGGCGGCCGGAGCCGGAGGGCGGAGGGCGGCCAGAGGAGGTCGGGCCGGCGGAGGGCGGTCGGAGGGCAGCCGAAGGGCGGCCGGAGGGCGGAGGGTGGCCGGCCGGAGGGCGGGCCGGCGGAGGGTGGGGCTGCGGAGGGCGGGCCGGTGGAGGGCGGGCCGGCGGAGGGTGGGCCAGCAGAGGGAGGACCGGCGGAGGGCGGGGCGGCGGGGAGGGCGCGCGGCGGCGTCGGGGGGGGGGGGGGGAGCCCCTTATTTTTTTTAAGAAGGCTTAGCGACCGCCAATGGCGGTTTCTATAGGTAACAAGGCTCAAATGACATGTTTTCTAGTAGTGGCGGTCGCTGGCGCTGAAACTCATGTAGTGCGCTGAGGCGACGTGCATCGTCAGCAGCTGGTGCTGGAAGTATCGGGGGCTCGGTGGGTAAAGCTACCGTTGGTGCCACTGCTGACAAAGGGCCCTGCACCGAGGCCTCATCGCTCGGTGGGCTGTCGTCATGCTCGACTCTTGGAACCCTAGCTGGCTGCTGTCGTGGGGCCATCCTGAAAAGGAAACAGGTGCGCCACGGTCTGAACAGTATACCTGGAGAGCTGATATAAAGTAATCATAAAAAAAACTTTGAAACACACACGCAATCAATGTTTTCGTGCATTAATTCGGAAATCAGAAGTCAGGGTCCTGGTGTACGGATACGTCGGCCGCCGCACCAACACTGGACTCCCTGGACTGATAACCACACCCAATATTCTAAACACTATTGCTTCATATAGAAAAGATTAGAGTTCGCGGTAGAACCGAACTCCTTTGATACCAATTTGTCACGACCCGTCCTCGAGGCCCGTGTCGTGACTACCCCAAGCCCGCCTTCCATAGGCCAGGGGCTGGAGACTAGCACCAAGGCGTAAATCCTGGTAAAAAGGGAAGGCATTGCCTTTGTAAAGTAAACAAGCACCACAGAGTAAGCAAGCGGAAAAGTAAACACTAAGTAAAAACAGAGTACAACTGAAGTGCGGAAAATTAAATGGGCCAGTATACAAACCCAAACTGAAAGTAATGTACAACTCGAAAGGGAAAACAACAACTATAAAGTAAAAGCCGCTACACCGAGCTGTCCATTGGAAATCCCACCTGAAGGGTGGGTACAGATAGCTCCACTGCTCCTCGGGTCCCGCCGTCCGCTCTGAGCACGTCCCGCCCACTGGTCCACCTCCAGGTACCGTCCTGCTCAGCAAGCCTCAACCACAATCAACGCTGTCTGTCGTCTGCAACCAACACAACGTAGTGCGGGCATAGCCCGTGCAGGGGTGAGTATAAGCTACTCAGTAGGGACCCCGAGACCCCTGAAGGTCTCCCAAAATCCACAAAGGATAAACCACAAAGGAAAGATACAATCACGAAGTAACAACCGACACTGCTTAGGTATATGCCCATACATATACCTAAGTCATCAATTCCAATACGCTCCAACCTCCGAGCCCAAGTACAACTCAGTCCACACAGGAAAGTATACGTATTCCACACAGGAAAGCAAAACATAATCCACACAGGATAGCACAACACAATCCACACAGGAAAGCAACAGGATTCAGCTCACACAATTATACTTCTTCGAAGACGATAGAGATGATCACTGATCCATCTAAGTCGTCGGACCCACAAAGGATCGATAGGTACTAACCCCCGCAAAGACCCACACAGGATCGAACCCACACAGGATCTGTAGGCGCTGGTTCACACAGGACCGCTGAGCGCAGACCCACACAGGATCGGACCCAAACAGGATCGGTAGCACTGATCCACACAGGATCGCTGAGTGCTGTAGTCGTCATCGTCGAATCCACTGAGGATCTCTGCACAGTCGTCGTCGCAGTCATAGTAGCAGTCGCAGCCAGCTCTAGGGTTCCCGCACACAGCAAGCTCGTTTGGGAGGGTCTGCTCCACGAGCCGAGAGGCTGATACATCAACTGTCAAAAAGTCCAGAGTTGATGTATCCAAAAGTTTTGCATCGTCAACAGGAATTCAACGCAATAGACGACGCGTCAATCGGATGCCCGGTCTGAGAGTTATTGGCTTTTTCGTCCCAGGGGCCCGGTTGGTTTTTAAGGAAAAACCAACCCGACCGTACTCCACCTGCGTCCAAACCTCGGGCGGAGTATGCCAAAAGATCCGTCTCGCTAAAAGGAACACAACAAAGCTGACGACACGTCAATCGGATGTCCATAGCTCAAGATATGAGCGTTTCCGCTCCGAGGCCCCGGTTGGTTTCGTGTACGAACCAACCCGGCCGAACTCAAAGTAATCCGAAACCTTGAGTGCGATATACCGAAACGATCGTATCGATCCATGGATCGCATCGCTGCTGAAGGCGCATCGTTTGGAAGTCCGTAGCCCGAGTTATGGGCATTTGAATCCAAACTGTTCGGTAACGGGGGTTTCGGGCCCGGGCCGTCCCGGCCTGAGACCCCCCGGTTGGCCCAAACCGGGTCGACCCGCCCTGGACAGGGTCGACCCGGACCGGCCCGGCGCGGTCCGGCCTGGCCTGGCCTGGCGGACCGGCCAGGTGCGCCGGTTCGGCGCAAGGCAGCGCGCTGCCAGCTCGGCCGAAGGCCGAGCTGATTGAAACAGGGGGGGGGGGGGCGCCTGTCCCCCTTTGTGAAACCGCGGCCCCCCCATTATGGGGGGCCATTTCGGCTGGCCGGGGGAATTAATTCCCTCCGGTTTGCCTCCCATCCGGCCGGCCCGACCTGGCCAGCCGGTTCTTCCTCAACGGGACCGGTAAAGGCCGGTCCCCTTCCGGCTTCCGACACCGGCGGCCCGGCTGGCCGCCGGTCTTCTCGTTCCGCCGCGGCCTTTGTCGTTCGGCGCGGTGCGACAGCACCACGCCCCTCCGCCGCGGCCCCGATCCGGCAGCGGCGCCTTCAATTTCTTTCAACGCGGCGCGACGGCGTCGCGTTCTTGAATTATCTCGTGGCACGACACGACGGTGCCGCGCGTTTCTTGCCGTATGATCCTATGCGGTGCGACGGCACCGCGCCACACCTGTTTTCAATCCACAACAGAATCAACATGAAAAAGGAGGAGGGTCGGCCGTGTTCGTACGGTCCGACCCCCTCGCGTTATTCACTAACAATTGGACAAATTTCACGAAGATATAATCATAGGTATAAATCATGAACAAGGAATAAAATAAACCCCTACCTCGGTTTCACGTGCGGATCACGTCAACAAGCCGCGGAAGACAAGCGTCGCGGAGGTCGGGCGTCGCGGAAACCGAACGTCGTTTTCGTTGACATCGAGGTGCGTCCGAAGAGGTACATCGCTGGAGAAGCTTCGTAAGCTGACGGAGAAAGTCCGAGGAAGAAACGGCGTCTCCTTTCGTTGACACTGGAAGAAGATCGAAGATGTGGCGTCATCGATCTTCGGAAACACACCGGCTACGAAGAAGAGAAGCAGCGTTCTTCGTCGGAGCTTAAGTGTTCTTCGTCAAGGTTTAAGAAGATGGAGAGAACTTCCCAAATCCTCTCAAGGTGGCAAAGGTTACCAACCAAAATAAAAATAAGCTTAAAGCTTATTTTATTTACACAATTAAACAACTTGAATTTCAAAAGTTTGAAATTAAAACAACTCAACTCAATAAATAACCCAAGTTGTCAAGATTAATTAAGGAGGAGTTATAGGGAGTTTAGAGGGAAGATGAAGTGTTAGGGTTCGTGTGGGCCCCACCACACTTAATCCTCTCCAGGGAGGTTAAGTGGATGTGGGTCCCACCCCTAACTCCCTTTGGGAGGTTATAACCAACTTGGATAAAATAAAATGTGTTTCCACATTTTATTTAACTTCATTTTAAATTCCCAAAAACTAACTCTCAACCCGCATAAAACGCAACCTCGAAAAAGGTCTCCTTAAGAGAATATCGGCGCTGCGAGTTCATCGGTGCCCTGAGAATTCAATTCCGGGCACTTGTTCAAAAGTTAGAAATTCCCGCTCGTTCGTTCGCTGAACGTACCCGAGCCAAACTTCAAAAATTGATTCCGGGCTCTCCGGGCCTCGGAATCAGGTGCCGTCAGAAACCGTGCTCTGGTAAAATTCCAAAGAAAATTAAGAAAAAAATTTCCCTTGAATTTTACGGGTCTTTACACTGGTATTTTGGTAAGGAATTGATTATTTGGATCTTTTAAGCAATACATCCTTGTCTAGATACGAGCAGGTAGAGGCGGCTCTGGCACATATGTATCTAGGGGTAAAACCCAAAAACACCGCTTTGAGATAGACTCAAACAGGAATTGGTGCACGAAAATGGGACTTTCTGGACTCTTGGTTACAAAAATCTCAGGGGATATGCTTAGTATAATTCACATTTTCTTTAAAATCCATTTTGAAGGAGTTTAATGTAAATTTTTCCTCAGATAAACCATGTTTATAGGATTATCTATGCATATAATTTCAATCTATGTTTAGTGCTTTTCTATTTTATATTCATAAAGTAATATAGTGTATCCTATTATTTAGAAATGGCGTCTAACGTAAGAAGGGGAATAAATACTCGTGGGCAAGGTAGGGATTTCCCTATTGAGAAAGTCAATATAGTCAATGTTGGAGCAGATCAGATCATGACCATATTGGGGAAACTTACTCAGGTTGTAAAGAATAACTATTCCACACCTATGTTGGATCATTTAATGTGGAAGAAGCCCCCATATTTTAGCGGAACTACTAACCCAGTGGTTTCTGAGTAATGGATCAAGTCCCTTGAAAAGATATTCATGGCATTAAAATGTAATGAAAATGAAAAGGTAGTACTAACAGTATATTGTCTCAAGGGTGACGCAGATCAATGGTGGTCCTTGATTCAGAATACCACAGAGGAAGAAGAAATAGAAGATATGGAATGGAGGACTTTTAAGGAAATATTATTCAAAAAATATTTCCCTCATGAGCAACAAACCGAAATAAATAGGAAATTCCTTGGCTTAAAACAAAGGGAAAAAGACAGTGTTGTAGAGTATGAGACTACCTTCTCAAGGCTAGCTAGGTATGTCGTAGATTAAGTACATGACTCGGAAGAAAAGATTGATCATTTCTTTGAAGGTCTTAAGCCAAGTCTTCGAAGGGCACTGGCTTCTCAAACATTTTCATCATATGATGAAATTGTATCAAGTTCCATCAAAACAGAGAAGTAATTTGCTAGATCAAATTTGTTCAAGAGGAACCAAGATAAGAAGAGGTACTATGATAACCAATGGAAAGGTGAAACACCAATGAATAATAAGGGAACAAAGCTATTCCCATTATGTGCGAACTGTGGAAATAATTATCTTGGGAAATGCTTAAAAGGAATGGGAGTCTGCTATAAGTGTAGAGAAAAGGGGCATCGATCTGATGAATGAAAGGGGAAGAAACAATTCAATGATATTCAATGCTACAATTGCAGAGAGATGGGACACTTTGCAAATGAGTTTCCTAAGTTCCAAATAAACATACATAAAAAAAATCCAAGAGAACAAGGGAGAGCCTATGCGATTACAACCGCGGTGGTTGAAATTTCTAATGATGTGGTGGCAGGTACTTTAATTGTTTCCTCAAACTTATCAAACAATTTATTTGATTTTGGATCATCACATTCATTTATATCTTCCCAGTTTTCCATGAAAATTAGATATGTACAATTTGATTTAATAAAGGAGTTTTCAGTCAAAACTCCGAGGGGATATATTATTGAAAAAAAGGCATGTCGACTAGTCCCCCTCCAGAGACCAAAACATGATTTAGTTTCTAACCTTATCATCATACCAATGACTAAACTTGATATAATTCTCGGTATGGATTGGATGTCAAATTATGATGTGGAGATTTATTGTAAGAAGAAAGAAGTTACAATTTTTGAAAATGGTGTAGAATTTATTGTCTTTAGGGAAGAAACTTCGCCACATGATTCTTATCTAGAACCACCCCCAGTAGCTCAACTAAATTCAATACTTGGAGAGGAAGATAAACCAATATCTATGGGTGAGGAAATAAATCTTCAAATTGAATATTTTCACATAGTGCAAGAGTACATTGATGTATTTCTAGAGGATTTACCTGGACATCCTTTAGAGCGTTAAGTTGATTTCTCTATTGATTTAATTCCTGGTGTAAGACCTATATCAAAGGCTCCCTATAGAATGGCCACTGTGGAATTAGTAGAGCTAAAGAAACAACTAGAGTATTTGAGTGAAAACGGATTTATTAGACCTAATGTTTCTCCATGGGGAGCCCCTGTCCTCTTTTTCAAAAAGAAAGATGGATCCATGAGGCTTTACATTGATTATAGGGAAATCAATGCTATTAGAATAATGAATAAGTATCCTTTTCCCTAGATTGATGATTTATTTGATCAACTTCATGAATCTCAATACTTTTCAAAGATTGACCTTCGATTTGGATATTATCAGTTGCATGTGAGGAAGAAAGATATTTATAAGACAAAATTTTGGACCAGGTATGGGAATTACGAGTTTACAGTGATGCCTTTTGGAATGACAAATGCACCCTCTGTTTTCATGGATTTAATGAATAGAGATTTCAAGGAATATCTTGATAACTTTTTTTTGGTATTCATCGATGATATCCTCATATACTCAAAAATATATGAAGACCATGAGAATTACTTGTGAGTTATTCTGAGAACTCTTAGAATAAATAAATTATATGGGAAGTTTAGCAAGTGTGAATTCTAGCATCAATCGGTTTCTTTTCTAGGCCACATTGTCTATAAGGATGGAATCCTAGTTGATCCTGCAAAGACAAAAGCAATCCAATAATGTCCCACACCAACAAACATAACTGAGGTACGTAGTTTTATTGGCTTAGAAGGTTACTATCAGCGTTTCGTTCAGAATTTTGACTGACTGGCTAACCCACTAACCAATCTCACATGTAAAGGAGTTAAGTTTGTGTGGAAAAAAGAATGTATATAATTATTTGAAGAATTGAAAAGAATATTGGTCAATGCTCCGCTTTTGACTCTTCCATCTAGAAATGATGGATTTGTAATATACAACGATGCATCAAAGAATGGACTGGGTTGAGTCCTTATGAAAAATGATAAATTTATTTCTTATGCATCAAGACAGTTGAAGACCCATGAGAAAAATTATCCAACTAATGATCTTGAGTTAATAGCCGTAATATTTGCTCTGAAAATATGGAGGCATTATCTCTACAGAGAGAGATGTGAGATTTATACGGACCACAAGAGTTTGAAATAAATTTTCACACAAAAAGAACTCAACATGAGGCAAAGAAGATGGCTCAAGTTACTTAAAGATTACTATTGTTCAATACACTACCACCTAGGAAAGACGAATAAGGTGGAAGATGCATTATGCAAGAAAGATCATGGCCTTCTGACTCAAATGAGGATTGAAAGAGATTCTATATCCATGGATCTACTGAAGATGGATATGGTAATTGTTAAGGAAGGGGAAACATCGCTCCTCTTTCAAATGATTGCTAAACCATATTTACTAGAGAAGATAAAAAGATCTCAATATGATGATGTGAATCTCTATAAGAAAATTAATGCAGTTAAGGATGGGAGATTGGCTGACTTCATGTATAAAGATGGAGTTCGGAAATTTGGGAAGAGGTCATGCATTTCATCAGTACCTGAGCTAAAAAGGGAACTATTAGACGGTGCTCATAGCTCAAATTTCTCTATAAACCCAAGTATCACCAAGATTTATAGAGATATGAAGTAATATTTTTGGTGGGATAATATGACATCGAAAATTTCAAACTACATGTCAATATATCTAGTTTGTCAACAAGTGAAGGTAGAGAGACACCATTCCAAAGGAGTGATGAAACCTCTACCTATTCTTATACGGAATTGGGATAATATTACGATGTATTTTGTCACATGAATACCAAGGACACCTATAAGGAATGATGCAATATGGGTAATTTTTTATCGGCTCACAAAATCAGCACATTTCCTTCCTATAAGAGAGGATTTTCCACTTGATCATTTGGAAATACTTTATATTAATAAAGTTGAAAGACTTCATGGTGAACCTCTATCGATTGTGTCTGATCAAGATCCCCGGTTTACATCAAAATTTGGGAAAAGTCTCCAGATGGCTTTGAATACTGAGCTTCATATGAGTACTGCTTATAACCCCCAAACTGATGGACAGTCTAAAAGGAATATTCAAACTCTAGAAGACATGCTGAGGTCATGCTCTCTTGACTTCCAAGGTATGTGGTATTAATACTTGCCTATGATTAAATTTTCCTACAATAATAGTTTCCATTCTAGTATTAAAATGGCTCCATATTAAGCATTACATGTAAAGAGATGTCGAAATCTAACTTGTTGGGATGAAGCTGGTGAGAGGAAACTAATAGGCCCCAAACTTATTGAAGAGACCACGACAAAGGTGAAGACAATATAAGCCCATATTAAAGCTGCCCAAAGTAGGAAAAAGATTTATGATGACAACCGGAGAAATGATTTGGAATTCCAAGTTGGAGATCATGTATTTCTCAATGTATCCCCATGGAAGGGTGTCTTAAGGTTCATTAAGAAAGGGAAATTGAGTCCCAGGTACATCAGACCATTTGAAATCCTAGAAATAATATGAGTTGTAGCTTAATATTTGGAAATGCCTCCAAGTCTCTCTAGAGTTCATGATGTGTTCCATGTGTCATTGTTAAAGAAATACATGCCAGACCCAATGCATGTACTCACATATGAAGAAATAGAACTGGAACCTGATTTTTCATACTGTGAAAAGCCTATCGAGATTCCTGACACAAGGGAGAAGGTATTGAGAAATTGAACAACTCGTCGAGTAAAGGTTCTTTGAAAAAAATAGAATATGGAGGAAGTGACATGGAAACCTGAGGATGTTATGAAAAATAATCACCCATATCTTTTTGGCGAGGTTCATGCATAAAATTTCAAGGACGAAATTTCTGAATGAGGTAATAATGTAGCACCCCAAACACTTCATGGTATGTTTCTATTAAATAGATTCTAGTTATAGCCTATGTTTCATGAATCACTGAGCCTATATTAAAAAAATCATGGTTACTTATAGGAGATATCCATAACCTTGCCATTAAACTTAAATTTTCCAACTCTGTGATTTGAATTTTAAAAATATGACATACACAGTTGTGTTCAAGATGATATTTAGAGTCTGATAGAATTAACATAATTTTTAGTGAATAGTAACCTACCCTTATGAATAATATCCTAACCTTATGAATAGTAACTTACCCTTATGAATAGTAATTTTACACTTATGAATGGTATCCATTCCCTTGAAGGTATAAATGAATTTAGGCACCTTAAAAATGAAGACGAATATTTTAAGTGTTTACATTTTTCGATTAAATAATTATTTTAATTAAATATTTAATTAATCATACATAGAAAATTATTTTTGAAAAATGGACTTCATTCTTGGATTCTACATGTCGAAAAATGGTTAGGGTGAATTTTTGTGATTTTTCTGAAATACTTAATTTTTTTATGAATAGTAACATGCGATAATTTATGATAAATGATAAATAAAGAATTTATTGAGTCATTGATTATGATATGCTAATGTAAGCCCAATTTTTTCGAAGTCACATGCATATATTACAGTTCTTGATCATGTAATACTCACTAATGATTGTCTTGAGAGGAAATAATAAATTAATGATTATAATATTAAGAAAGCTCCTCTCACCTCCACTATATAAACCACCCCTCACCCCTTCTTCCTCCCACACCACTCAAGCTTCAAGACTTGACTAAAATATGCCAAATAATATTCCCAAGCCCTCTCCCCACATCCAAGACCTTCTGGTCTCACCAAAAGGCAAAAAAAAAAACGCCTTAAGGAGATTCTCAAGGAGGAGTACTCAAGAGGTGAACCTTCCTTCTCTTTTCTTTCAATGACTTTTACAAAGTTCTATTCTTTTGTTCTCCCTTCTCACCTCCCCTCATACAAATTCCATGATAATTAAAGTACCTTACATGTACTATATTTTAATTGTTCTAATGGAATATTTCATCATAATCTCTCTTTTTTCCCTCCTTTTATACAATAAATGCAAACATTGTCCAAGATGTGTAAATTTATCATACTCAAGGAAGACGGGTTTTCAATTTGCATTAATCTATTCAATACTGGTCATGAAAACTTTTCAATGGTTTAACCAGGTCATAATATATGTATTTTATCTTGATTAATGTTCTGGAATCTTTACACATTTATAATATGGAATAATAATACAAAACAAGTTTATTGTGCACAAAACCGCCAAGCCAAATCCAAGCATTTATTTTAACTCATAGAATGAGTCATCCTCAGGGTATATAACCAGTATCATTATAAGATAATTTATATCCCTTTAATGTCACTAAGAATTTATATTAACAATTCTGTATGTTTAACCATATTTGAAACAAACATCCATTCATGAATACAAGTAAACGGATCATGAAAACCAAAGAAGAAAATGCTACCAAAACAATAAAATTTAATCTATTAAACCATAAAAAAGGCCATTAATGAACCTAATAAGGTCATAAAATATCAATTATATGTTTTTGAGGTTCTATAATTATTAATTAATGAATCTAAATTTGATTATTCAGGTCGTTAAGAACAATCAAGAACACCTTCGAGCCTATGGTAAGGGATCCTCTCTCTCAATTTTGTTCAAGAATCTTCCCTATATTGTGCTCTTTTATTTTTAATTCCTAATGATGGGGTATGTTTTCACACATCCCCCATACTACCCTTGTGACATATAAATAATGTAATACCCCTTTACCTCTCATTAAGTCCTCACAATAACACTCGTTACCATGCTGAAATTTTTGTATGGGGTTTCTCATCTCACATTCATTTCTGTGAGATTTCCATTATTCACCAATTATTTATTGTATGTGGTATATGTGTCCATCCATTTGATATATAATCACATTATTATATTTATATTCATGGTATTTAATGACTCATTGGAGGGTTATTAAGTTCTTGTCATATGATTCGACCGATTACATTGTAGTAAGAGACTCTGTCTCAACTACTATTTTGTTGTGACTAACTTTGTATTATGCACCTAATAATACTTATGTGGTGTACCTACTACCTATTTGAGATCAATTATCATTTTAAAATTATATTTATATTAAATATCCATAATATCATATCATGGATATGTTTTTTTTGACTAAACCGTATACCATTTTATATACGGTTTTTATTTGAAAAGTTATTTTAATTATGGAAATATTGATGAATCTGTATACTCTAATCTATACGAATATTGAAAAGACATATTAATCTTGTAATGAATCAATGTATAATGAATTATTTGAAAATGTAGTGGTGAGTGGAGCTTGTTATAGCCCCTCGATGCATTTGTAGGTCTCATGAGACAAATCAGTTGGTGACAAACCCTTAGAGTTTGTTTCCAAAAATCAGACGGGTTTCTACCCATAGAACTAAACCATTTTTATGGTATTATGGTTTCATGTTCCAGATACATGATGTCCAATTAATAATCATTATGTTTATTCATTATCAGTTATTATTATTATCCCTGAGGTTTTCACTATGAAAAAACCTATGGATGTAGTTTAATTCTCAGCTTATTAATGGAATTAGTTTTTCATTTATTCACCATTCCATATTGATTATGTCAGATTGACTATGATTCACTTATTATTGTATTCATGATTCTACTATTTTTAACCCTTACAGAGTGTTTGACCTCACCCCTTTCATTGTTTACCTTCAACAAGTGATGAAGAGGAGGTCATTTATTGAGTTCATGTGGTTGCACTTTTTAGTTTTATTATGTATTGTATTTTGTAACCATTTTCAATGTAATTTGTGTTACATCTATGTATCTAGTTTCTTAAATACTAGTAAACTGATTGTTCCCTCAGGATTTTTCATTCCTTCTAACCATGGTAATATCACAAGTAATGCACCAGATCCAGTCTAGAGGGGTCGGGGTGTTACATTAATTTACTAGTAGTAAAGTTTGAAAAAAGTTTCTTCAAATATTAAATTTCATATTTTAGTTTGATAACTAAATTTGTATCTTCATTAATAATAGTTTTAGAACTATATTTATCAAGACTAGTTTTTAAATTATCTTTCACAAAAATAATATTTTCTAATTCATTAGAAATATTTTTTTTCAGTATTAGTATTAATGAGATCTTTTTAAAATATATGATATTTCATTTTTCAAAACATTTATTCTTGAATCATCCTTAACTAGTTTAGCCTTAGTATTATTAATTTTTTTTACATATTTTACAATTATCATTTTTTAAAAGTTAAGAAAAATGAGAAAATTCATCATAAAAAGTTATGTTATTATCTTCTACTAAGGAAGAGTCTTCATTTGAAGACGTAGAAATTTTCTCATCAGGATAATTAGCACTTAAAGATATGTTGGTGATAAATTAGACTATAGTTATCTTATCCATGAAGAATTGATTATAAATAGGTACATTAGAAAAAAAGACCTAAGTTCCTCTATCCAGAATTTTAATTCTTAGAAGAATTGTCAGAAGAATTACCACCACTAGCACTCTAGGAGTCCACAACTTTAATAACTTTCTTGCCTTTTGATTTATAATATTTCTTATAATTCCTTTCTTAATTATTATCTTTACTATATTTTCTCTTTAGATTTGGACAATATAATTTTACATGTCCATATTTCTTACACTCATAACATGTAACTTCATCTTTCTTTTCACCTTTATCCTTGTGACTCTTTTTATAATGATATTTACAATATTTATTTCCCACTCTCTTGTTCATCCTTATAGAAAGATTAGCCAACTCATTTTCAAAATATTCATATGTTCTATAATTGGATTGTATAGTAAATTTATTCTTTCTTAAATATTTAACCACTTTCTTAGCTGATTGAACTTTTCTAGGTAAGGTTGATATTGTATCCAAGGCAACACCACTGTCTTTTTTCTATTTCTAATCATTTATTTGGAGTCTACCCTCGTACTTCATAAGGGTTTCTATAAATTCATCTAGTGTTAGATTATTCAACTTTTTTTTCTCATAAATAGCAGTTCTCTTTGATTCCCACTCATTGGGTTTGATATCAGTTATTTCCTCAATAAGGATTTTATCATGAAGACCTTTTTCACCAATAGATTGTAAATTGTTTATAATGGTCATAAACTTCTGGTGCATCTTAGAAACTGATTTACCTAGTAAGAAATCAAAGGTCTGATAGTATACTCTTAGTATAGATCTCCTATTCTATACAACCTTTGAGGTTCCAAAATGTGTGACTTATAACTTTTTCCAGATACTATTAACAAATTCAAAAGATAATATTTGATTGTATAATATTCTTATCATAGAAAATAAAAAAGTATTCCTTACTCGATATTTTAAATGATATTATTATTTTTCTTGATGAGTAAAATCCGATAATTATTTCTCAATAATCTTATAATATTTATTTAGTATAAAAAATCAACTCCTGTATTGATAAAAAAAGTATTCATCATATCCCTCTAGTACTCATAATCATCACCATCAAAGATATGCAGTTTGTTGAGATTTATATTTTTTATAGAACCTACATTTAAACCTCCCATATTTAAAACAAATATAGATACTCTTTTTAAAAAAGTACATGTTAGTGAAACAAAAGTTTGTAAAAAAAATTTATGTCAAAAAGTTTAACAAACTTGCAATAGTAAAGAAAGTAAAAACCTAAGTATATGAGAAGTGGAATCCTGCTCTGATACCAATTGTTAGATCATATGAGTATTCTTGTATGGATATACTTAAAAGAGGGGGGTGAATTTTAGTTTTAAAAAGTTAATTTAATAGAATTAAAATAAACAAACCCAAATCCCATTTAAGTAGAATTACTAGTATCATCCCTCAGTCCAATTAACAAAGTTACAGAATCTGAACCTGGATATGGTCTAATTAAAATAGAGTTAAGAAATCATAATCATTATGGATCCAATTTATCATAGTATGATTATCATAATCATAGATAATATGATAAAACAAATAGAATATAATTATGAATACGATGAATAACTTTATATTAAGTGCAGTGGAATATGATAAATTATAAACAACAAGTGATAAAATATCTAAAAAATGTAATAATGACTTACAAGCTATTTAAAATATAAAACTATTTTAACCTTTAATAATAATGTAGTTAATAACCCCATATAAAGGTATCCATTGTTTTATAATTATAGTAAATTATGTCTTTCTTTACCAAGAAATCCCTCCATATGATGATCAGAATGAATTTGTCTTCCTTTCCTCATAACTTCTCAATACGATGACAAACTCTATCTTGATATCCCAATAAATCCTCAATTAGAAGATCAGATTCTCCACATTCTTATCCCCGTAATCCCTTGATTGTTATGATGATCAGATGAAAGTAATAATTACAAAAATTTCTTAAGGATACAACCTGATATGGTTTCCTTTATAACAACAACTCTATAAAGAAATAAAAAGATTAAGAATGTGCAATTAACACTAATTATTCTTCATAAAATTTGAGAGTGAATGTAATCAATCAGATCAAAACTCTTCAAATGACTTGGTATTTATAGGTGATCTCCCAAAGGTCATATTTTTGATCTTAAAATGGTCATATTTATGAGTTTCTTATAATAACTTCAGACACATAGAACATTATAGATCATAAAAATCTGGAAAACTGAATGTTTTACATCATATTTTTTAACATCATTACAATGTTAAAAATTTTCTTTACATTATAAATAAGTCTTCTGAATATAATTAACTTCATTCAGTCTGATGGACTTCCTTATGATTTCCATTATGAAAATCCTTATGAGTGTTAGTCTAATTGTATCAGTACCAGTATCAGTCTAATTATCAAGACTTTAGTCAGTATGATTGACATGACTAAATTCTAAATTCTGGTCTAATAAAGTTGATTCTAATTTATTGAACACATACTCATTATGATAATTGTAATGAATAAATGTAATATTTATATTTGTTATACATTAAAACTTATTCTATGTGTGGTAAAAGGTAATGTTTTGTACAAAAATATTCTAAAACACTTGATATATAAAAATTTAGTAAATAAGTTTTAATAAGGTGTTTGTGATTTCCAAAACTAAAGGAATGGAAAAGTAAGAAGTAAAAAATTTCGAATCAACATTTACTTGAGGTTTTTTTATTATTAAAATTTTCTAATATTTTGTGGATCATTTAATCTTAGTGTTTCATCTTAAAAAATCTATTGATACAATGATTATTTAAAAGAAAATATATTCCAAAAAATCAAGGTGTTACAACCTTGGGTGGCCTTGTTCCAAAAAAATCCACATGAACCAACTTAATAAATCTCATTTAATTCATATTCATCAGATTGTATGTTTTTAAAATGATTTCCCTATTTTAAAAGTATCACACAAGTGAGTACAATCACATGAAACATTTGGGATGTGATAATCTTATTCATTCTTCAACAAGTTTTCCAAGTAATTTTGGCTCAAGTGTCCAAGACTCTTATGTCACAAAATTTTCTCTTTTCTTAATTTTATATAAAGAAACTATATTATTATCCAATGATGATATTGATATTCCCCTTCATTCACTTTACTTACAACATAACTAAAAAATCTATTCATTTGATGATGTGATCCTTTTTGTTTAAGTTCACTAAAATTCTAGAGTGACATAATTAACTTAGACTTTGTAGATTATGACAAAGGAATTTAAATACCAAAACATCTATATGCCTCAAATATTTTACTCTATTATTATCCCTCCCTGATCTAATGATTTTAAACCCTATATCATTAATAAAATATATGAAAATTTCCGTATCATAATTTATATAGATGATAAAATTTTGGGTTCCCATCCTGTGGAAAGTATAACCACTATCCAAAATATATACTCTATAAAGATACATTTTTTCAAATAATTCTCAATGATTTTGGCCATCTCAGCTCCTCCCTCCTCAATCTATGCTCATTTCTACCCTTCCTTTGGTGGTAGATAAGATTATTCCACTTCTATATTTATTGTATCACCCTTAAATTTTAAGGTTTAAAACTAATTATGAATTTTGAGCCCACTTTTTGAAGTATTAAACTACTAAGATCTTATTTTATGGGTCTCCACATGTATAATTATTTAAATTATTTATGATAATTACATAGATTTGTGTCCATATAATTCACAGAAAAAACAATAGGTATTAAAAGTATATTCATATTGTGAAATTATGATCATCCTTTTTTGTTACTATTCCTTGAAGTGGTTTTTCTGTAGAAAACATATATTGTGTATGCCTCATCTTTCCAAAATAATTACACAAAATTACTGGTGTATTATTTTAGTTATTCATCATTATCCTTGAGACCTTTTGGGTCTTATGTGAGTTACCCATGTTAACTTTCTTCAGGTGGATGGGTGCTTGAGGTTTTACATCAACCATTGTGGATTTTTTTCTTGTGACCAGGACCTTTAAAATATTTTATATTATCTTTTAATAAATGAATTTTTTTAAAGTTTTAACCTTCTCCATTGATTCATCATGAAACTCATTATCTTATTTTATATACAAAACACTTGAAATCCTTGTTGTCATTCTGGTTATAAGTTTTTCTTGATCACTGAGCATTTTTACATGAAAAAAACATCGCTTTAGCGCACCTCAATTATTTTGTCACAATATTTAATATAATTAGTCATCCATAAATTATCCAGGTCTACTCTTAAAATTTGATCCTAATCTCAAATCCCTTATTTAAGGTTATATAATTTATAGATTTGAGTCACTTGATCTCATACTTTAACTCAGATTTATCTTCTTCTTATTGCTACATTTATAGCTTGGAGTCACATACCACTCCATTGGATTTACTTATCTTATCCCTCTAAACATGGATTACTTTAATATAATATTCTAATTCAACCTTTAGTTCAAATTTTACATAAAAATTTTCACCTTAATCATTTCTATAATCCATTTTTGATCTTTCTATGGTAGCCGCAGGAACTTCCTCACTAAGTTCTTCACCGTCCTCAATATCCTACACTTCATTTTTTTCTGAGATGAAATTTTCTTAGTAAGGAGAGTTATTTTTTAAAGAACTTATATTGTAAATTCCTCTTTCCCTTCTCCCCATTAGATGATATCTTCATGATTTCTTAATCTTATAAATTAACTTATAATTTATTTGGGAACTTTTATATGATATTCCCAACCCTCGTACATCAAAATAAATAAAGAAAATGATTGAAATTGAATTTTCCTTTTTTACTATTTGAGTTTATAGGAAAGGACATGCATCAACTCATCAGTTTCCTTATCTTTGAGATCATCCTACAGTGAATGTTTCTTCATAACCTTGAACTCCACCTCTTAATAATTATCCTTAGTCAAGGCCTAATTCTCATTATTTATTATCTTATATATAATAAGAGTTATATTAATTTATATCCAGTATCATATACTTTAATTCATTGTCTTCGATTATTGAGTCCTTAATAATGAAATGTGGTGGGAATCTTCTCAGGATACTCTTCATAATTTTTATATCATTGAGGTTTTATATAAGTTAGTATATATCCTCTACAATAATGATCATGTTATAAAAGAATGCATTGATATACTCATTTAGGTGAATCCTTATATCTTCATACTTATTCTATTATACTTGTATTTTATCTTAACATACCGTGAAATCAACTTCATAGATATTGCAGTTTTTTTCCTACATTGAATTTGAGGATTTACTTAATATCACCTTTGAGTATATAACATTGGATAATTATCCTCCCAAAACATTGATTTATTTGGAATCAATATCATATTCTATTTAGTCTTTCTTTAATAAATCTCCACTAACCATGTTGGCCAAAATCCCATGTATGGAATCTGTGTACACATCTATACCCAATGATCAAAGGTAGTGTTTCATATGATACTTCCATTGTTGGAAATTATTTCTTTCAAAGATAAAAATCACATTATGGTTGAAAACCAATGAAATCACTTCAGATATAGCAAACTCCACCAAGTAAATTTATCTTAGATACCAATTGTTGGTACCAAGAAAGGTAATACTTCGAGGGGAAGAGGGGATAAATTAGTGTATTTAGATATTTCTCAAATGAATCCTTGTCAATGAACTTTATCCATCATTAACATGAAGAATAATCTATCTTATAATATATATGAAGTGATGAAGGAGTAAAAGAGGGACATAAAAAGATTTTACTTGGTTCGTCTTAATTGGGATAATCCAAGGAGCATGCAATAAAAATACACTGAGCACGTAGAAAACTAAGAACCTTTCTTATTGGTTATGATTCTAAGTTTCCAAACTGGCCTTCTAGGTTTATAACCCACATAGAAATAGATAACTCACTATTCTCACACACTCAAATAGATCACTGCTTCCACAAGTGTTATCATATTTATCTTTATAAATAATGAGCGATTTTATACTAATGTGATGTATCAATTCTAATCCACTTTCATCCACTGATGATGTCTAAAAAACAATAGAGATAACATCTCCTAGATCCCATTCCTTACTTTCCAACCAAATTTTGGAATTACTCATTTATATTTTTTTATATATTCTCCTTTGAATCTCTATATTTAGTCTCTTATTTTTTTATTTTTAAAGAAAAATATATCTGTCACATCTCTAGAGAACCAACATGATTCTATTTATATAGATTATTAATCCACCTACGATAAGTGGGAAAAATTCATCTTAATACCCTCTTCATAACCAAGTCAATATACCCTCTTCACTTCACTGAATTTCATCTTTAAATATAGGATATTTAATTTTGTAGGCATGCTAACTCAACACCGACACAACAAAATCATCAACACCACATCATAAAATTTGGTGGAAAACTAGATCCACTAAATCCACTCCATATCTTATATTTAATTCCTTCTCAAATCATAATGTGGATCTTCCAATAAATTTTGATCTTATAACTGGTTATGGCATGATCCTATGTTTTATAGTGAAAACCTCTACATTGACCAAAACACTAAAATATTCCCAAATCCACTTGAGTCATGAGAATTATTCTTCATAGAGTGACCAAATTTACTCCAAAGACACCAAAATCTATATATGGAACATCTGTGATGTGATTCTCCCTCCATGACACAACCTTTAGATGGGTAGTACCACTGAAATCTACTTAATAACCTTCATGGTGTGGACAAAACCTTTATTACATGGAAATATCTTATCCTTGAAATGGTAAAGGATAACATATTATGTATACTCCTCACATTTACAAGAAATATAATAGATATTAAACGACTTCTCCATTTTTTTGACCAAAATACCATTCCTAGAATGAAACAAACTTCCATGACATTACCACAAAATTAGATCAAAATCACCCACCGTCAAGGGATCCTTTCATGATACAAGCCTTCGTATGTATACTTTCTCTAGAAATTGGATTCTCTGCCTTAACGAAGTCATTGTACATATAGAGACATCACATCATGATTGATATTCTTATTTTATAAATAAATTATAAATTATTATGATTTTCAGTGAATCTTAAGATTTTAAAAATGAATATTATGGTCTTAAATATTATTCTTATAGTTTTCATAGTAGTACATGATTTTTCCACTTTTTAGGAAACACTTGCTCATGACATGAACTAGTTCGACACAATTTGATTTCTACTCTGTAGAAAAAACTGCAATACCTCCTTCCAAAACCCCTTCAGTCTATCCCATCACCTTGAAAGCTCTTTTAGAAGAAATATATCACACCATTGTTAATAAAAAACCCTAAAAATGATTCAAGAGATTTTTTCAATCAATTAAAATGTCCAAACTAGTTTATCTTAGGTAAGGTTAGACATCAAGTCCCAAAACACCCCTTATTACTCAAGGGAGGTCACCCATAAAGTTTTTACCTCTACATTATCAGTAATGTTAGGTCCCTATATCACACTCTGACTACTAACTTATCACTCAAGATAAGGACCATCATTTGTATTTCATATCAAATCAACCACTATACTATCCTTCCAACTCAAGTAGGTCCATGAAAATATATTCTCACTCAATATGAGTGAATTATCCGGAACAATACCTTAATACTCATGGATATTCCCTATATCACATCAAAACTTGGATCAACATTCATACACAGGGTGGAACATGACAATATATTCTCACTCAAGATGTGTCCATTATGATGACCATACTTATCAATGAATTTAGGGTTCCATATCATATCACAAAACTCTACCTTCTCACTCAAGGTAAGGTTATTCCAACACCATATCACTCATGATGAGTCCAGGCCTTGAAATCTATAACAACCTAAATATTTAGGAATAAAATTCCCTCTTTTTAATGTCTTGTGTATATAGAAAACAAATTTATACTTATTATTATTATTTTTGGGTTTAAATTACCAATAAGTATCATTACCGTTGACAATATAGCCATTGAATAGTGATCAAACATCTGATATAAATATATTCTTTAAAAAAATACTTTCAACACAGAAAAAGGAGAGGATGACCTCATCCAGGAGACTTGGGCCTTACAAAGATCATTTGTCGGATCTTGAGAAGGAGGTATAATCATTGGTATTCACTCTTGACCAATACCAAGCCAAGCTTCAACATTTTAAGCTTGAATATAATCACCTATAGGAGATGTTAAAGTTAATAGAGATTACCACCCTTAAGTTTGTCACCTATAGGAGATGTTATTTGAGCCGCCCCAAGAGTCTGTCACCATCACACACCTTACCCTTAAGTCTTATGTGGGTGTTATAAGGGGTTATATTGTAAGGTATTCGTTACTTATTGTGTAATATCTTTTTATAAATAAAATTCTTATTCCATAAATTCCTTTATGAGAATAGTCTTTCTTAAAAGAATGATAAAATTCATAAATTGAGTTTTTGGGTAAAAATGGAAATTTTGAGAAATATATACATTATTATAGTAAACTATGGGTTTTTATTAATAATTTTATAAAAAAATTCTTATAAATTATGATTATATCAGTTCTTTATAAATGATTAGGCAATCAATTTGATAAGAGTCATATTTTTTATACGATAAAACAAAAAGTGTATTTTTAAAGAATTTATTTTAAATAATTAATGAATTTTTGAAATAAGTAATATTTTAATAAAATGTTATTATCAAATTAGCTTTATGAATAATAAATGAGTATATAATTTTTATGAATTCAAATGTAATTTTTATTAATGTTTGAAAACTGTTTTTGTCAAAACCTGTGAATTTTAAATAAATGTTGGTTTTCATTTTAAAAGTGGAAATTCACATATTTAGAAAATTATTTAGATAAAATGAATATTATTTTTGGAATTAGGATGTTGAAATTATCAAATGGTGACTTTTTTCATAATTTTCTGAGACACTCAAATTTTTGGGTAAAAATTAAATACCGTACAAAAAATATATGTGTTTTATGACATCATAATGACCACAAAATGATGTAATAAATACTATAATGGTTATTATAGGCCCAATATATGTTTCATTATTAAAATAATGTGATTTTATACTTTTTTTAACTTATTTTATAAATCCTTAGTGAATCCTCCAACATGTATAATATATTTTATAATTTTAAATTCATTTCTTTAATAATGTGACTCACCTCCACATAAGCAAGGATAATATTTTAATATGTGAATACATTGGAATTATAAAATAATTTCTTACAATCCTATTTGAAAAACAAACATGGGAAAATCATGATAAGGTTTGTGGTTTTGAGTATTTAATTATATAGGTTCCAAAACCTAAGTTTGTGAGACATTAAAGAATTCACCTATCATTTCCTATATAAACCCACCCAATATCCCACATCAATTCACAAAAAATCTGTGTATCACGTCACTACTCTGTCCTACCCTCTTTGGAATCCCCCCAAGGCATCCCAATATCCCAATAATCCTCTCTCAAGCCTCTCTCAAGCCTTTGGGGTCACACATCCAAGTAAGGGATTCCTTTATTTATCATTTTTTTCCAAGTTTATTTATGTTGTTATACCATTTTATTTTCAATTTAAAATGTTATGGTATGATTTTTCACCTCCCACATACATCCCTCCTTATGTTTTAATGATGAGATGCCTCTTTCTCTCTCATTAAACCCTCCCATGTACACCCATTACCATGCTAAAATTCCGTAAGAGATTTCTCTCTTCTTATTTCCATTCAATCATTTATTATGTATTATGCATCTAAATTCCATTTCATATGTTGGGATATTATTTGATATTATTCCCTTAATGTATATTTTATTTATAAATGATGATATACCCCTTTATATATCATCAACCCAATTTATGAATATCCATATAACATTGTTATGCTGCTGAAATTGCATCGTGATTTTCCAAGTAAAAATCATTGTGTAGTGAATACCATACCCATTTCTCTATCAAGGGTATTTAACTTTATTCAAATATACTTATTTAATGGTAATTACATGTATTTATTACAAATTCTTTTATCGTGAAAAAATGATGATGTTGAATGAATCCATGTTATATGATCTATGTGGCACACTTAAGTGTGAGATTGAAATGATTATGAAGGGTACGCACTGATAGCGCTCTAATGCATTGGGTAATGTTTAGTATCATGATATGCTCTGTTGGGATATGGGTTTACCTTATTCCTTTAAGGAAATTTGTCCACCATGTTAGGATAAGGTTTTACCTGATTCCTTTATGTTAATGATGCAATGTTTTAAGTTGTTTCCACATTTCCGTGTTATGATAATCATGATTTATCATGCCTATGTACATGTTTCTATTGTTATCCATTGTTATTTATATTGAATAATATGTATTTTATTCTTCATGTTATTCATTGTTTACTCCCTTACTAGGCTTTATATCTCACCCTTTTCTTATGCATGTCCTTAGGTTATCCCATGCAATGCTAAGTACGAAGGAATATTGAGGTCATGTAAAAGAAGTTTTCAATAAAGATGTTTTATTTTATGTCTTATGTTGTCATGTAATGTTCCTAATACCCAAATACACTAGAACTATTGATCTTATGGGTTGTATTAAGTGCAAGTTTATGTAATGAATCATGTTTAAATGAGTAATAAACATCAGAGTTTTTATAGTTGGTATCAAAGGGAGGTTTACTTATTTTTGGGATTAGGGTTATAAAACTCTAGTGAAAGCCTTAAGGATAAGACTGAGTATAAGAAAATAATAAAAAAATTTGGTGAGTATAGATTAAGTGGTTTATTAAGCAAATACATCCCTATTTGGATACAAACAAGTAGAGGTGGCTCTGGCACAGATTTATCTAGGGGTAAAACCTAAAAACACCGATTTGAGCTAGACTCAAATGGGAACTGGTGCACGACAACATGCCTTACTTAAATCTTAATTAAACACTCCTAGGGGATATGATTTGGTAAATTCATAAGATTATTATGAACCATTATTAAGGGATAAAAAATCCCATAAGAATATACGTTAGGAAATAGATCATGGATAACTTAGATTAAAGCCTAGAAATTAATAAGTTAAAGAGATAAAATGTAATTTATAAGTTATCCCCTTTTGTCATTGGATTACCCTTTCTATGTTTAATAGTTTAAAATAATTACCCATAATTTTCCTTTTATTCTATCCAATGTCTGATAATAGGAGGATTTTGTCTAACAACTAATGTGAAGATCAATGTGATGACTGTTTTAATGAGATGCCCAATCTGATGGGAGAAGGAATCACAAACATTGTCATGATACTATCTTAGTTAACTCAAGTTTTGAATAGAAACATGGGTCAAGAGTAACTTCCAACCCCCCTAAGAAATAACAACCCGCAATCGAGAGATTCATGAGACAAATGCCTCCTACTTTCAATAGATCATATGATCCATCAATCGCTGAACAATGGATAAAATACATTAAGAATATCTTCTCCATCGTTCAATGTTACAAACAAGAGAAGGTTCGTCTGGGTACTTATCACATGGAGGGTGAAGCTAATCAATGGTGGAAATTTATTAAAAATATGAAGTCTGAGGAAGATATTGAGGCATTTTAATGGAATGATTTCTGGAAAATGTTTTTTGATAAATATTTTTCCTGCACCCTCTGTTTTAAGATGTAAAGATATTTCCTTGCACTAAAGCAAAATGACGATGAATTTGTTGGGGAATATGAGGAAAAATTTACTAAAATTTCACAATACACCTCTGGTTTTGTCATTAACCTTGAATGCAAGGTTGATTGCTTCTTTGGTGGGCTAAAAACTATCATATGGAAAGCCCTAGTGATCTATGAATTTGGAAGCTATGTGGATATTGTATGATGTTCCCTCAAAGTCAATATGGAGATTGGTGAATATTAGGGGTATCATGGGGATACGAATAGTAAAGTTGACTTTAATTATGGTGGTTCAATGGAAAAAATCAACGGTTCTAAGAAATTCCAGAATCCCACTTCCCAAAGGTGTGGGAATAAGCACCCTAGAAATTTCTTGAAGGGGACGAGGAAATGCTTTAGGTGTAAAAGGGAAGGGAACCTGGCTAACGATTGCCGATATGAGAAACCCACTAGCACGGAAGAGGAAAGGAATGATTTGGTATACCCTCAGTGTGTTTTTCATTTCTAAAACTGCAAGGAACTAGGGCACTTTGCAAACCATTGACCTAAGCCAATGGTAATTAGAGACAACCAACAACTTCCAAGGCAACAAAGGAATGTTTTTTCCATCACTAATGCCGAAGAGAATCCTGAAAACGAAGTGGTGATAGGTACTATAGTTATTTATTTAAGAATATAAAATATACTTTTTGATTTTGGTTTTATACATTCTTTTATATCCTAAAAGTTTAGTAGAACAATCCAAACACCACCACAAATCATGGAAATAGAGATGTCAGTGAGAATGCCAAATGGGGAAATTATTGAATCCCATGAATATAACTCCTACCCTATCAAAATTTGTGGATTTAACTTCTTTTAGAACCTCATAATACTCCCTCTAGTGTAATTTGATGCAATTATTGTCATGGTTTGGATTTCTCTATATAGAGCCAACATAAATTTTCGTGAGAGGGAAACCACTCTCCATATGGTGAATCACCCCCGATTATGTACAAGTTCAAGGAGAAGGATGAATCTTATTTAGCAACATCATGTCAAGCAGGGATATTACTTTCCTATGATAACACATATATTTTTCAAATTATTGAGTGTAAGGAAGGAACCATCCTCAAAGGCATGCCTACTGTAAGGTAATTCACTGATGTGTTTCCTGAGGAATTGCCTGGTCTTCCTCCTAGAAGAGATGTTGAATTCTTGATTGGTTTTATACCCGGGGCAATGCCAATATCCAAGAATCCATATAGAATGGCTATTTTAGATCTTAAGGAGATAAATAAACAACTACAGGAGAATCTAGATAAAGGGTTTATATTCCCAAGTGTTTCACCATGGGGTCCACCAGTCATCTTCATCAAGAAAAAGGATGGTTCAATGTGACTTTGTATTGATTATCGTGATCTCAACAAAATCATGACAAAGAACAAGTATCTATTTCAATGAATTGATGATTTATTCAACTAGATACATGGAGCACAATACTTCTCCAAGGGGGAACTGTGATTGGGATATTACCAAGTAAGGGTAAAGAAGGAGGATATCCATAAGACTTCTTTTTGTACAAGGTACGAGAACTATGAATTCATAGTACTGCCTTTTGGACTCACTAATGCTCCAAAAATATTCATGGACTTGATGAATAGAGTATTTAGAGATTACATCGACAAATTTTTGGTAGTCTTTATTGATGATATTCTAATATACTCCAAAACCAAAGAGGAGCATGAGGAGCATCTAAGAATTGTACTAGAGACCTTGCGAAAGGAGAAGATCTATGTAAAGTACAAAAAGTGTGAGTTCTAGTTTAAGGAAGTCTTATTATTATAGAATATAATCACAAGAAATGGGATATATCTAGATCCTTACCAAACAAAATCAATTAAGGGATGACCAAGGCCAACATCTGTGATGGATATCTGTAGATTCCTGGGGTTTTCTAGATATTATTGCCGATTTGTGAGAAATTTATCATGATTTTCAAACTGTATTACCAAGATAACTTGGAAGGGAGTCAAGTTTTATTATAATAATGAATGTGAAGAAAGATTCATGGAGTTAAATAAGAGGCTTATCGCTACCCCTGTGCGCACACTACCCACAATTGGAAAGCTATTCGTAATATTTAGTGATTCTTCAAAGAAGGCCATGCACTACGTGTTTATGTAGAATGAAAAAGTAATCATTTATGCCTCAAGGTAGTTGAAAATTCATGAGAAAAACTATCCCACTCATGATCTGGAGTTGACATCCGTGATCTTTGCATTGAAAATATGGAAATATTATCTCTTTGGGAAAAAGTGTGAAATATATACGGATCACAAAAGTCTCAAATATATATTCACACAGAAAGAGTTGAACATGCGCTAATGAAGATGGTTAGAGATCATCAAGGATTACAAATTCTCAATTCATTACCACCTAGGGAAAGAGAATAAGGTGGTAGATGCTCTAAGTATAAAGGACTCAACAATTCTATCATTGATGAGAATTGAAAAGGATCAATCTTCTTAAATTTGATGAAGGTGGACATGAGAATCATAAAGAAGGGAACATCATCAATCCTTTCACAAATGATTTCTCAACCATATCTTTTTGGAAAAGTTGAAGGATACTCAAAAAGATGATATGAGAATTCATAAGATTGTGGAAACTATTAGAAAAGTTAAATACTCTGAGTTCAATGTTAATGAAGATGGAATTGTGAGATTTGGATATAAACTATGTGTTCCATCAAATCCAGAGTTAAAGAAAGAACTTTTGGATGATTCATATAGTTCGAATTTCTCTATCAACCCAGTAAACACAATGATGTATCAGGATCTCTGAGAGCATTATTGGTGGGATAACATGAAGAAGGTGATCACCAAATATACATCAAAGTGCCTGGTATGTCAGCAAGTGAAGTATGAGAGGTATAAGTCTAAGAGGATGATGAAACTATTACCCATAACAACATGGAAATGGGAGAACATCACCATGAACTTTGTTAGTGGACTTCTGAAGACATCCAAAGGAAACAATGCTATCTGGGTTATTGTGGATCATCTTACAAAAACTGCACACTTCATTGCAATTTGAGAGGATTTCTCATTGGATAAACTAGCATAGATATACATCATAGAAGTTGTAAGGATGCATGGTGTACCACTATTTATTGTATCTGATCAAGATCCAAGATTAACCTCTAAGTACTGGAAGAGTCTCCAACACACTTTGAATACCGAGTTGAACTTTAGTATGACTTATTATCCTCAAACTGATGGCCAATCTGAGAAGACTATCCAAACACTTGAGGAAATGTTGAGAGCATTCTCAATGGACTTCAAAGGAGGATGTGATCAACATATTCCTCTGGTTGAGTTCTCTTACAACAACAGTTTCCACTCATGCATCAAAATGGATTCTTATGAAACCCATTATGGGAAGTGGTGCAGAACACTAGCATGTTGGGATGAAGTTGGAGAGTGAAAACTTCTAGGTCCAAAAATGGTCGAAGAAATGGTAGAGAAGGTTAAGACCATCCAACAACATATCAAAGCTGCTCAGAGTCAACAAAAGAGCTATGTTGACAACCATCAATGATACATAGAGTTTGATATTGGAGATATGGGTTTCCTTCACATATCTCCAAGGAAGAGAGTGATGAGATTTGGGAATAAGGGAATGCTTAGTTCAAGGTACATTAACCCTTTTAAGATCCTTGATCACATCAAAGTAGTGACCTATCGACTAGATCTTCCACTGAACCTATCTCAAGTACATGATGTATTCCATGTATCACTTTTGAGGAAGTACATACCTGACCCATCGCATGTACTTAATCTAGAGGTGGTACTATTGGAGAATGACCTTTCCTATGAAGAGAATCCCATGAATATCTTAGATTATAGGGAACAAATTCTACAAAATAAGACAATGCCCCTCGTCAAAGTGTTGTGGAGAAACCACAAGTTTGAAGAAGAAACATGGGAACCAGAGGAAGTGATGAGGTAGAGTTACCCTCATCTGTTTTAGTGTGGGAAAATGAAATTTCAAGGGTGAAATTTCTTAAGGGGGAATGTTTTAACGACCCAAAAATTTATGAATAAAATTCCATTTATTTTAATGTATTATGGATATAGAAAACACATAAACTCTTTTTTTATTATTTTTGGGTTTAAATTACCATTAAGTATCATTATTAATAATAATATATCCATTTAACAATTATCACACAGCTGATATAAATATAACGTTTAAAAAAATATTTTCAACACAGATAAAGGAGAGGATGGCCTCATCGAGTAGACTCGATCTGTAAAAAGCTCATTTTTTAGAGCATGGGAAGGAGGTATCATCACTAGGATTAACTCTTGACCAAGCCCAAGTTGATCTTAAACATGTTAATCTTGAATGTAATCGCCTACAAGAGAAGTTCAAGTTAATAGAGATTACCACCCAAGTGATGTTATCTGAGCCACCCAAGAGTCTATCACCATCGCACACCTTACCGTTATGTCTTATGCAGGTGTTATAAGGAATTATGTAATAAGGTATTAGTTATTTATTGTGAAATCTCTTTATAAATAAAATTCATGTTCCATCAATTCCTCTATGAGAATAGTCTTTATTAAAAGAATGATAAAATTGATAAATTGAGTTTTCGGGTAAAAATAGTAATTTTTAGAAATATATATATTATTATATTAAACTAAGGTTTTTTATTAATAATATTATATAAAAATTATTATAAATTATGATTATATCTGTTCTTTATCTCTAAATTATTAGGTAATCAGTTTGATAAGAGTTATATTTTTTATACGATAAAACAGAAAGTGTATTTTTAAAGAATAATTTAAAGGAATTAATGAATTTTTGAAATAAATAATATTTTAATAAAATAATATTATCAAATTACCTTTATGAATAATAAATTAGTATATAATTTTTATAAAGTCAAATGTAATTTTTATTAAGGTTTGAAAACTGTTTTTGTGAAAACACGTGAATTTTCAATAAATCTTGGTTTTAATTTTAAAAGTGAAAATTCACATATTTAGAAAATTATTTAGATAAAATTAATATTATTTTTTCAATCATGATGTCAAAATTATCAAATTATGAATTTTTCATAATTTTCTGAGACAATCGAATGTTTGGTTAAAAATTAAATACCGTATAAATAAAACATCTGTTTTATGACATCACAATGACCCCAAAATGATGTAATAAATAACATACTGGATATTCTATGAACAATATATGTTTAAAAATTAAAATATTTTGATTTTATATTTTTCTTACTTATTTTATAAATCCTTAGTGAATCCTCCAAAGTGTATAATATATTTTATGTTTTTAAATTCATTATTTTAATAATGTGACTCACCTTCACATAAGCATGGATAATCTTTTAATATTTTAGGATATTTTAATTATAAAATAATATTTTACACTCTTATTTTTCAAAAAGTATGGGAAAAAGTAATGTTAAGGTTTGTGGATTTGAGTATTTAATTATATAGGTTCCAAAACCTAAGTTTGTGAAATATTAAAGAATTCCCTCTCATTTCCTATATGAACCCACCCAATCTCCCTCTTATATTCACTAAAAATCCTTTTAGAACTTCCATACTATTTCCACCCACTTTATAATTTCCCCAAGTCACCCCAATCTCCCAAGAATCCTCTCCCAAGCCTCTCCCAAGCCTTTGGGATCACATATCCAAGTAAGGGAATCCTTCCTTTATCATTTTTCCATGTTTTTTATGTTGTTATACCCTTTTATTTTCAATTAAAAATGTTAGGGTATGATTTATCTCCTCTCCCATACTTACCTAATTATGTTTTAATGATGAGATACTTCTTTATATCTCATTAAACCCTCCCATGTACACCTGTTACCATGCCAAAATTTCGTAAGGGATTTCTCTCTTCTTATTTCCATTCAAGAATTTATTATCTATTGTGCATATAAATTACATTTAAAATGTTGGGATATTATTTTCCATGATTAAATTATTGTATATTTTATGTATAAATGATAATATACCCCTTTATATCTCATAAACCCAATTTATGAATCCCCATATAACGTCGTTATGCTGCCAAAATTGCACCGCGATTTTCCAAGCCAAAATCATTGTGTAGTGAATACCATACCCATTTCTCTATCAAGGGTATTAAAATTTATGAACATATAATTATTGAATGGTACTTAAATTTATGTATTCCACATTCATTTATCACAAAAAAATGATGATTTTGAATGAATCCATGTTATATGATCAATGTGGCACACTTAAGCAATAAATTGAAATGATTATGAAGGGTGCGCCCTGATAGCACTCCAATGTATTAGGTAGTGTTTAGTATCATGATACTTCATGTTGAAATAGGAATCTAACAAATTCCTTATAGTACATTTTTACCATGTTCGGAGAGGGGTTTATTTTATTTCTTTATGTTAATGATGCAATGTTTTTATTTGTTGCCACATTTCCATGTTATGATAATCTTGCTTTATCATGCCTTTATTTTCACGTTTCTCTTGCAATCCATTGTTATACATGTTTCCTAAAATGTATTTTATTATTTATTTTATGCCTTTTTTACTCCCTTACTGGTCTTTATAGCTCACCCTTTTCTTGTGTATGTCCTTAGGTTATCCCATGCAATGCTAAGTATGAATGAATGTTGTGGTCATATAAAAGAATTTTTGAATAAAGATGTTGTATTTTATATCTTAAGTTGTCATTTAATGTTCCTAATCCCCAAATAAACTAGACCTATTGATATTCTAGGTTGTGTTATGTGAAAGTTTATGTAATGAAGCATGTTTAAATGAGTAATAAAGAGTATAGTTATTATAATATTTGTCATCGACATTGTCGAGATCTATCACCAATCATACACACATGGAAACACATGCATGAAACAAAAAACTAGGTATGTAGCCCATATAAAAATATCACAATCTCATCATAGGGTATTGTTCACCCAAAAACTATCCCCACACCTCAAATAAAAATTCTTCCTCCACCTATCCTTGTTGGAAAATATTATCAAGACCGTCTCAGTATATTTTCATCGACACCAATCCATAACGAATAACCCAAAGTGTTCTCTTAGCCTATAGACTCTATCCAACCCTGGACCCAAAATATAGGTCCCACTTTATTCTATTTCTCACACTATAACATGGTTCTACTAACCAAGGGCCAGAAAATCTATCTCAGGCTAGGCCTTTTGAAATCCTAGTGCTAATCCATTCAATAATTCTCACGAACCTCATTTGGGTCTTATCTCCTATATCCCTTAGGAGATATATCAAATCCACATCATGATTCAGATGAATTATCTCACTTATGACACTCACAAAGGCTTCATTAAACCCTCTATAGGATGTCCCTCATCATAAGTGAGATATAAAAACATATCACCAATCCCCACTAGGAATAATCTGATCATGCCTATATAACTAGCCTTAAGATATCCTATCATTGATTCTTGCATCTCTTCTCAAACTTGATAATCATCCTAGGCCTATCTTCAACTAAATTTTCACCTTCACCCCCTTAGAAACTTAGTTAAAGGGAGATAAAAAAATATGTAATACTAAATGAATCCTTCACTATAACTCTAGGATTCTCAATTCAATCCACATTATGTCATCTAGGGAACTCTCAATCCCTAGATCTTGTTTTAGCCACATGAAAACCTGTATGCATGCACACTCATGTATAAACATACACATGGTTTTGTATTAAAGGGACCACCTAACTCAAACACAAAGTTACTATCCTCATAGAGATCCATTCATCCTCGACTAAACCCTTCCATGACTCACCCATACTCACAATATCACCCAAGATATTATTAAACACAGTTCATCTAAAATAATTAAATATAAAAATTTATAATAAATTATTTAATTTAATTCAAAGATTCTCAATTCCATCCACATTCTTTCACCTCGGGAACTCTCGATCCCTAGAACCTATTTTAGCCACATGAAAACATGTATGAATTCACACTCATGTATAAACATACACATGGTTTTTTATTAAAGGGACCACCTAACTCAAACAAAAAGTCACTATCCTCATAGAGCTCCATTCATCCTCGACCAAGCCCTTCCATACCCCGTCCATAGTCACACAATCACCCAAGATATTATTTAACACAATTTATATAAAATAATTAAATATAAAAATTTATAATTAATTATTTAATTTAATTCAAAGATTCATAATGACCAAAAAAATCACTGAGTGGCATCTGCTCACAATATCCTTTCACAACGACACACCAATGTCCAATGGCATGCTCTTGGTACCACTTCAAGAAAAATACTTATCAATAAACATATAGTCACTATATAATTTCATCTAATTTAATTAAAAACCCTAGAAAAATTTATTAGGTGACATACCACCAATGGAATAGAGAATGATGATGTGCATTCATTATTTGAGGAACCCCTCTCACCATGCCATGTAAAATCCCCTTCAAATTAAGATGATTCCACAATGATTTAGCAGAATTGTAAATAAAACCCTATCCCAAACCATCAAAAATTGGAGGGATAATAAAGTTGGAGAAACAATGGAGGATTTTGGGGAATAACTTGCCAAAAATTACCATAAAAACACCTTAAGAACTACCTCAAATCAAAGTTTTACAAGAGGAGGAAGGAAAGAGGTAGTATCATCCAAAATAGCCCTCTCACATCAACCTTCTACTATAAAACATAAATGGAGAAGTCACTAAAAGGATGGGTTCACCACTATTAAAAAAGGACAAGTTCTTGGTTGAGGAGTGACCCTTCTAGGTCATGGTGTGACCACCCCACATCAGGTCTCATCATGGTGTGTCCCTCCTATGTTGACATAACCACTCTTAGGTATAGGTATCAAACCCTATACAAATATTGATGTCATGTGACACCTATGAGTCATGGATTGGTGCACCTTTTCCAAATGGTGTCTAAGCAACCAATATGCAACTTCACTTGTCATGGAGAAGAAATAACATGCTTCTATGCGTGACATATCCATCATAAGACTATAGAGTTGTGACCTAAGGTCCATAGTGTGACCATTTTTACTTCATGAAAAATCAAATGAAAAATAATTAGATTCATAAGACCACTTCATATGAGTCACCATCATGACACAACACCTAAGGGTTATGACATGATTCCCTTTTTGTAAGGGTATTTTACTTATCCAAAAAACCACAAAAATCCTCTATGTTGTGAATGAATAACCACCCATGAGATCAATAAAATCATTGTAGTGGGGGGGGGGAATCAACTATTAATAATTTATTTTACATTTTCCTTTTTAAAACACATTGTTACCAGATATAGTAAAATTAATTCACCATTAAACACACACATAATCCCATATAGATAAGACAAAATGTGTTATACAAGGTTATCTACTCAATAAGAGTATCTCATACTTTCCATGATCTAAAAAAACCTAATATTACACAGTCAACTAAATGAAATCATTTGGATTATATCAAAAAGGGGATAACCATGAACTTTTGATTGATCATTGTATCCTGATGTTACAAGTGAATCCCATATAGTAATGATAGTTTATAGTGATTAAAAATAACAAGAAATTATGTCCAATCCACAAACTTTTAGTATGTTGTTACAATGATACTTTCTTCTTCCAAACTTGCACCAGAGTAAGTATTCTTTTCTCATTTTTTAATTTCTTGCAAAACAATGATCCAGAACAAATTCTTCTTCTTCCTTATCTCTCTTATTTCTTTTTAAATACACTCTGAATATTTTCTAAAGTTTTTTGGGAGTATTAGTAACTTTTATTTTTTCCTTCTACTTCAAATACATATTCATTGAATAATATCAATAATAATATTTCCATAATTTTTATGGAAACTCTATGATTGCAGATATCAAGAAATCCACTTATTTGAACCTGTAAAACCTTCTTTAAATCAAGTCAAGGATTTAAATTTAAATATCCTTAAGACTCAGGCTATTAAATACCATGTGATATTTTAATATCTCTAACCTTAGATTCTCCAAAAAACTCATAGTTTCCATTTTTCCATGAATATATGTAGAACTATGGCTTGGCCTATGATGTGAACTTATTTCTCTTCTAGTTTCTCTCTTATAGTGCAACCTCTATTCCTTATACTTCAATTTTTTAGTGTTTCCAAAATGCCCATGGTAATTTAACTATTTCATGGTTTTGTCTTCATTTCAAAACAACATTACGATTTTATTCATAACATCATATTTGATTTTATGTTTTTCACTCAACATATATTTTTCTACAATATCCTTTATTGAATCACAATCTCATTGTGATGTTTAATCAATGAAGATTAGAGAAAGATAATCAAATGATTCAAAATATCCCCTCCTTCCACATTTTGAATTCTTTTAATACCCCTATGTATCTATGAAATTCTCTTAATTAACCTTACACAAATGAATTTCACCTCAACGCAACCCCCAAAATACCCTTATGTAGGTAGTGTAATCTATAGGTGACCTTTAGAAAAGTGGATATAACCTTTACATAGCCAATAGATTAAATTTATTCAGTTATATAGTTACCTTTATGTGGCCTCCAATATTACCGAGTTACCCTTATGAACACAAAGAAATATCTCGAGTGACCTTTACATAGAATAGACCAAACTTCATGTAACCTTTCCATAGAGGCTGTGATGACCTTTTACATGGACTCTTGGATTCTTGGGTTATCCTTATATAGATTATAAAATCTAGGAGTTACCTTTCTATAGGTTTAATCTTACCTTCACATAGATTAAAACAATATGATTTATTGTGAAACATGTGGTCACTTGAGCAACTTACTATGCAGTCAACCATTCTATCATGTGATTGATTGACCTACTGTGAGGAACTTGTAGTCACTCTACCTATCATGAAAAGGACATATTCACTCTACCTACTACATGAAATAAAATTCTAGTCTATACTCACTTCAATATAGAACACCCTTAAATTAGTTCTAGGTCTTATCATATAACTTTAATATACTCCTAAGATTATGCAAACAATGTTTCCTTATCCCCAAACTATTGTAATTAAATTATTTTAAGATCAAAACAATACTAATCACTTATAACATTTGAATATGATTTATTTATTGGAAAAAAATCCAACATAGTGGACCCTATCCACTTTAGAATTCTTTAGAACCTACTCTCTTCAATCATGGGTTCAATAATCCCCCTTTAATTTTTTTGGAAACCAAGTAGCATAAATCAACTTCAAACTTAACTAAATTATTATTGAATCATCATGAAATAGTTCAAACCGACTTGAGTTAAATCAGTATAGGAAATAATAATATTTAATAATAATAACATGTTTTCTATAAAAAAAATTATTTTCATTCAACCAATTCAAACCCTATAAAAAAATTGCCCATATATAATTAAAAAAAACTTTAAATAGTTCGCACATACATAGAATGAATTCATATTTTACCCCATTTTCACCCACTAAATACATGATCCCCATGAATAGGTGAGACACATACCACTGGAATTATCCCACGTGTTTTTCTACAACTTTTTAAATACACATGATAAATGCATAAGGAATTAAACACAAGAAGATTTATATTGTTTTTTATCCCAATTTTACAAAAAATTAAAAATTAAAAGGTGGGAGAGGGGATAGTTACACAAAAAAATAGCCACATTAGAGGGGATATTGAAATCCCATTTCCAACCTCAATCTTTAAAAAGTTTCCTTCGACAATAGTTTTGTGAACACACTATCAAGTTTCTCCAAAGTTAAATAAAATTATAGTTTTAACTCATTTATCTACACAATCACATTAATGAAGTGATATTTGATATCAGTGTACTTACTTATTGAGTGTAAGATAAGATTCTTTGATAGGTTTATAACACTTTGATTATCATAACCCAAGATAAGTGGAAACTTCACTCTCACCTTGTGGTATTTCAATTGAGTCTTAATCCATATAAATTGAGAAATGGATAGACTTGAAAAAATATGATATGACTAAAAATCATTTAGGGTCATAGATTTATACTTTTTGTGTGTGCCAAAAAACACACCTATCACTAAGAGAGAACACTCCACTAGATTTGGATTTAGTATCATCAAAAATTCCTACCCAATATTCATATGAATATATATACAAATTAAAATCTCATTTTTTATCGTATTTAAACCCAAAACCAGTTGTGATTTTAATGTTTCTAAGGATAATTTTACTAGAAATGAGATGTGACATTTTTAGAGCACTTTAGAATTTGGAACAGAGGGTGAAAAATTAGACTATATTCATCCTTTAATTTTTTATATATAACATAATTACAATCATATTTTGATATTCTATTTGATCCGATTCTTTACCTTTCCCATATTTAGATTACTTGGTTCCTACTGAGATATGTGTATAAAGTGGTCATGCACCTTCCTTTCCAAACCTTTTAAGTATTTATTTGGAATAATCTTCATGTGAACAAAAGATATTATAATTTTCTTAGGAATTTCTTAAGATGATAAATTATTCATATCACCAAGAATAAACATTTCAAATAACTCCTTCATTTCTTTTACAAATTCTCCATACATTTCTTCATCATTTATAGAAAAAATGATATCATCTATTTATACAATAATAATGGGAGATACCTTATTTTCATATTTAATGTATATATATTTTTTCACTATACCTTTTCTAAAATTAAACTTCTTTAAGAAGGTGTATAACTTAGAATACTAGGATCTTGGAGCCTGTTTCATCCCATATAAATATTTATTTAACCTTTAGACATTTATTTCATGTTTTTATACAAAATCCAATGTTTTTTCCTATATCTAACCTAATTTTTAATTCATGAAAAAAACACATTCTTGATGTTTAATATATTCTTCAATATCTCTTAGTTTAGCCTTTAAAAATAGTTAGGTGTGTGTTATTGTCCTAAAAGTTCTCCGAGATTGAAATTGTTTTCCTTGAACTCCAAAAATATTTGGTCTTTACTGGGAACCCCACCAATCTAGAAAATTAATTTTGGTTTGGGAGAATTCAAAATTTATTTATTAATTAAATAAGAAGTAAATTATCACCCCATTTGGGACTCATGACTTTCTAGTTGTTCTCACCCCAAGTAATAAGAATGTTTGTCGTTATCACAAACTTGTGGGGGAGTGCATTACACTTGGGTAAAACAAACCCCCTTAGTATTACCAGAGGGAATAAAATCTACCCCCAAATGTTGAAAATAGATTACATCAGGGGTGAATCCACCAACTATCACTTCAGGTATGATTTTATATGGTCAAGGGTTCAACTTGTATGATTTTATATTTCTTAGGCATCCAAGCCATCTGGAAAAGTCCTCATGACTAGGGAGTGTTCTGAATTGATTTATTAATCAAATTATAAATACCCCCTCACCCCATGTGGGACTCATATATTTATATAAGATCACACCCCATGTAGTAGGGAAGTTAGTCCCTATCATAATCTGAGGGGATCATTAAACACTTGGGTACACCACCTTTTCTATAAAAATTTCCAAGATTTTCACCTTCAACTTTGATAATATAGGGGATACTAGAAACCCATAAATACTTAAAAACTTAGGATATTATTGTAATACATATTTTATGGTTACATTTCATAATTTTGTTTTTATATGCAATGATTATAAATATGAACTATTTCTCCAACAAACTATCTCCAGAAATATATAGAAGTATCATTTTTTATCAACATTTTTTGGGAAATTTGACTAAGGTTCTATTATTCAATTTTGCTAAAAAATAATTTTTAGTGTATGAAGTGCACTGAGATCATGATTAACACCATGATTATCAAGGTAAGCTCTAAATATTCCATTTGTGTACTCATCACCATTGTATATTTGAATCTTATTTAAGGGGTGGTCACACTTCTTTTCAATACTTATCTTAAAACTATTGAACTTATTAAGGGATTATAATTTATGTTTCATAAACATGATTCATATAGTGAGAGTAAAATCATCAATAAAGGAAATAAAATACTTATCTCCCTTTTTTTATTACATTCTCATGGGTCCAACAATATCATATTGTACAATATCCAATGGTTTAGTTGTATGAATTTCAAATTCCTAATATGAAAAATTAGTAATATTCCCCTTTTAGAATGGGTATAATATCCAACCACTCTCTTGAATCATATTTATAACCTCACAAACACTTTTAATTTGTTTTATATTCCTAATATTCGTTTAGAAAATATGTTCAATCATTTTATACCACATTTCATTTTATTCTTTCATAAATACATAACATGAATTTTAAGCATCTAATACTTAAAATATGTCACCATTAGTTTGATTTACTCTTGTCAAAATCCTTCCATATTCAATTATTTTTAGCAAAAAATAATTTTATAAAAATCACCTCATTCTCTTCATCACAGAGTTGAGAAAGACTTAACAGATTGTGTTTTATCCCATCAAAAAACAATGTATTATTTGACTCCAATTTTTATTTACTAAAATCCATCAAACCAACTCCTTTTATCTTGATTGAACCATAATTTAAATTTTTTATTTAGAACCCTTTTCAATAATTGAAATTCTTTAAAATTTTAAAGTCTCCTATAACAAGTGAATAACATCTATTATCCAAATACATGGTAATTCACCTTTTTAAGCCTTGAGAGAAACTTCAATAATAAGGTCCTTTTCCTTGTCTTCACTCTTTATATACTAAGGATTTTTAGAGTTTTAATTTATACTATGTTGTGTGTTTAGAAGGATGTGACATTAATTTTCATGATAACTATACTCGTTACATCAACTGTATACTTCCTCAAGAACTTGAAACCTTTTATCTAACTTATATCCAAAATATACTACTTTATTTTGAACAAGTATCCTTAGAGTGGGAATATTCCTCTTCCAGATATTCCTGCCAGGACTTGTAGATAAATAGTAATGTTGATGGTTAAAACAAAACATTATTCCTATTTGATTGAATCCTCTATAGTACTGATAGTATCCATAAAAGACATACTATACTCTATAATCCATTTTCTATATAGAATATATCACTTTCCTTTATTAATTATTTTAACAACCCATTTTGACTTCATATTTTTTTTAAAAAAATTATTGTGTATCCCTAATATATTCCTTTAAAACTTAAACCTTTTATATCCTCTTTTAATCCACAAAATTTTATTAGTTTTTGATTATGTGTTTAGTTTTCTAAAATTTGTAGATCTCTATGATTCACCTGATTTAACAAAAAAATTGGTCTCAACAACTTTATTCATATTATTAAACATATCACCAATATTTTTAGCTATATTTTCATCCTTTTAGAGTGGTTTTTGGTGATCATGACTATGGAAACCCAAGCTAAACATATCTTTATTTTGAGTTATTTACAAGAGTTAAACATTAAATCTCATATAAAAACTCAAAATCCCATAAGAAACTTATTTTAAAACACTACTGAAAATTTTTCTATAACTTACCTAAAATATAATCCCTTCTATACTTCTCATAAGTTATACTCATCTTCATAACATGGGGAATTGAAACATAAGAACGGGGTTAGCTAAATTGATTAGTAAGAGAAAAACTCATCAACATGTCATCAATGTTTAGATCACAATCATATGATAAAACATGATCATTAGAGAAATATCTTATTAAAAATAAAATGGAACTATAAGGGTTGTCCACAAATCATTATAAAAGAGAATGTAATCTTAAATTAATGAACATATACCCTGGTATAAGAGTGTAAGATAATAATCATGACCCATGGAGCATAATCATAGGAATATGACATGGAAACATGGAATTTAGTTTAATCATGGCACAAACACATAAGAATATGAAAACATTATATTGTGAAAAAAATCCAAGTATGTCCACCCTTTATGTTTTGAACAAATCCAATCATTCCCACCCATTAAATTGTGAATAATTCCAAGCATGTCAAACCTTTATGTTATAAACAAATCTAATAAAGTCCATGCTTCATTATCTAATGAGATATAAAACATTAACCAATAAATTAGAGGGTGATATAGGACCCCACCCTTCATTATCCATACATATTAAAATAACTTTAAATCAATCATTCATCATATCATAAAGAACCCATAAAAAGAAAATGAATTTCATAACATCTCTAGATAGTATCATAAAAATGACTTCAAGAACTAGATCGATTGGTACTAAAAATTAAATCACCCAAAAGGAGTATTTAATTAATTCATTTATAAGTTTATTATTAAAAACATAACTATATATGAGTAGGATCTATTGGAGTTAAATAGTAAAATGTAATACATAAGTAAAAGAGTCTTTAGAAATCATTTCACAACATTATAAAAAAGTAGAAGTTATGAGTCACTTGAAAATATCATTTTTGAGAAATTGAAATGAATACATTTTCAAACATTATTTAACAATAAATCTCAATAAATCATTCTTCAAAAAAGGACCTAAATTTTTTCTAAAGTAAATGTATAGTGGAAGATAAAATGTATGGTTAGGAAAGGAAAACCTTTTCAACATTTTTTTAAAAAAATAGCTTTATTAAAACCCACATTGTAATTTTTTTGATAAATTATCCATTTTAAAAGAGGTAAAGATAAATTTTAATATCACTAGAAATAAACTTTTTTTTTATTTCAAAATAATAAAGGATAATATTGGTGGGAAGAGTAATTATGGACATGAAAGAAAAAGAGATTATTTGGAGAGGATGAGACTAAATATTAATATAATCATCTTTTATAAATAAATAAATATATCAATTTAATTCCCCATAAAAGAAATATGAAATACATTATAATATCATTATAGAATATAATAAAACCATGTTTTAAAATCATAGTCAAAGAGGAATCATTATGACTCCAGAAATGTAGTTGAGTCAAGAAACACCCCTTACCTTTACTCTCTTCTTCCATGAAAGTGATTTAATCTCATGTATCATAAAAATAACCATATTAATAAAAAATTTCATAATTTTATTCATATATATTACCATTTCCACTCTTTAATTATAATCATTCATTATAAATTCATTAGCTTGTTATTGTTTATTTTCATTATTGGATGTTTCATTCATTTGACATATGTTTTACAATGGTGACATTGAGCCCTGTTTAGTGATACTAAGTTCATAATTCCTATATTATCCAAGTTAATATAATAAATTATTTATAATGATTCATAAATCCAAAATTCTATTCAATGATAATTTTAGTCATGATTCATGAAGACAAAATTAGTTACAAGTCTGTTTCAGTAGTTTTGAGCAAACAAAAGTTAGTATGTTAATAACATGCTGAATATTAATATAACTCTAAAAAAACCTTAATAATTTCATAAAAATAATTTTAATCCATTATATAAATTATTATAATCACCTAATTAGTGTGGTGATGAAAATTTAATTACATAGTTTCATGGAGGTGTTAGTCCACATGTACACATGGATGACATTTTTCTTTCCCATAGAACTAATGGAAATTAGGGAATGTTTTATATTTTAAAAATAATAATCATGTAATAAATATTTTAATTTATCATAAAATACGAATTTATAACTATCCATGTAAGGTGGTTATGAAAAATTTAAATACGATGCTTCATGGAGATGGTATTTCGCACGTACACATGAATGACGTTCCCATTATTCTAATGGGAAAGGGTGGATAATGGTTATACAATTAACATAACAACAATTTATTATATTAATAATAATATTTTAATTATAATATAATGTGAAAAATATATTTGGAGGATAAATATAGAGAATAAAAATTTTAATATGTGATTAGTAATCATGTTGAGAGTTTGTACCTCCTCTTGGCGTACCTCTTGAAAATGGTAAATTTAGGGATTTTACCAGGATTAAGGTTATACCAAACTTGGGAGAGTGATATAGGGGATGTAAAAATGGAATATTTTCAATAGGAAATATAATTTTATATTGGCCATGAAGGGGTGGTGGAAGGTCACTTTTATAAGTGAAGGTAATGACATTTTTTTAAATATAACTTCTTAATATAAAAATAACACATGTTTCACATGGAAAGTGGATTAAAAAGTTTAAAATAATGTATATGGTATAAATTTTTGTTGATCCACACCTAAACCACTCATTTTGTGACATATTTTAATAAGTTTTATCTCTTTTATACTTAGTTAAAAACTTTTTACCTTAATTGACCTTCACTGTGGTATTTACATTTTTAACCCTTGTAACTAATTTTTATGAATAAAAATAAAAAGGACATTATTATGTAATTTGTGCATTATGATTTCAAATATAGAACCATTTTATCAAATAAAATTTCTAAGGGTGAGAAAAATTAATTTTAATATTAGTTCATATTAGATAGGAATCCATTTTTAGAATAAGTGTATTTGTTACCAATTTTTTTTGGATAAAATTACCATTTTTTTATTTTCCATGATCCAACCTCCCTGATCCATGAACCAAGTCATATAACCCCATTAGTCTCTTATAATACCTTGGTTTACTTCCCATCACACCAAAATTATTACCCACATGGGAACTTATCAGACTAATGTATGTCCCCATAGGCCAACACATGTTCTTTCAGTGTGTTATGTCCCCACTCACACACACTATGAGAAACTTCCCAAACTACTACATTATAAGAACACTTAACTATGTATTTTTTATCAGTTAAACTCCTAAAAAATGGTTCACCTTTTTGACATGAGTAGTAATATTTAATTTTTTTAAGTCTCACTTTTCTAGGGGTGTTACACAATCCCACTTTTAAAGTATAATTACCTAATTATGGAATCCACACCTTAACCTAGGCATGAACACTACACTTTTAGATGGGTATTGACTTTGATACCATTTTTCATGAACCATATCGATCCATCCATCAACCAAAAATTTGAACCGTCCTATAACATACCCAAGGGGTGTCTCTGATCCCCCCAAGATGACACAAGTGTCATTGTCATCAAAATATTTCATTGAGAATGATTTTTCACAGATGAATAATATTTAGCATGTATCATAATTCTACTGAAAGTACATAATGATATATTCATAATTAAGACATCAATTCAAAAAAAAATTAAATAGATAAATAATTTAAAAAAATTAAACAAAGCCGTAGATATCACAAATGAAAAAAAATCCCGCAACTGACCCTCCAATAGCCACCACAGAAACAGACCCTTGTTCAACTTAAACCTACAAGAATATAGTGTTACACCAATAAAAATAACTAAAAATAGTAATGGCATACATGGATGATGTGATAAGGAACTAAATAAAAAAAATTAAAACTAACTAACCTCTATGTGACCATGGTTCACCATCCAATACCAAAATAATATACACCCCATGAAGGATCATAAATAATCCAAAACTTGAAATTGAAATATGATATAGTAATGAGAATTAAAATTACTAGTAGGTATTCCAAAGAATAATCATTCCCTATGAATAATCCTTAAAAAGGAAGACCATTTCATGCTAGTTTGAATTATGGTATTAAAAATAGGTTTTCTTAAGCCACTTCACATGGTTAGTGCATGGTTTTATAAACAGTGTGACCAAACCATACAGATGTTCTAGGTGCCTAGTTGAAGGCACATTGTTGGCGCATGTTTAGTGCATAGTTTGTCTAACCATGCAACCAAACCATTCGTAATTCTCAAAATATTAAAAATGTTAATTTTACCAAATTACCCTACCTATTTTTCCATAAATCATGACTCACACCTCCAACCTCCTCTTGTTATGTGATGCACAAACCAAAAGAGTTAGCTATACCTATTTACCTCAATTACTCTTCTTCTCATTCTGATTCAAAGTGATTTATATACAATTCAAGATTGGTTATATAAGTTTATGGTCCCTCTTTCCACTATTCTTCACTTCATTCCTTTTCCCACTTGTCTTCTTCCCCTTCCCTTGTTGTACACATTACTGTCCAAAACCTAGGTGGGTTCATATTTTGAAATCCATATGGTTTTGATTCTCAGAGTGTGTGAAGTCCCTTTAAAGTCTCATTATTCTTTTATTTTAAGATTCAATACTTCCACACTTTAGTCAAGGTAGGGTTTACCTAGTATTTTCCTTTAAATATAAGTACCATGATTAATTTCTTCTTTAACCCCATGATTTGAATATCAAGTAATAGTATTAACTATGCTTAAGGATTATTTGAAATAAAAATAATGTTTTAATTTATTTTCAATTAAATACATAGGTTTTTTAAATTTGTAAGCATGTTAAATACAAATAATTTCCCAGTTAAATTTTATAAATGGATTTAGAAACATCCAATAGGTTTTCATCTTTGAATTAATTACTCAAAGGTGAGACTTTGTATTAAAATGGGGTGTTGAAATCTATTAAATATTTTATGATGTTTTAAAATGACATACATTTGTTTTTAAACTAATTAAATGACTTATAAATTTTAGATATATTTTATGAGGCCTGGTTTTCACCTTAAAAAAATAAATGTTTAAACATTTAATTGACATTAAATGGATGATCCATGGGGTTTTCTTGGAATTTAGTTTTTAAAGAGTGTAGTTGCATTGTTTCTATATTCCCTTAGTTTTTATTTTATTTTATATGTCTATGATATTTATATCATTACTTATTGAGGTTGTACTTTTTTTCTTTGAGGTTATTGCTATTGTTAAAACCTCATGGGAAGACTAGGTAGTTTATTATGAAATACTAGATCAAACAGGGTATAATTTCAATTGTTAGGATGTCTCCCTTACTAGTGAGATATTTATGTCCACATCTAGTAGCATTGGCATATAAATTCTAATAGTTGGTATAGTTTTATAGTTATATTATAATAACTGAGGGTCTCCCTAATTAGTGATGTATATGTTCTAGGTTTCCCTAACATTAATAAACTTAGGGTTTTTTTCCTATATTTCTCAATTTAAATTATTGTTTATATAGTTTGTTTTTAATCTATTTCATTCTGATACTGTCATACCCTTCTAAGTTTATTTTAGATTTTTATGTCATATTTATTATAATTTCTTATGGTAAAATTATTCTATGTATATTTTATTCTTCTTGATATTCAATTCTATCAGGTAAAAATGGTTTGTATGAAGTGTTCTGAAAATATTATTTCAAAAGTGGTTTTAAAAGGTAGTTTCCAAATGGGTGTTTGATAAAAGAGTCCTCGACCTAGTAAATTATTTTAAAAGTGACTATTTTCATTTAAAGAAAATAAAAAAATTATGTTTATGAAATGATATTGGATTTATTTATTTATGTTTGGAACACCTATTTTTAGTAAAATAATTCAAACTACCATGAAATAGATCTTCTATTTAAGGATTGTGAATGGGGGTGATTTTTCTTTGGCATACCTACTTGCATTTTCATGTTCACGCCTATATCATATTTTAGTTTCATGTCCTGGATCATTTATGATCACTCATAGAGAGTTTATTATTTTGGTATTGGATGGTGACCCATGGTCACATGGAGGTTTTTTAGTTTTAATTTACATAATTTAGTTCCTTATAAAATCATCCATGCAGGAATTTATAGATTTCAGTTATGGTTATTGATTTTAACACTCCTAGATTGGAAAGACTTAAAAAACTAAATGTTACTACCCTTGTCAACAAGATGAAACTATAATTTTATGAGCCTCTCTAATAAGAACTCCATAGTTAATCATGCTTGGAATGAAGTAGTGTCAAGATGGGTGACCTCCTTGGATGATTCCCTGGGTGTTAGTGAGTGAGGACAAAGAACATTGAAAGAAAAATTTGTTCTCTGTTAGGGACTGACATTAGTTTGATAAGTGAAACCGGTGGGTTATGTCATGTGGTGTACTGGGAAGGATACCAAGGTATTATAGGAGAATAATGGGGTTAGATGGTTAGGATCATGACCCAGGGAGGCTAGGTCATGAAAAATGGAATTAGATCATAAGTTCTTCATAGGGCCTATGATTTAGAGCACCCTTTATTATTTGAGTGTGTCTGGTATATGAATATAAAAATTTTAGGACTTGAGAGGTAGGATAAGGAATAATTTCATGAGAACTTACTCATTTTGAACCTTGATTTTCCCTGGAAAGTCAGGTTTTGAGTCATGAATTACAAATTTTATTATTTTCTTTTTGTATATTTAATTTTTAGAGTGGTTTTGGTTTCATTGAAGATTATATGAATTTTTGGATGTGTTACTCATATTTTAGATTTTTTTGGTTTTTAGTTTTGTCTTAATTTAAATTTTATGGTGTTTTGGACTTAATTTATTCTATGTATCCAATTTATGAATTTTATCATGTTTGGGGGTGAATAGAGAGTTTTAATAATGGAATGTGGTGAGGTTGAAAGGTATGGAGATCCATATGGATCCTATGTACATGGTTTAATGTAACTCATAGTGGTATTTTTAGAAATTAATCATGGTTATCCAATAAATGAAGTCAGGTCATGCATGACCACTAATACATTTTTATATAAATTCAATGTTTTAGATTGATGATTAAGGTTGATAAATATAGTTTTAAAGGTGTTAAAACATGAAGTTTATAAAATGATATTCCATTTTATAAACTTATATCTAGAAACATATTTTTAGTATTGTAATTCAAACTAGCATAAAATGGATCTTATATTTATGGATAGTGCATGGGGCATGGTTTTTCTTTTGCATACCTACTGAGAATTTTCATGATCATTCCTATATCATATTTTAGTTTTAATTTCAAGATCATTTATGAATACTCATAGATCATTTAGTATTTTATTATTGTATGTTTACCCATGGACATACAAAGGTTAATTAGTTTTACTTTTCTTTATTTAGTTCCTTGTCACATCGACCAAGTTTTCCTTTTTTTATTTCAGTAATTGTTATTTTTGGTACCCTATATTTGTGGAGGTTTTAGTGGAATATGGGGTTATTTCTATGGTGGATGTTGGAGGGTGAATTTAGGAATTCTTTTTCATTTGTGATATTTTATTACTTGTCTAAATTTTTTAAACAATGCATTAGATTATTTTTTTTCTGCATGGATTTCCGACTTATGAATGGTTCATGTCAAAATTTCAGTAGAATTCAATTTATTAATAAATATTATTCATCTAGGAAAAATCATCTCTAATTCTTTGTTTTTATTCCTATGATTCTTAGAGTCTGTTTGAGGAGATCAGGGATGCTTCTTGGGTATGTAATGGGATGGTTTGGATGTCTAATGGATGGATAGATTAGACTGGTTCATGAAAAAGGGTATTCGAGCTAATACCCATCCAGAAGTGCAGTAACACTACCTAGGTTGATGTTTGGGGTACAAAATGAGGGTTTTATTCTTGGGGGGGGGAGTGTAAACCCTTGTAAACGTGATACTTAAAAGACTAAATGCCACTACCCATATCAACAAGGTTCACCTTTCTTTTCAAAATGTTGTCTGATAATAACTTCATAGTTAATTGTGCTTAGCATGGAGTAGTGTCAGGATGGGTGACCTCCTAGGAATTTTCCCAGGGCAAGTGAGAGTGATAAAAAATAACACTTAAAGATCATGTGTTGGACATACATTAGTTTGATAAGTGACTTTAGTGGGTAATAGAATATGGTGGACTGGGAAGGCAACCAAGGTATTACAGGAGACCAATGGGGTCAGATGACCAAGTTCATATACCATGGAGGTCAGATAATTAAATATTTTCATGTCATTAATTGGATTATTATTATAAAAAATAAGAGTAATATGGATTTCAAATCAAGCCAAAACCAAATTACACCTTCAAAAAACTTAATTAAAATAAATAAATCAAAACTAGTTTTTATTAAAATAAACATTACTGATGTTTTAAAATTTTAAACATGAGTTTTCTAAATTAAACATAGTATTTTTAAAAAAAATAATTTTACTCCTTAAATAATTTTTTTGTCATGAAAAATGTTTCTATGTTTTAAATTAATACTTAGTTTATGGTAATAAAAGCTACAATATTTGTAAAAAAATTTTATTTTATACTATTAATCTAAAAATAAATCTTTTCAAAAAATATATAAAAAATTCATCTTAATATAATATTGAAATAATAAATTCAAAAATGAATTTAATTTTATAAAATTCAGATTCTAAAATTTAGGAATTTAACTTTTAAATGTAAATATAAAATTTAATGAAAAACATATTTTTATTAAAAAATAAATTTTTAAATATTAATTATTTTTATGATTATTTCATACTTACTAAATTAGTGTTAATATATTATTAATATAGTATAATTAGTTTCTTAAAGAGTCAATTTTTCAAAAAATACATTTTTAAACATATGGTGACCCTATTAGTTACTTAGCTACACTAATTGAATTTTATCAATGAATTAGTGTTAAACATGACCTTTGTTTTTATTTATATATATAAATATATTTTAAAGTTGTTACCACTACTAATACCCACCAATTAAAAAACTAGTTTATAATAGTTACATTTTTAAAAGTGTGTCCTAGCTTGTTTTTGGTTCAATGTGGCATGTAAAACAAGCTATTTTACACAATATTTATTTTAAAGAGGAAAATTGACTAAAAACATGGGTCGTTAAATTCTATAGAGAGAAATTCCTTTTTCATGCATTATTATTACATAATTTTTAAGAAAAAACATAATAATAATAAAATTTGGGATTTAAATCTTTAGAATCTTGGGATAATTAGGACTATACAACATGACTATACCTAAAAAAGTGGCATTATTTAATTTATTTAACATATTTATCCTATTTTATTCCAAATTATTCTTAGTACATATAATAACCATAGGAAATACATCAAAGAAAGTGTGAGATAAAATACAATTAAAGGGAGTAATAAAAGGGAAGGAACATGAGACATGAAATAGTTAGAACATGAGTGAGCATAATCATCATCAGCATATCATAAGTAAGGATTATCATCTAAATAATGAGGTATTTATTTGTAAAATGTGCATGGAATGTGGAATATGCATAAGGATGATAAATGGTTTAAGAGAGGGGATTTGGGTAGAGGTTTGGCTTTGGTAAAAGAGATAGATAAGTGGTTTTCCAAGGGGAGGGATAGGGGGTATTTATACTTGAGGAGAAGGTTATTTTTGAGGTAAGATATTGAAAAAATATTATTTACATGGTAAACATTATAATAGTGATATTATTGAAATTTTAAGTCATATTTGAATAAAATAAAATTATTTTAGGACTTTTAAATCTTTCCAAAATGGAATTCACTAGTTTATTAAAAACAAAAGTGATAAAATAACAAATATTTATTTTAATGGAATACTTTACCATTTTTGGATTTGGAAAACAATTTTTAGGTTTATAATTTTTGTTTATTGTTTTTAAATGACTAATTTATCTTATTAAATGAGTTTTTTGTCAAGAAACAAGTTATATAATTTATTATTTCATCATTACCTCTTAGATGATGTAACTAAAATACATTGATTATAAAAAAACTATATTTATATCATTCAATTATAAATTAAAATGTTTCAATAAATTAGAAAAAAATAGAACTAAGAAAATTTTGACATGTTTATTTCAGAAATACATTTCATTTTATCAAAATATTTTTTACAAATATGTAATTTTAATTTTTAATATAAAATTATTGTTTAAAAAATATATACATTAGAAAAAATACCCCGAAAAATTTAATTTTTATATTTATTTTAAGGCACTATTCTATTGATATTTAATTAATTTATTGAGGTAAAAATTATTTACATGAAGCTACACTATTTTATTGGCTAAATTACTATTCTAATGGTCAGATAATTATTCATAACAATCATGTTACTATTCTAATAGTGAGTTTACTATTCCCAACAGATAGTTTATTATTCAAATGGTGATATGAATTCTTATATATACCACTTAATTCCTTCAAGCATCATTAACTATAATTCCTCCCAAGGTTCTATGTTTTTATTTTCTAAAACATTGATTGTTTTACTAATATATTGTCTATTTTCCATAGTTTTGTTTTTGGGAGCTATAATTCTAACAGACTGGTATGATTAAAATTTTCCCATTCTAGTTTTTCTTTATTATATTTTTATCCCATTGAAATAAATTTCATTTTCATTGGTTTAATTTACGACTAATGTAACGATATACATTAAGTAAATGAAGTGTTGTTGGGTTTTTATGTATTATATGTGTATGCTAATATACAATATAATACAAAGCACATAATTTTCTAAACAAAATATCATTTATAAAGTTTGGGTCATTATATTATTCCCCCTTTATAAATTTCATCCCTAAAATTTTAACTCATATTATTGGTTGATAATAGATGTGGGCACTTCTATTTAATTATTTCTTTAGGTTCCCATGTCACCTCTTCATATTTATGGTTCCACCACAACAATATGACAAGGTGATTTTTTATTTTTCATAAAACTTTGTTTCTATAGTCCTAGATCTTCATTGATTTATTCTTATAGAATAGGTCATGTTCTATTTGTAAAACCTATGGGTTCAGTACATGTGGGAGACCAATTATGTACTACCTCAGGATAGATATGTAGAAAATATCATGAACTTGATCTAGGATTGGTGGAAGTTCTAGATGATAGGTTATAACTCCTATGAGATCAAGGATCTCAAAGGGTCCAATGTACCTTGATCTGATATTTTCTTTATTTTTAAACCACATGAATCTATTACATGGTTATATTGAAAGAAAAACCTTTTCTACAACATTAATCTAAAAGACCCTTAAATGGTTGTTAGCATAGATATTATTCTGAATTTGAACACCTTTTATATGCTACTGGATAACTTGAAACTTATCTATCATCTCTTGCACAAGATTGGGTCCAATTAACTTTCATTCACCAACTTCATCCTAATATGTGGGTGTTCTACATCAGTTCCTGTATAAATCTTCATATGGATCTCTTTGAATACTAGACTGTAAGATTTTGTTATATTATAACTCAACAAATGAAAGATGTTGCTCCCATTCTCCTTTGAAGTACATCATAAAAATCATTAAACATGTCTTCATGTGTCTATATAGTCCTTTCAGATTGGCCATCATTATGATGGTTATAGGTCTTACTGAAGTTCAACTCAATATTTTGAGAATGTTATAAACTTTTAAAGAATTTAGAGGAGAATATTAGATCAAGATTAGATATGATTGAAATTGGTACCCCATGTATCCTCACCACTTCCTTCACATATATATCATAAAATTGATTAAGAGAGATATCTTCCTAAACAATGATGAAATGGATAGTCTTGGTGAGTAAATATACTACAACCCATATCATGTTATTTACTTTGGATATATTTATAATACCCATGACAAAGTCTATAGTGATGTTATTCCATTTCCATGTTGGTATGGTTAATGTTTACAACATCCCTTAGACTATTTCCTTTCTTCTTTCACTTGTTGACATACCAACCACTTTGAGGTGTATTCTGAAATATATTTCATCATATTATCCCATTAGAAGTACTGTCAAAGATATCCGTACATATTGGTACTTCTAGGATGGATGGAGAAATATAAGATATGAGTATTATCCAATATATATTTCTTTATCTTAGGTGATAAAGGCACACAAAGTTTGGTTCCAAACCAAATGACACCATAATCATCAATGTGGAATTCATTAAGCTTCCCTTACTATACTATTTTCAATTTTTTTGAATCTCAAAATAATCCCTTTTTTTCCCATTGATCTTCTCTTGGATAGATGGTTGGGAGATAATTTGGGATATTTAAGAAGTTTTCCCTTCCTTTATTATTTCCAGATCTATCCTTTGTATATCCACGAAAATAAAGTCTTTCTAAATCTAAATCATGGATAGAGTAACATGTTATTTTCTACTAAGATCATTATCTATCTTGAATTATTTTCTAGGATGGTAGTGAATAGATTAATCATAGCCCTTTATTAACTCTAACTATATACTTCAATGCATTTTTACTTTTTCCTATGTGAATTTATACTTTAGACTCTTGTGATTTGTTTATATGTCACACTTCCCGCTATAAAGGTAGTACCACCAAATACTTCAAGAGAAGATAATAATTTATAAATCGAAATCATGTGTTGAATATTTATATTCATGGATATTAAAATATCATGAGGAATAGGCTATCACTTTATCAATCCGCATGATTACACAACCCAAGCCTTTATTTGAAGCATCACTATATATCACAAACCCTTCTCCACTTGAGGGTAGTTTGAGTATAGGTGTAGTTATTAGACTCTTATTAATCTCCTTATATATTTCCTCTCATTCTTATATTTATAAATACTTTACCCATTTATATGTTTACCTAGTTATTGGGCAAGATAATTTTGATAAGTTTCTCAAAAATCGTCGATAGTACCTAGCTAATCCAATAAAACTAAAAATATACATGAAACTAGTGGGTTTACGAAATTCTAAAAATACATTTGTATTTGAAGGGATAATATAAATTCCATCACTTGTGATCATGTGACCCCAGAATGTGACATGTTGTATCCAAAATTCAAACTTTCTGAACTTAACATACAAATTCTAATTTCTTAATATCACTTGAACCATACTTAGATTATATTTATGTTCCTCCTTTCTCAGAGTAAATGAGAATATCATAAATAATTACTACTGAATTTTTTTAAGGTAGTCTATACAATTTCTATTTATCAAATCCTTGAATATTATAGTGGAATTAGTAAGACCAAAAGACATCACTATAAACTCATAATGTCCATATATCATACAAAATGTTTTCTTATGAATATATTATATTTTCACCTTTAGTTGATGATATCCCTAACAAGTATCCACCATTGAGAAATACTAAGATCCTTGAAATTGATTGAGAAATTCATCAATCCTTGTTAGTGTATACTCATTATTTATGATGATATTTTTGAGCTCTAAGTAATTGATGAAAAACCACATTCATCTGTCCTTTTTCTTAACAAAGAGCAATGACACACCCCAAGGTGATTCATTAGGGAATATTAAACCTTTTTCCAGATACATTAATATATTAAATTAAAATGGGAATTTCTTAAAGGTTTGTTCTTACCTTTTTCAGAACTAATTGGTAAATATGTTCTTCTTTACTAGGTATCAACACCCACACCATTAAGGGATTTTACGAAGGGGATTCATTATGTTACTTGAATTTTTGTAGGAACATGGGATGGTTAAAGATACAGAAATATATTTCAATTTACCAACTTTTGATGTGATATCTATATAAAAATATCTAATCCATACCCAGTATAGTGTTCAATTCTACCATGATAAGGATTATGAGATTCATTGGAATAATCTTTCCACCGATGTTAACATGATATGAGTCCAACACTTGGGTTTAAATGATCTCACCACAAGGAGTTTTTATGGGTATCTCTAATTGAAGGTATCAGGGATTTGATTCAATTGATCTAGAAAAATTATAGGATACAAAAGAAAGCATAGAACTATAATCAAATAAAAAATTTCCATTATTGATTGAATAAGAAGTGTACCTTCTATGATTTCATTTTTATTATACACCTTAGTAGTGGCGATGGAATAAGATTTATATTGATCCCTCAATATTAGTGGTTTATAATGTTTATTACCCCCAAAGAATCTTGGTTTAGTTCAATGTCTTGAATAGTTCCTAGGATCTATATAGTCGAAGCATTGAACCATGGGTGGTGCATTGAGAAATTCCATCCTTTCCTCCATCATGTCAGTTAAATTCTTCATGTCTCTCCAATATTCATGGGATTGGTGTCCTTCTTTCCTACACATAAAAAAATTTATCTTTCATTTGAGGAAATTACCATGATACTTGTTTCAATATCTTTTACATATGGGTGGTTGGATCTTATTTCCTCCTTTTTAATTCAATACCTAGCTTGAAACTCCATTATTATATTCTTATCTCCATATCCATCAGACCATTATCCAAGATACATTTCTACATTGATATTTCATCAAACTACTTCTTCATAACTACCAAAGTCTCAGTTAGATAAATAATATTAGAGATATAGTTTTAAACCACTAATGAATCTATATATTTTTTCTATCATTGTTGATAAAAAAACTAAGGCATATCTTATAATCCTTGTAACTTTTCCCTATAAATCATGAAATATTAACTCTCATTTTTCATAAGATCATGAAATTCTATCTCAATATTTTTTTGAAGAGTTCAAGGAAAATACTTATTGATAAATATATTATTAAATTCTTACCATACCATTTATTATATTATATTTTTCTTCTTTTTATTATTGATCAATTCCCACCATTTATTAGCTTCTCCATATAGATGATAGACAACCAAAGTAAATTAATCCTTCTACAAAAAATAGAGCATGGAAAATATATTTTTCATGGAGTTAACCCATTATTCTGAGATAAGTGGATCAGAGGATATACTAAACATATATGGTAATTGGTGCATAAAGGTATCTATTTCTAGTTACTTTTTTGTGGGTAAAAGTTGGAATTCAACATGGTTCTACTTATTGTTTATAGACTGAGGCATCTTGGTAAGAATCACCATGAAGTTCTGAACTCAACCTCCCATTGCATTGGTAATGTCATTCAGAAAATCATTTCATTGTCCCTGATATGGTTTGTTGGTTTAGTTTCTCCTAATTCCCACCATTTTCTAAAATATAACAGGTTTGAACCAAACTTAAGTCAATAAATTATGAATAAATAATTTATTCTCATGTGAAAATCAATTCTAAAGTCATCTCTTATAGGATCCCTAAGTTTATAATACTTCCTAAACAATATTTATAGGGTGAAATACATTAATATATTTCTAAATTTAATATGAATAATTACTTTTTTTCTATCCTTAATAATGATTTGTAAATATAATGTGAATCTACAAAATCATATCCCATGGGAGTATCAAACCATGTGTGCAGTAAGGCCTACTACTTGTGCCTAGGGTGAAGATTAGTTTAATACCTAACTTCCATTTTCAGGTTTCTTACCCCTAGGTGAATCAACACTAGAACCATACTCACTTATAGTATCCAGATAGAGATATCATTTCTTAGAGACCCCTCACTCTTTAAATTACCAAAAATTAGGATTTTTTCCTTTACATATACTTATCCCTATGGTTTTTACTAATGTTTTATAGTCCCAATTCCAAAATTAACTAAACGATATCTCTGATACCAATTGTATCCACACTCTATTTTCATACATTATTATTATATAATTTTTTAGATAAACAACATAATAATAATAATAATAATAAAATCTAGGATAAAAAGGTGTAAAATATTGGGAAAATTAGGACCGTAAAACATAATTATACATAAAACATTAATCATAATTTTATTTCTTCAAAATAGTGATTCTATTTTCTTACAAATTCTTCTTAGTACATGTAATCAATTGATGAAATACATAAAATAAAGGGTGAGCTAAAATCCTCGTAAGGGGAGGAATAAAAGAGAAGGAATGTGATAAATGAAACAGTTAGAACACGGGTGAGCATAATAATAATAATAATAATCATCATCATATCATAAGTAAGTATCATAATTTAAATCACAAGGGTTCATTTTCAAAAAGGGCATTGAATGAGGCATATGCATAATAATGAAACATCATAACATAGTGGTCAAGTACCACACATAGTTTTGAATGAATCTAGTTTCATGTTTATGCATAACATATGCGTATAAATCCTAACATCATAATTGTGAAAAAAGATAGAATCATGTTTATGCATAACACACATAATATAATGAGATATATCACATTATCTAATGCATCAGAGGGAAATATAATTTTGGTCCCACTTGTCATATAATAATTGATCATAATCATGCATACCACATGGAAAGAAATATTATAACAATATTAGAAATTAAATAAACTCCTTAAAAAAGTGAGTTTCATACGGGGATAGTAAATCATATTTCATATAATTATATTTAAGATTTCCAAAATATGAAGGGAATAAAATATCTCTGGACATTAAAATCCTTTTTAAAAATTCTCAGGTCATGTTGAGAATAGGGAACAATTTAAGAGGAATCTTTGAGATATTTTTGAGAGTAAAATCATTTTTGTTTTCTTGAAATCGCCTTAATGAATTACAAACATGAATATCCTCTGGAATAGAAAAAGGTAAATAATAGTGGAAGGAAATTTAGAGGCTATTTAGAATGAATCCATACTAAAAATGAGGATAAATAGTTTATAAGCCCAAAATAAGTATTTCAAAAAAACTATATTTTTACCATTCACTTAAAAATTGAATTATTTTGAAAAATCACTAAAAATAACCCTTAGACAATTTCAATACATTGATTTCATAAATGAAGTTTATTTTATAAAAATAGTTTTCTAAGAGAGTTGATTTTAATTTTTAACATAAAATTTTGGTTTCAACAAAATATACTTCAGAAAAAATATCCCTATACTTAATTTATTTTTTATATTTATTTAGAGGCAATATACTCTTAATATTACATTAATTAATTTGAGGTAAACATTATTTACATGATACTAAACTATTTTATTAGTTAAATTATTATTCAAATGGTCATATTACTATTAATAATGGTCATGTTATTATTCCAAAAGTTATGTTACAATTTCTAACGGTCAGGTTATTATTCCAATGGTCATATTAATTCCTATAAATACCTCTTCATTCCTTCATTATAATTCAGTAAAATTCCTACCAAAGTTCAATATTTTCCTTTTTAAAATTTTTGATTATTTTTATAATATTTGTTTTCTTTTCCATAATTTTTTTCATTAGAGTTATAATTGTAGTAGTTTAGGATGATCCAAATTTTCCCATTCTAGTTTTTCTAATTTCTATTTTAATCCAATTTTAATATTTTTAATTTAAATGGGTTTAATTATTGACTAAAGTAATGATCTACTTTAATAAAATAAAATTATTTTATTTTTTAAGTGATATGTGCGTATAATACTATAAAATATTATATAACACACATTTATTTTGAAAATAAATATCATTTATAAATTCTAGGTTGTAATATTATATCCCCTTCTAAAGAATTTCATCCTTATAATTTATTACTAGGATGAAGGAAAGTGTGGATAATTTTCTCTCATTACAACCTCAGGTTCCCATAAAGATTCCTCAAAACTATGATTCTACCATAGAACTTTGAATAAATGGTTGGTATTATTATACAATAGTTTATCCCATTAATATATAATTTTTACTAGTTGTTCCTCATTTGAGATATAATGTTCTAGTTTCATTGATTCTATGTTTAGTACATGTGAAAGGTTTGTTATGTACTTTCTAAAAAGTGATACATATATCACATCATGTACTTGGGAGAGGTCTGGAGGGAATTCTAAGAGATAAAACATAACCAAAAAATGATCAAGTATCTTGAAGAGACCAATATACATAGGGATAAACTTCCTTTTATCCCAAATCTCATAACCATATTCCAAGGAGATATCCTTAGAAACACCTTATCACCAACTTCAAACTATAAATCTCATTGATGATTATCTACAAAACTCTTCTTTCGACTTTGTTCTAATTTCATATGCCACTGAATGATATGAACCCTTTACATCATTTCTTGGACAAGGTTAGGTCCTATCATCTTCCTCTCACCAACTTTATCCCAACATGTTTTATTCTTATATCTCTTCCCATACGGATCCTCGTATGGTTCTATGAATACTAGAATAGAAATTGTTGTTATATGGGGACTCTATCAGTAGAATATATTGATCTAAACATCCTCAGAAATCCATTTAACAAGATATTATCATATATTCAAGAATTTGAATGGTTCTATCAGACTGGAAATCTTCCTGAGGGTGATAAAAAATGCAGAAGTTTAGCTCTATCTCAAATTATTTCTTAATAATTATACAAAATCTCAAGGTCAAACTTGGATATTAATCATATACAATAGTGAGTGGTACTTCATAAAACATTTATTATTCCCTTATGTATATCTTGGGGAGTTGTTCAAGCTAGAAATCTTATTTGATAGAAATAAAATTTTATGACTTTATAAGGCGATTGACTATAACCTAAAAGGCATCATGGACTTAAGATATACTCTTAAGACCCAATTATAAATCTATGGTGATGTTTTCCCATTTTTATTTTTTTATTTCAAATGGTTGCATCATCCACTTATAACCTATCATTATTCCTTAACTTTTTTGTATACCAAGTGTCAAGATACATATTCTTCAGTATCACTTTTCATGTTATCCCATAAAAGTTTTTCTTTATATCTCTATAAAAATTCATGATTATTGGATAAATAAAGTAGGATAATCTATGTGCATCATCCAAAAGTTCCCTCTATAGTTATCATAATATTTATGGGACACATCCAAATTCCAAAACTTATTACTCCATATCTATCAAATTTTAACTATAGAACCTTCGATATATTTTTTATAGCTTCATATCATCTTTATGATATTATTTGAACTTTGTGAGGATTCATGGTTCAGAAGTTACTTGGGAAAGATAGGATTTATCCCCTTCTCTTATGAATTAAAGGTACATCATTTTAAAATCCATGATTATTGAGTCTTTTTTCAACCCTCACCATGGATAAGGTATCATGATCATTCCTGCAAGGAGAAACAACAACCTTGTTTACCTTCTCCAAGTGGTAATGTATTGATCCATTATAGAATTTGATCGGTTCCAACCATATCCATTGGTGTATGTTTAAATATTTCTATTTGAATATATATTTCAAACTCTTGAGTTTAGTATAGATCTCACACTTATCTCTATAGAGATAATATAAAAAAATTAATGCAAATAACCCTGTTTATAGATCTAAATCATGTTTCAGGTAATTTTTCTCATGAATTTTTAATTGACATGTGGCATAAGAAATGAAACATCCAGGCCCAGGTTCCACAAACTAGTGCCCCAAACCGGTTAGTCACATTACCTCAAGTGTGCCTCCCCCTATGTCAGAGGCTACCAACTAGCAGTGAGGATCTAATATCAGTCATGGGGAGACTATAGCCTATATTATTAGAGTAATACACAAGTGGAAATAAATAAACTATAAAAAAATCTACAACTATAACAAAAAATATGTCAATATCACATGATGAACAAAATTATAAATACAATATCAAAACTAAAGTTAAAAATATGTCATGTCAATGTACATGTCAAGTGTCTAAAATGAAACCCAAAATAAAGACACTGACGAATCCCCAAGCGGGTCCTGAACCACATCTGGTTCCCTCATCCAAGCTCCATACCAACTCATCCATATATCTTAGAGCCTTTTCCCTTAACATATCCATAAAACAAAAAGTATATTTAGGTACCGATTGGGCATCCCAAGTAGGGTGTGAGTATAACCCAGTAGGAAACCACCAATGGCATCTAAAACAATATCTAGTCAAATAATAGTGTATGTAGTTGTTTAAAGAAAATAATTACAATGAATAAGTAAACAGTTATCACATTATCAATTAATCTTTATTTAACCACATAACCCCTAGGTTCCCATAGACACCCATGCCTCAATCCATAATTCGACTCGTGCTATAGCACAAAGTATTCCGAAGTGATATTTTACCTCAAAAAATACCATTGTTACCATTATTAAATTCCTAATTGAATTCCCATGTTACCACTCACGCATTGCACAATAGAATGACCATGTTCTCATTCTTTAATTAACAACTAAATGAACATGTTACCATTCATACCACATACATTACAACGACCATGTTACCAATATTTAATTCAAAACTAAATGACCATGTTATCATTCATACCACAAACATTAAAATGACCATGTTCCCATTCTTTAATTCAAAACTAAATGACCATGTTACCATTCATCACATAACTAATTAAACAATTAATCATCCCCATCAATGACATTACCTATTCAAAAATTAGTCAAATATAATAATTCTATTAGTTAACTCATCAATTAACTAATCATAAAAGCCCCTAAATTAATTCCCTAATTAATTAAGTACATCAAACCCATTAATTAATTTATCAATTAATTAATCAAAAACTACCACTCAAAATCCCATAATTAATTATCTCAATTCTCAATATCAATACCTCATAATTAATTTTACAATTAATTATCTCAAATTTATCAATCTCTATATCTCATAATTAATTATAAAATTAATAATCTCTAAATACACAATTCCCTAAATCCCTAATTCACATCTCTTTAATTAATCATTTCACCAAATTAATTAATTTAAATAAAGAAAAAATTTATAAAAATATAATAGAAATACTATAATTACATACTTGAAATTTAAATAAAGGATATGGGATTTTAATAACCTGGAATTTTCAATAAATTTTTTTCACGGTTTGTTGAAGTGAATGTGAGACCAGGGTCTGAGACGACACGTGATTCCGAGGCCTGAGTGGCCCAAAATACTTTTCTGAACTTTCTTTAAGTACTTTTTGTGGACGTCAAACTGGGTTTTCTTAACTTTTGAACTGGTGCTTGGATTGAAAATCTGAGGGCACCGTTGAATCCGGAATATTGGGTTTTGCCTAAGGGGGACCTAACTTCGGTCGACGAAGGTCGACCGGGAAAGATATTTTTCAGACCTTTTGTTATAAAAAATAAAATAAAATAATTTTATTTTCTATAACTATTGAGCGGCAACGATGCGTAAATAAATTCCAGCGACGAAATGGTTATGGGTCAATAAATGACCCGTTACCCTTTGACTGCATAACTGCACCGCTCGTGCAATTATGGCACCCTGTTAATTGTGGTTCATTAATGCGCCACATTAATGAACACAGTGTTGGGAGGGTTATATTTAATTATAACCATTCATTAGAAAACTAATAGAATAAACATGGGAGAACCTCTGATAAAATGCTGATGAATATCGTCCTCAACGAAGAATAACAGACACCGGTGAAGAACCACCTGGAGGACGAGAGAGGATTTAATGAGTGGTGACGAGCTCCACCGAATCACAAACCAATGATAATGAAGAAGGAGGTTCCATCGATAATAATTAGTGGACATCTCATCTCGGTAGGGGTTTTTGTTTTTGATATTGTAATATTTCTCCTCCCCCTTTCTTGATTTATACAAAGAACACAGATCAACCGACCAACAGGTTGATCCACGAACTGTTCTTTAAACACGAGAGGTTGATGCGGGGTTACAAGTTGGGAGTTATTTCTAAAATTCTCTGATTGTTGCTAACACCCCTTGTTAAAATGCTAACGTAGAGGGTGTGGGCCAATCCGAACAAGGATTGGACCCTCTGCCGATCTTGTTGTTCTTGTGTTTCCCGTGCGTGACCGGGAAATGTGATGGTAAGGCGGAGATAGAGGTCACACAGTGGTGGTGGTGACTCGAGAGCCTTGTAGGCACATACATCACCAAGAACGGACCACCGAAGCATGTCTGGTGGTTCGCCGAAAGATCCACTGACGTGCTATGCTGAAGGAGGCCCATGAAAACTGGTCGTGGGAGGTGGGAAGGCAGCACGACATCATGCACTATGGTGGCTAGAGGCGTCCAACCCGAGTCGGACACACAGGAGAAGAACGATGCCCGTAGGCGCCACCGCCGGCAGGAGGGGGCAGCGCGGCCTCGTGCCATGGCGCATCGGCTAGAGACATGTTATCCACTTGGCCGACCATTGCACGCGGTGGGGCAGTGCCCCACCGGCCGAATGAAATAGCCCCATGTCCGCGGGGCCAGCTGGAGACACAGTCCGCCTTCAAGCGGACCACGCTGGACGCAAGTCGGGCCAGACCCGCGGCCCAGTGGGCCAATGCGGGTGGGCCGAGAAAGCCACGACCCAGGCCCACGAACCAGCCCGGCCAACCCCGATGGGCAGACCCAGTGAACCAGGCCAACCCTAAATGGGCTGGACCCAGTCGGGGTCAAGTAGACCCCAGAACCCGTTGCGTCGGGTTGGCCTGACTGAGTCGGACCGAGCCCAGACCCAACCGGCCCCTGAATAAAGAAATGCCCGTAACTGATGAACCAGGTGTCCATTTGACACACTATCAGTGGAATTGGGACCTATTTTTGGAAAGAGGTCTCTTTGGTATATTCTGGTGGGCCAGACTGAACCGAGTTAGCCGAGGTGCGATCACCCTCATTTCACGGAAAGGGGTGTAACTAATAGACCGGTTGTCTGATCGACGCGTCGTCTGTGACATAATGATCCTTACGAAAAGGTAGTTATTTGGAGATACTATAAGTGAGTTTTGATGGAGTTTTACATGCAAACTGGGTTGGATCATATTTGAATCCAACCGGGCCCTTTTTACAAAAATGCTAATATCTCACAGATCGGACATCTGATCGATGCGTCGGCTGTCATGTTGGGACCCCTATGACGAGGTAGTCCCTTGAGTATGATTTTTTTGGGATTTTTTACCGGTTGAAATATGACCAATGGATTGAAGATTAGAGTCTTCTAGATATTAGGTGTGCTTCGTGCAGAAATCCAGTGGCTGGTGGTGACATGAAGAAGTAGGGAAACTAATATAGGTCAACATCAGAAACTCCAGAGTGGGATGATATATCTGTATGAATAATCATCCCTACCTCTATACCAGCGACAAATACATGTCAGCACCAGTGACTAATACAGGTCAGCACCAACGACCAATACGGGTCAACATCTAGCGACCAATACGGGTCAGCATATAGTGACCTATATGGGTCCGTAGTAGAGTTACTATGGATAGGATGATCAAACTTTACGACTAATCATCCCTATCCCAGTAACCTTGAAGTTATATTGATTGAGTGAGCTGACTATTTTTCTTTTTGCTTCATGATTTAGATCATGTTTGTGATATTTACTTTTTGGTATTTCTTGTGATGTTTTCCTTTGTGGATTAATGAGAGACCTTTAGGGGTATCAGAGTCCACTACTGAGTTTTTATACTCACCCCTACATGGTCTCCACCCACACATGTGTGTCTGGTGTAGACTACAAATTCTCTGAGGCATACTTTGGAGGTTCGGTACTTGGTGGATCTTGGGGCAATAAGAGCAGTCAAGATCCTCTTCTTCGACTTAAAACTTACAGCTACTACCCTCCAGGTAGAGCTTTAGGGAAAATGCGACAACTATTTACTTTCTTTTCAGTTTCTTGGGATTGTATTCCGGCCCACTATTTTTAGTTTACAGTTGAACTTGTGGTTGTACTTTACTCTCATAGTTATACCTCACTTTTGTTGGTTGTTTACTTTAGTTTTCTTTTTTTGAGTGTGTATAGATATCTAAGGCAATGCCTTCCCTATTCGGGAAAAGCCTTCAGGTGCTAGTCACCAACCCCTGGCCTATGGAAGGTGGGCTTGGGGTAGTTACGTTAGGGCCGCATGGGATGGGTCATGAAAAAGTGTTATTAGAGGGTGGTTAGTTCTACCATAAGAACTAAAAGTTTACTTTTAATGAGGAAATGGTGTAAAGTGTATTGAATTTGGTTTTTAGTGTAGGGAGTCTAGTGTTGGTGCAGCGGCCGACGTATCCATACACCAAGATCCTGAATTCAATTTTCTGACTCAGTACATGAAAACACCAGTTTCTAGTGTTTTGAAAAGTTTTCTTGATATTTGTTGAGTCATCTCACCAGGTATAACTTATTGACTATGGAACATCTGTTTCTTATAGGATTCCTCCACGAATACAGCCATCCAGTATTCCGATTATAGATCATGATAGTGGCCCACCGAGCGATGAGGCGTCGATACGGATACCACTCATAGTGATAGACCTTAGAGTGGTGTACCAGTAGCACCACCACCCGTTGAGCAGCAAATGATACCAATGGATCATGCACACTGGCTGAGCATGTTGCATGAGTTCCAAAGATAGAGGCCTCTGAGGTTTCGAGGCAAGATGGACCCCCAAGAAGCAGAGGACAGGTTTGAGGTGGTTTTGTGGGTCTTTCACTTAGTAGAGACACCCGCCGAGCAGATGGTGATATTTGCTACTAACATTCTTTAGGGCTCAACAAGATGATTGCGGAGCTCTATGCTCTAGGTACATGAGGAGATGAACCTCACCTGGATAGAATTTGAGATCCTTTTCAGGGCGGAGTTTGTGCCAGTGACACTACACTCTATGCGTATTCAGGAGCTGCTGCATCTGTAGCCAGATAGCCAGACTATGGCTCATTAATCGGTGATATTTAATGACCTCTATTGATACTCCACTGACATGGTATGGGACCCTTATTTTAGGGTCCAAACCTTTAATTAGGGACTTAAACGAGAGATAAGAGCTGCAACAGTTTCTCTCAGCATCCCTACGCATGCTGGGGTGCTAGAGCGAGCTTTGCTGATGGAGATATTCTTTGCTGAAAAAGTACCAATAGTGAGATCCCCTACCAGATAATAGGTAGTAGAGTCATTTGTAGCTGGCATTAGACATATGAATCAGAAGCCCAAGTAGGCTAGACCTTTTATAGGGTGACCCCGAGATGTAGGGTCAGAGGTGTGGGGCTCGAGAGGCCGAGGGAACCACCAGCGAGGCATGATCTATTTTTCCTGTAGGGGACATGGTCACAGATCTCATGACTATCTGACTCCCCCACAGAGATGATCAACAGATGGTGGAGAGGCCACTGAGGCAGCGAAAACGGTAGAAGCATGAGTGTCTGTCAGGCGGTAGATGAGGTAGAGGTGCAGGAGATGTAGCGAGAGGTGGTCTGGGTCACTAGGCACTACCAACACCCCCAGGTGGTCCACCACGATCTTAGGGAGTATATGTATGGGGACAGGTCCAGCTACAGGTAGTGGAGGCTCACGATCCTAACATCCCTAGGATGATACGAGGTACGATCTGTATCTTCTCTACATTAGCAGCAGTTCTTATCGACACAAGTGCTAGCTATTCTTCCCTTACCGAAAACTTAGTTTGGGACTCTGAGATTCTGACTAAGCTTTTTTCTTGACCTTTGCGTTTGGATACTCCTACGGGAGGCGATTCAGAAGTCACACACTGGTGCCGATAATGTGATATTACTCTTGAAGGAGAGAGTTTTAGATGGGATCTAATAGTAGTGGCGTTGAAGCCCTACGACATCATTCTAGGCATGGACTGGCTATCAAAAGTTCATGCATAGATTGACTGCTTGAGACGTACATTGCGATGTATGCGTAGAGATGGAGGCTAGTTTTCCTTTGTTGGTGAGAAGGAAAATAGAGTAGCACAAGATGGAATTTCACTCAGGAGGGTGTATTTGATTACATATCATATGGATTGCATGACATTAGACACGATGGATGAGGCGAGTACACAGTTCCCAGTGGTGGTGGATGAGTTTGAGGATGCCTTTCCAAAAGATGTCCTAGGACTAACTCCTCATAGAGAGGTAGAATTCCGCATTGACTTTTACCCAGGAACATCACCGATATCTACACCAACATATCAGATGGCCTCTGCGGACCTCTAGGAGTTGAGGGTACAGTTGGAGGACTTATAGAGGAAGGGATTTGTAAGGCCTGGTGTTTCTCCATGGGAATCCTTGGTGTTGTTTTCCAAGAAGGTAGATGAACGTTTGAGGTTATGCATGGAATTCTAGAACCTAAACCAGGTGACCGTGAAAAAAAAGTATCCTTTGTTGAGTATTGATGATCTGTTTGATAAGTTGAAAGGAGAGAAGTGGTTATCAAAGTTTGACCTCAGATCAGGCTATCACCAACTTCATGTGTGGGATGAGGAAATCCCAAAGATGGCCTTCAGATATTGGTACATACATTACAAATACCTAGTGATATTGTTCTGTGTGATGAATGCCTCTATAGTGTTCATGGTTCTCATGAATAGGATCTTCTAGACCTACTTAGACCGGTTTGTAGTAGTCTTCATCGATGAAATATTGGTGTACTCCGCTTTCGTGGAAGAGCATGTTGTACACTTGAGGATAGTTCTGGACACACTTCGGGATCACCAGTTATATGGGAAGATCTCTAAGTGTGAGTTCTGGATATGGAAGGTCCACTTATTAGGACCCATCATCTCTGAGGCTGGAGTTGCAGTGGATACAATAAAGATCTAGGCAGTACATGCTTGGGAGCCACCCAGGAGTGTTACTGAGGTGCAGAGCTTCCTTGGATTAGCAGGCTACTATCAGAGGTTCGTACCTGATTTCTTCAGAGTAGAAGCACCTATGAATTTCTTAACGAAGAAGGGAAACCACTTTTGTGGTTAGAGACATGCCACCAGAGCTTTTAAAAGCTGAGGCAGAGCTTGACCAATGCTCTCATCCTGAGGTTTCCAGGGGAGGGCACTCACTACGTGGCTTACTAGTGATGCATCAGGGAATAGACTCGGTTGCATCGTAATGCAGGGTGATTTAGTGATTGATTATGGCTCACAATAGTTGAGGCCTCATGATCAGAATTATGCAACTCACGACTTGTAGTTGGCAGCAGTAGTCTTCCCACTGAAGATGTGGTGACACTACTTGATGGGAGAGAGGTTAAATGTTTGATCAGACTACAAGAGTCTCAGATATATCTTCACAAAGAAAGATATGAATCTGAGATAGTGATGTTGGATATAATTCCTCTAGGACTATGAATTTGAGATAGTCTATACTCCTGGGAAGGTTAATGTAGTGGAAGATGCACTTAGATAATGATCGGGATCACAACTACTGAATGAGGCTTCAGAGAAGTTATCCTTGCTTAAGATATCCTATGTGAATAGTGATGAGACAGTCTACCTCCCCTATACTCCTTTAGGAAGTTAGGGAGGCGAAACTCAAAGACAGCAGCTACGAGACTACATGTTCTTAGATATCCTCAGGCCATGCACCTGATGGATATTCTGAAGGTGGGGAGCATGCCATCCTTTTCAGAGGACGTACAATGGTACCAGTGTCAATATGAGAGGAGCTGATTAGGGAGTTCCATACACCCCCCTTGGCAGTATATTCAAGCATGATGAAGAGGTATCAGGACCTCTGACGTCAGTACTAGTGTCCAGGGATGAAGAAAGTTATGTTGGAGTTTGTTTCTAGATGCCTCACTTGCCAGTAAGTGAAGGCTGAGCACCAAGTACCAGCAAGCTTGACCCAACCCCTCGAGATACCAGAGTGGTAGTGGGAAGGGATATCGATGGACTTCATGATGGGGTTACCATGTACGTCTAGAGGGCAAGATACCATCTGAGTTATCATTGACTGACTCACCAAGTCGGACCACCTCTTTGCTATTCGAGAGAAGGGTTCAGTAGAGAGCTTGGGACATATCTACATTTAGGAGATCATGTGACTTCACGGGATTCCTTTGATGATATTCTCATAGCATGACACATGCTTCACATCCCGGTTGTGGAAAGGATTACAGGCGGCTTTCGGGACTCAGCTTCTCTTGAGCACAACTTTTCACCTACAGAAAGATAGTTAGACTGAGCGAACCATCCAGACTATAGAGTACATGATTCATGAACGTGTCCTATATTTTGGTTGTAGTTGGGAGGACCACCTACCCTTGGTGGAGTTCAAGTACAACAATAGTTATCACTTCATCATTTGTATGTCCCCTTTTGAGGTGTTGTATGGATAACCGTGCAGATCACCCTTGTGCTGGATGAATCCAGGAGAGACAGCACTCGAGGGCTCAAAGATGGTAACAGTTACCACTGAGAAGGTGTAGGTCATCCGATAGCGGAAGAAGATTGCATAGAGCAGACAGAAGTCCTATGCAGATAGGAGACATAGACCACTAGAGTTCTAGGAGGGGAACCACATATTCTTGTGAGTCTCCCATCGATAGGGACTATGAATATTTGGCCAAGGCAACAAACTCTCACCAAGGTTTATCGAAACATTCCTCATACTTCAGAGGATTGGCAAGGTGGCGTACCGCTTGGCACTACCACCGTAGTTGGAGAGGGTGCACGGCGTCTTCCACATATCCCAACTGAGGAGATACGTGCATGACCCATCTCACGTCATCAACCATGGAAAGCTAGAGATTGATGACAAGACGACTTTTGCAGAGTACCCAGTGGAAATAGAGAATCGATAGGAGTGGATTATTTGTGGGAATTCGATACCTCAGGTACGGATTCTATTGCAGCACGAGAATCTCAGGAGAGCACATGGGAGAAAGAGGCTCCTATGCATGCCCAGTATCCCTCTTTGTTTGTGTAGCCTTGTTTGGATTTTGGGGACGTAAATCCCCAAGGTGGGGAGAATGTAATAACCTGGAATTTTCAATAATTTTTTTTGCATTTTTTTAAAGTGAATGTGAGAGTGAGATCATAGATGACACGTGATTTCAAGGCCTGGGTTTCTCGGGATACTTTTATAAACTTTATTTAAGTACATTCAGTGGACGTGCGAGCGAGTTTTCTTAACTTTTGAATTAGTACCAAGTTTAAAATTTTGAGGGCACCGTTGAATCTAGAATATTGGGTTTCGCCTAAGGGTGACCTAACTTCGGTCGGAAAAGGTTGACCGAGAAAGATATTTTTCGGACCTTTTGTTATTAAAAATAAAATAAACTTATTTTATTTCCTATAACCACTAAGTGGAAACGCTGCGTAATGGAAGTACAGCGACAGAATGGTTATGGGTAAATAAATGATATGTTACCATTTGACTGTGTAACCACATCACTCGTGTAGTTATAGCACCCTATTAATTGCGGTTCATTAATGCACCACATTAATGAACAGAACATTGGGAGGGTTCTCTTTAATTATAAGAATTTGTTGGTAAATGAATGGAATAAACACAGGAGAACCTCCAAAGAAATGTCGATGGATTTATTCCTCAAAAAATAATGATAGAAGCCTACGAAGAACCACCTGGAGGACGAGATAGGATTCAGCGAGTGGTGATGAGTTCCACTGAATCACAAACCGATGAAAACGATGAAGGAGGTTCCGTCGATCGTCGTCAGCAGACGTCTCATCCAAGTAGGGATTTTTGTTTTTCATATTGTAATATTCCTCCTCCCTCATTAATAATTTATATGAAGAACGCGGATCAACCGACCAATGGGTTGACCTGCAGATCATTCTTTAAACATAGGAGGTCGATGCGGGGTTACAAGTTGGGAGTTATTTCTAAAATTCTCTGATTGTTTCTAACACCCCTTGATAAAACAATAATGTGGAGGGCCCAGGACAATCTGAACATGGCCTAGACCCTCTGCCAATCTTGTTGTTCTTGTGTTTCCCATGTGCGGCTGGGAAATGTGACAGAAAGATGGAGATAGGGGTCACACAGTGGAGGTGATGACCATAGAGGCTTGTAGGCGCAAACAGCACCAAGAACGGACCACCAGATCACGTTCGGTGGCCCGCGGAAAGAACCGTCGGCGGTGGTCGGAGGAGACCCTTGGAAACCAGCCGTGGGCGGTGGGAAGGCGGTGCACTCTCGCGCACTGTGGTGGTCAGAGGCAGCCGACCTAATCCAGCTGCATGGGGGAAGTACAGCACCCGCAGGCGCCACAGGCGACCAGAGGGGGTGGCACCGCACTGTGTTAGCTAGAGACAGGTCGGCCACATGGTCGACCGTTTCACGCGGTGGGGCAGTGCCCCACTGACCAGATGAAAATTCCCCACGTCCATGGGGCTAGTTAGAGACATAGTCCGCCTTGAGGAAGACACGGGACAACCGAACGGGCTGGACCCGCCCGGTGGGATGGACCTGTGGCCCAACGGGGCAGTGCGGGTGGGATGAGCCCCACCTAGCGGGCCAGGCCAAAAGTGTCCCGAGCCCGCGAACCTGCCAGGCCGACCCCGATGGGCCAGACCCAGTGAACCGGGCCGACCCTAAACGGGCCAGACCCAGGTGGGGTCAGGTAGACCCCAGGACTTGTTGCGTCGGGCCGGCCTAACCGAGTCAGATCGGGCCCAGACCCAACCGAACCCCGAATAAAGAAACACACATAATTGATGAACCAAGTGTCCATTTGACACACTGTCTATGGTGTTGGGACCCCTTTTTGGAAATTGGTCCCTTTGTAATATTCTGTCAGGCCCAAACGAGTCAGTTCAAACTGAGGTGCGATCACCCCCATTACATAGAAAAAGGTGTAACTAACAGATAGTGTGTCTGATCGACGTACCGTTTGTAGAATAAGGACCCTTGTGACAAGGCAATCCTTTTGAGATATTCTAAGTGAGTTTTTATGGATTTTGACATGTGACCTGGTTTGGATCAGACTTGAATCCAACCGGGCCCTTTTTACAAAAGTTCCCATATCTCACAGACCGAGCTTCTGATCGATGCACAGTATTTCATGTTTGCACCCTATGATAGGGCGGTCCCTTGGGTATGCTTTTTGAGGGACTTAATACTGGTTGAAATATGACTAATGGATTGAGAGGCATAGTCTTTCAGAGATCAGGTGTTCTTCGTGCGGGAATCCAGTGGCTGGTTGTGACATGAAGAAGAAGAGTGACCAATATGGGTCAACATCAGAAACTCCATAGTGGGATGATCTAGTTGTATGACAAATCATCCCTACCTCTATACCAGTGACCAATATGGGTCAACACCAATGACCAATATGGGTCAGCACCAGCGACCGATATTGTTCAGCATCTAGCAACCAATATGGGTCAGAATACAATGACCTATATGGGTCAGCAGTAGAGTTACTACGAATAGGATGATCTGGCTTTATGACTAGTCATCCCTATCCTAGTAACCTTGAAGTTATACCGTTAGAGTGAGATATATATTTTACTTTTTACTTCATGATTTATATCACGATTGTGTTATTACCTTTGAGATATTTCTTGTGATTTTTTCCTTTCTGGATTAATGAGAGACCATCGGGGGTCTTAGGGTCCCCTACTGAGTTGTTATACTCACCCCTGCACGGGCTCCAACCATACGTGTGTGTCTGGTGCAGACTACTGATGCTATAAAGAAGACTTTGGAGGTTTGGGACTTGGTGGATCTTGGTGTGACAAGAGCTATCGAGATCCTCTTCTTCAACTTTATATTTACAACTACTATCCTCTAGGTAGAGATCCAGGGCAGATGCGACAACTGTTTACTTTCTTTTCAGTTTCTAGGGATTGTATTCCAGCCCACTTTTTTCAGTTTATAGTTGTACTTGTAGTTGTACTTTACTCTCATGGTTATACCTTACTTTTGTGGGTTGTTTACTCCAGTTGCCTTTTTTGGGTGTGTATAGATCTCTAAGGCAATGTATTCCCTGTTCAGGAAAAGCCTTCAAGTGCTAGTAACCATCCCCTAGACTATGGAAGACATGCTTGGGGTAGTCACGTTCTGGCCCCATGGGATAGGTCATGACACAGAATAGGAATAACAACCACTAAAATAATAAGAGAAGGAAGAAAGAAGAACTGAAAACCAAGAGGGATATGATTCTCTTATCAGGAGGGGTGAAAATCTATTATCCGGGCTTCGAATAGTGAAAAATAAAGGTTATGAAGGTTTGGAATTCATTTGGAGGCTCCAAAATAGTGAAATTACACCTAGGGTCGATTTGGGATTAATTAGGGGGTCTGGGTAATTAAAAAACTATTTTTGAGTCAACTTAAATCTCACACACGGTTTGTTGGGAATTGGTGCATGGTTTTCCCTAACCAAGTTCCAAAACCATGCGCCTATTTTATAGGGTTGAATGATTACTCCTAAGAGGGTGCACGATTAAACATACCGTGCACCAACCATGCATATATCCACTATTCAGGGTTGTACAATTTTGCTGGGATGGGGTGTATGATTTTCCCTAACCATGTGCCAACTATGCACTGACCTATTTCCTTCAATTTTCTCAAATTTTCACCCAAAAATACCCCAAGGTAAAACCCAAAATAAAATTAATCAACACAAAACAAAAGAGTACCTATAAATGAGACCAATACAAATCCATAAAATTTCAGGATTTTACAATATTCCCACCTTATAAAAGCTCATCCTCGAGCTAAACTTCCAAGAATATCTAAGATTACAACTCAAAAAATCAGGCCACCGAGCCCTCATATCTACCTCCCTTTCCCATATTTCCCCCCGCACATGACCATGTTGCCTATATACTTGAACTATTGGCATGGTATTTCCCCTCAACAATTTCTCACTATGATCCAGCACATGTATCAGACGCTCCTCAAAGGACGTATCTATCTCAAGCTCCACCTCATCCATGTCAATCACATGAGAAGGGTCGGAGTGATACCGTTGTAGTTTTGACACATGGAAAACATCATGCATAACATTGTATTTATATGGAATAACCAATTGGTATGCCACTGAACCGATTCTTTCCACAACCTCAAATGGTCTAATAAACTTGAGCACCAACTTTCCCCATCTTAATATCCTATGGTGACCCAACCTAGGAAACCCCTAAAGGAATACATGATAAACCTATGTAAACTCTAGGTTTTTACAAAATCTATCATCATACAACTTCAATCTATTCTGATCCATAACCACACATTTTTGAATCAACCGAAACTTCTCCAATGTCTCCTAGAAAAGACTCAGTCCCAATAACTCAGACTCAACTACCTCCATCCAGCATAAAGGTGATCTCCATGTCCTTCCATAAAGTTCCTTGTATGGTTCCATCTATATGATTTACTGGAAACTTTTGTTATGGGAAAACTCTAATAAATCCAATTGTTTCTCCCAAGATCCACAAAATTCTAAAACAGAAGCCCACAAAATATCCTCAATCACTTGTGTAGTATGCTCAGACTACCCATCTTCCTATGGATGGAAATCCTTACTCACAAAACTTGTGTACCAAGAACCATATATAATCCATACCAGAATAATAAAGTGAAATGTGAGTTGTGGTTGTCCATAGCAGCCCATGCAAATGGAATGTCTCCCAAACACACAGATCTCCTAGCCGCGCCACTGAGAAAGTCTCATTTATAGGCAAGAAATATGCAACCTTAATCATCCAGGCTGTAATAACCCAAAAAAAATCATCCTTACAAGGCATCCTCTGGAGACCGACCATAATTTCTATAGTCAAATAATCCCACTTCCACTCTATAATGGGTAATGACTGTAGTAACCCTCCAAATTATTGATTCTCTACCTTCATCTGCTGGAAGGTGTAACATCGTTTCATGAGCCCTGCTATCTCCTTTTTCATACCCAACCACCAAAACGGTCATCATAGGTCACAATACATTTTAGTCACACCTAGATGTGCCAACCACTTTGAGGCATGAAACTCAAGAATCAACTCCTCTTTCATACTCATAGGTACAACAATCTGATTCCTGAAAAATATGATATCATCCTGATTTATGATCCAATCTAAAGGTGTCTCCCCACCTTCAAGGATTTCCCTAAAGGTCAATCATTCTGGATCCTCATACTATCTTTCCCTAATCTAATTCAAAAGTGTATACTCCACTGAAATTGACACTAGAGTCATATGTCCCTGATTCTCCCAAACCACCACACACATCTCAACAAGTAGATTCATCATCTTCCACTTGGTACTAGACTCTTTAACAACCTAAGTTTGAGTATTCCTTTTTAAATAATCAGACACATTATTTCCTTTCCTAGGAATATATACTAGCACAAAATTAAAATAATTCATATACTAAACCCATATAATCTACTAGATAATCAAATATTACTGTGAAAATATTTACCTTAAGCTCTTATGATCAGTTTACACCATAAAATATTTTCCCAAAAGATAGCATCGTGAACACTTTAAGGCATAAACCAATATATAAAAATCGAGGTTGTGCATAGGGTAGTCCCATTCATTATTCCTAAACTTATGAGACTCATACACCACAAATCAATCTTCTTGCACAACAAAACTCTAAATCCAATCCCAGAAGCATCACAATACACTATGTACTCCCCACTGAGCTTAGGTAGGTTCAAAATTGGTGCTATTGCCAAGTTATTCTTCATCTCCTAAAAGGTATCCTTATAAGCTTACAACCATTCAAACTTTATCGCATTTTTTATCAATCCTGAAAGCGGTGCTTCCAAATGGGATGATTCTTGTATGAACCTCTTATAATATCTAGTTAATCACAAAAAGCTTCGAATATCAAACATGTTCTTGGGATTCTCCCAAGAAACCAATGTTCCAACCTTATCTAGATATACTAACACACCTTCATTTGAGAAGATGTGACCCAAGAAGAGTACCTGATCAATCCAAAATTGGAATTTAGATAGCTTGTCTTATAGAAGATGCTCTCTTAGTAAACTATGGACGATGTCAATATGTTGGGAATGATGTTCATTAGACTTTTAGTACACAAATATGTCATCCAAAAACACTACTAAAAACTGATATAGGTATGGATAAAAGATCATATTCATCAGGTCCATAAACACTACTGGTGAATTCATCAAACCAAATGACATTATGAAGAACTATTATAGGTCATAACTACTTATGAAATTAGTCCTTGTTATATCAAAATTCCAAACTCTCAACTGATGATGACCTGATCTCAAGTCTATCATTGAGAATGGATAATATCCCCTCAACTGGTCAAAAAAATTATTAATACATAGAAGAGGATACCAGTTCTTCATAGTCATCTGGTTCAACTTATGGTAATCAACACATAAGAGTAAAATCCCCTCAGCCTTCTTTTCAAAACAATGTAGGTAATCCCCAAGGTGACATGCTCATATGGATAAATCTATTATCCTCCAATTACTCTAGATAGTTCTTGATATATTGAAGCTCTATCAATGTCATTCTGTATGGTGGAATAGAAACTGACTCTACCCTCGATATGCAAGTTAAATCTACATATCTCTCAGGTGGCAGCCCTGAGAAATCTTTAGGAAACACATCCTAAAATCTATCCACTACATGTGAAAATAAATCCTTCTTTACACCTCAATCATCTAGTAATAGAATAGAAACCTGGGATGTGAGCTATCCCAGTTTTTGAGTAATTAGACCTACTCAGACTGCCTGTATATCCCACTCTCCATATTGGATATAGTCATCACCCTTAGGATACATAAGGGTTACTCTCCTATGATAATAATAAATGTGGGATTGGTATGTGACTAGACAGTCTATACCCAGAATTAGTTTAAGACTGACATGTATAAGAAGTAGATACCCCACATAAAATGATACACATTGAATTCGAGAGAATAGTCCATGCATAAATAGATGTATCTACACCATACTCCCAACATTGTATCTATATTCATAACCTCACTGATAAACTCCACCGCTAGGCTAAAACTATTAAAAAGTTGTTCATAAATAAAGGAACGAGAGGTTCCAGTATTAGATAAGGCACTAGTTAAAGTAGAGGCTATAAGAATAGTACATCTCACTCTTGAGGGTATAGCCTCTCTATCCAGAAGTGTAGTGATAGAGCGCTGTCGTGGGTGCCCTCAAATGATTAGTGTGATTTTGGGGTACTTAGGTGCAGCAGAGTGGCTGACCAAGGTCGTCTCTCAAAGGAGGAATTGAATTAAAACAACTTTTTAGAGGTATTATAGTAATAAAATAAAAGAGAATAAAAACATTACATGAAAGGATGGGGGTGGTTGTTTATAGTTTATAAATCTAGAAGAAGTTTTCTGGAAAAATATTGCATTTTTTTTGTTTTTAATTTTGAAATGAAGTTTGATTAAAAAGACACAACAAGAAGATGTTTTTTTAGAAAATATTTTAAAAATCGTAATCGATCTAACTCTAACTCTTCATTCAATTATTAATCAATATAATTTAAATCAATATCCACTTAATTATGATCCCCTAATTTGTTAACCCTCAAACCCTACAAGTGTTAACTTAACCACAAAGATGGAATTACTTAAACCCTAGGCTAGCTTCGGAACACGCAATCGCAGCACCCTGCTTTGATTGTTGTTCTAAGGTTAGCTTATGGTCAGTGGTTAATTAGATAACATATCCATTCTGGAAATGAGTATGAATTATGTTTAGGGAATATATTTTAACTCTACAAATTTTTCTCGTGTGGTCTTGTATTACCGATTAAGATTGCACTCTCACAATTTACAAAAAATCCCAACCTCGCGTGTTTTTGTGTTAATTGTTCAATTACTTGCTTAGTTTTTTACAATTTAAAAACAAAATTCATGGATCATATTAAGTGAATTAAAGTATCTCAATGATTAAAAATAATTAAATTAAGAGTGTAGAAGATAGATTGATTACTAAAAGACTACTCTTCCATGGGTGGCGTAATCATCGTAGAAGCGTTTTGCATGTGAAAAGGTTTATAATGGGTATAAACCAATAACACTTCTACTCAATAATTCCAGCCCAAAGAGGAAGATTAATAGAAGAATAAATTTAAACAAAACAGAAGAAAATAGAATAAATAAAAGAATAACAAAAAGTTTATTACATAAACAAAAGCATTACAACACGAGGGAGAAGAAGAAGGCTTCATCGAAGGGATCTTTACTTCAAGAGATACCCTTATTGAAATAGTTGGAGAATTGGAGTGGATACACTTCTCCACTGCCCTAAACTTCCCAATTCACCTCCCAACCCCACCAAATGAGAAAAAAACCAATTTATAGAGTGGTGGGGAGGCTAGGTTCAAAGTGGTTTCAAGTGTGAATGGGGAATCTCGGCCAAATATTTTATTCCAACTTGAACCACCCATTTGACCACCAAAAATCATGAATTGGCTGACCTTCCAGAAGGATAAAATGTTAGGATATGGGTCCTCTATCTCCTATACAAATTTGGGCTCTATCCAGGCCCAGATGAAGGAGTTATGGCCGACATACAGAAGCTTCTCCATTCTGGTGTGTCCATCCCACCTTTGACTTTATGACCCAATTACTCCATCCAAATTAATTATTTTTATCTAGTGTCCTGAATAAAAGTTGTATAAAATTAAGTAAGGAAGACAGTTAAAAAATATTAAGTTCAAATAATTCAAAGAATAATATTTATGATTGAAATAATACAGTGATTTTGATAGGGAAAAACTGGAATTTTCATCAAATATTCAAATGAATGATCTATTCCCAAATACTTTCTAATTAAACATATTTAACACAATTTGAGGGAATTATATCATTTATTATCAATAAAATATTCAAAAAATAGTGTTTTATCAACTCCCCCACACTTATCCTTTTTCACTCCTGAGCAAAATCTCACATCAATATCAAATCAAAACCAATTTTAAAACACATATCCTTGAGATCAAACAATTACAAACCAAGAAACAAAAGATATAATGCCTCATAAAAAACCATTATTTCAAGTTCTTAATTTATATAATTCAATATATTTCCAATTTGTTTATCTTCCCATGCACAAAACACTTACCTCACTTGAATTTTCTCTAATCACACAAATGTCATTTTTTTTGCAATGTCTTTCTCATCCAAACTCATACAAGGGTCACCATAGGCTTGATAAATTCCTACATCGCCACCCAATGTGAGTCAAGGACATATGTTTATCATGAGGACTTTTCAAGGTTGTTCTATGGATCTCAGTTGGTAGGATTTAGATGCGAAAAATTCTGAGGCTGAATGAGGAGGGCTTGACTCTTTTTGAAGCAAAATTGCCTTAATCTAATTTTCACTTAAATATGGTATTCTCCTCAATCCCCATAGTATCAATTCAGCTCCATCATCATGAAAAGTCATGAACAGTTTACACCATTCATCATTTCAGCATAAAAAATGTCAATCTTCTCAAACATGATTTTCTTGAAAGCTCCAGATAGGCACAACTTTCCACCTCAATTAGAAGATCCAGAAAAGGCAAAGCTTCATTTTTCATGAAAGCTCCAGAAAAGACACATCTTTCAATATAATGAATTTCTTCAGCAGCAAAAACAACTCTCTAGAATTTAATTTTCCACCCAAAGTATCACAGAATGTGGTATCACAACACAAGATAGTTTCCCCCACACTTAAGCTCAACTAGATTATGCAATTTCACTTCAAGAGTTAGTTGGATAGGGAAAATTGGATTGTAATGTGGATAAACTAACAGGATGTGCATGGCTTCTAAGGTCTACAAGGATTAAATGTTCAAGGTACGCAATAAAAAAGGATTATTTGAAATAGGGGCTTTAATACCAAATAAATGCCTCAATCATTTAAACATAAGTACCTCAAACCCTCATGTTTTGATAGGAATAGATCAAATTATGGTTAAATCAAGCATGGTTTGGTTCTCTCAAGAAGTGAGGTGAATGTAAATAATTTGAAAATAATGGTTCAAAAGCCTCACAGGAAAGTGATTTCAAATATAAAGATAGTGAGATGTGGCATGGGATTCAAAATTCAGTGTACTTTTCATGAAATTACTAAATATTTGAACTTGAAACAAAGTCATTTCATCATTCATTTAAGCTTAGTTTCAAGGGATAAATGATTTCACTCATTGATATGCATTTCAAAATTGTGATGAGATTTATTTCAGCTCAAAAATTTCAAAAACACAAAGAAAATTGAAAAATAAACACACAAAATTTGAAAAACACACAATTTTTTTTGGTTTTTTTAAATAGGAAAACAATTGAAATTACTAAACTAAAAGGTTCCATCCCCCATACTTAAAATATTGCATTGTCCTCAATGTAAACCCATGAGATGATATATGCACATGAAATTCAGAATTTTTAAATAGGACAAATAATATAAAAGTGAAAGGGTTAGGAAGAGCCTGATGTACTCAAGTGATGATGGGGTCATGTAGTGTGATAAAATCCACTGCATTAGTATGAAGTCCCTCAATGTATCTCTTCAAACATTTCCAATTGAATGTAAGGCTCCTTCCAGTGTTCTATTGTGTGATCTTTACTGCACCATAAGGAAAAACATTAGATACAATATGTAACAACCCAAAATTTTGAATAAATCTTGTTTCCTAATTTTGTGTGTTATTTTATTTTTTTATACTCAACAAAACTGTTTCATTTGATTTAAAATGAGACCATTGGGTTTTGACTGGTATATGACCATTGGTCAATATGACCACTAGAAACTAAACGTTTCGATTATTGTCTCTAAATACAAGTGATCTTGGTTAATTAATATAGAAAAAAGTTTCGATGGCCTAACCCAGTAGTCTTGGACCGATCGAAGCCTATCTAACAGAACTTGGGAAGGAGGTAGCACCACTAAGCTTTGCTCTGGACCAAACCCAAGCCGAACTTCATCATGTGAATCTAGAACAGAATCGCCTTCGTGATAAGTTCAAACTAATAGAAGTTACTACTCATGCGATGTGGGTCGAGCCTCCCTTGGATTCTCTCACCTTAGCACACCTTACACTTAGTTCCTATGCTGGTGTGATAAGGGGCTATGTAAGGAGACCGTAACTGCCTTGTGTAATCCTTTATTTTAAATAAAAATTTTGATTTCTTCTTATGATGAAGTTTATAAATTTTCAAATGTCCGAATAAATATAGTGTGCATATTTTTTGTGAATTTTAGAGAAAGGATATTTTAAAAATGTTTATATAAACCTTAAATAATTAAAAATATGTAATGATTTTCAAAAAATAGTCTTCTACAATTATGTTCAGTACTAAATTTAGAGTCCAATAATATCAACTTAATTTTTGATGAATAGTAAATTAAGAATAGTGATTTTATGCTTAGGATTAGTAATGTGACCAAATGGATTAGTAATCTCACTTAAATAAAGTATTACTATAATCTAGGCACCTTGATTAAGTAATGTGATTCAATAAAATGGTTAAATAACAGCTTCATAAATTATTAGTCAAGTATTAGTTTTTTGGGTGAATAGTGTTTTTTAAATTAAAAATTAAATTAAAAATATTTAGAAAATTATTTTTATAAAATGGATTTCATTTTTGAACTCAAAGCATCGATATTATGTTAAGGTAATTTTTGGGGTTTTTTATGAAAAAAATGAATTTTCGGTGAATAGTGTATTTATTTAAAAATTAAATTAAAAATATTTAGAAACATATTTTTATAAAATATAGTTCATTTTTTAAATCAGAGAATCGATATTTGGTTAAGGTGAAATTTTGGGATTTTCTGAGAAAGTAGAATTTTCGATGAATAGTGAAAATACAATTTTTAAGTTACGGGTGTTTAATGACATCATTAACTAATGTATTAAGTATGTAATCAATATGGTAGACTTATGAATAGTAAGATAAGGTATTAGGTGTCCCAAGTGGCTAATACCATGGGCAAATACCATGGGCAAGCCCATGGTTTTTCCAAAACCACCAATGAGGTGTCCCTTGGCCATTAATGCCTTGTCCCCTCACTTTCCCTATAAATACCAAGACATCCTCTCATCCATTCGACTCCCAAATCTCCCCCAACTAATATCTGGTCTCATTACCTCCCAAGGAGTCCTCCCAAGGTTCTCCCAAGCCCTCAAGGTCCCAACCATTGAGTTTTAAGAGTTACGTTTTAAGGTAAGGGATCCTACCTCTCTCTTTCATTTCAAGTAATCTCTTTTATGTCATTTATTTTATGCTCCATGATCTTATGTTGGAGGATGTTCTTTTATATTCCTCTTACTTCCATTTTAATTTTCACATGATTATAGATCCCCTCTTTCTCTCATCAATTCGTTTTAAGAAAGTTTAAGTGGCGTCGTTAGGCTGCCGAATTTTTAAGGGATTCTTTCACCTTTCTCATTTTTTCAAAGTTCTACTTTCATGTCAAGTCTTTCAAGTTTATTTTTATTATTTTGGGGTATGATATATATATCTATCATACTTATCTTTTATGTTCATATTATGAGAGACCCTATTTTTATCTTGTCAATTCATTTTTGTTGAAGTTTAAGTGGCGTCGTTAGGCTGCCGAATTTTTAAGGGATTCTTTCACCTTTCTCATTTTTTCAAATTTCTACTTTCATGTCAAGTTTTTCAAGTTCCTTTTTATTATGTTGGGGTATGATATCTATATCTATCATACTTATCTTTTATGTTTATATGATGAGAGAACCTATTTGATCTCTTCAATTCATTTTTGTTGAAGTTTAAGTGATGCTGTTAGGCTGCCGAATTTTCATAAGAGAAATATTATTTTTGTATTCCTTTCATGTTCTTCATTTCACATGTTATATCTTTAAAATTTCATTACCATGTTCTTAAATAATTTATATTCTGTCCCCCTACTGTTTTATGGATCATTTATGAGTGGGTGAACCATGTACCCTCTCTTTTCAATGTTTTCTAAAACCCCGAAACATAGTCGTTATGCTGCAGAATTTCTGTCTCAAAATGTCTCTCTCTTATTCTAAAATTCATTTATTTTATTAAGTGAATACTCAAAGCTCTTTATTCTAAAATGTTATTCACATATATACCAAAATTTTCTATTTTAAATTCTGGTATTTATATACATGAGACCCTCTTTCCCTTTCTGTGGGTTTAAAGTGACATAAAGATCATGTCTTTAAAGCAGTTTTTAAAATGTTATGATTATGAAATGAAACCCATTTATTTTATGATATATGGGTTGTTTATGAAATTATTGATGATGATATATGTATCTCACATGATAATAAATAAAAATTAAGGGTTCTCCCTGGTAGCGCTCCAATGCATTGGGTAAATACTTAATCTCTAAAGATGACCTTTTTTAATGACGCCTTGGTGAATAACCTTGGTAATTTTTAATGACACCTTGGGGATGGAACTTTGTGAAACAGAAATGATTGTCAATATTAAATGTTGTAGCCACATATTCAAGTTATGAAATACGTTATTTTTATTATGATATTCCTCAATATTTCTTTCTCATGCCTTAAAGTCCTTTTTCATGACATTGTTGATGTACCTCAAGTTCACATGTTAAATGTTTCCCCTTGTTTCCCTTACTGGGCCTTCTTCTCACCCTTTCTTTTGATGTATGTCCCCAGGTTATGAGATGCAGTAATGAACCTAGGATGAACATAAGGAGAATCCTTTCAAGTGTTTAAGAAGAATTTTTTATGTTTTCATGTTTTAAGTTCTTGGTTTCCAAGACACTAAACCTTAAAGATCTTCAGTTTTGTAAAATGTAATGAAAGTTTATGTGATAAAAAGGCAGGATGCTGTAAAATATAAGGACCTAACCATATGGAATGCAACTTACCAGGAATCAGCTTCAGTAATAAACTGTAGAGAAGGACTTTCTCTCCAACATGAAACTCCCTTTGTTGGATCATTCTATCATGAGCTTCTTTTGATGTTTCCTTGTAGAGCCTTGAGTTCTCATATGAAGACAATCTAATCTCCTCAAGCTCTTGAATTTGCAGCTTCCTTTAGATTCAAGCTTGGTCCAAATCCATGTTTCATTTCTTTATATCCCAATAATCCTAATGCTTAACTTCCACGGGGAGATGACAAGCTTTCCCAAAAACAATACGAAATGGGGATATACCAATGGGTGTCTTGTATGCTGTCCTATAAGACCACAATGCATCATCCAAGAGCTTTCTCCAATCCTTCCTATTTGGCTGCATGGTTTTCTCCAATATTTGTTTCAACTCAAGATTTTAAACCTCAACCTAGCCATTTGTTTGGGGGTGGTATGGTGTTGATGTTTTGTGTGTCACCCCATACTTTCTAAGTAGGGAAGAAAAATTCCTATTGCAAAAGTGTGTCCCTTGGTCACTGATGATGGCCTTTGGTACTCCAAGCCTGCAAAAAATTTGAGCCTTGAAAAAATCCACTACAACATGAGAATTTTCAGTCCTGGTGGCCTTGGACTCCACCCATTTACTCACATAATCAACAACAACCAAAATATACAAAAATCCAAATGAACTAGGAAAAGGACCCATAAAATCAATTCCCCATACATCAAAAATCTCAAAGAATAGTATGGGTTGTTGGGGCATCTCATGTCTCCTAGAAATGTTCCCAGTGTGTTGGAAACGAGAGCATGACATAAAAAACACATGAGCATCATGGAATAATCTAGGCCAATATAATCCAGAGTCCAAAACTTTCCTAGCTGTCTGTTGGGGTCCAAAGTGTCCACCACAAGCAAGTGTATGACATAAATGCAAAACAGACTCAAACTCATGATCAGGAACACACCTCCTAATGAATTGGTCACTACACATGCACCAGAGGTAAGGATCGTCCCACACATAAAACCTAGACTCACTTTTTAATTTTTGGACTTGATGCTTCTTCAAATTTGCTGGGATTTCAGAGGAAACAATGTAACTAACTAAATCAGAATACCAAGGATGCGTACTTGAGATGGTATAGAGATGCTCATCAGGGAAAGTGTCCCAAAGTGGTACCTGGTCCAAGGTGTCACCCTCTGGTGTGTGAGTAAGCCTACTCATGTGGTCTGCCACCAAATTCTCTGACCCCTTCTTGTCCTTTATCTTGATTTCAAACTCTTGAAGAAGGAGCATCCAACAAATAAGTCATGGCTTTGCATATGGATTCTTTAGGAGGTACCTCAAAGCTGCATGGTCAGAAAAAACAACTACTTTAGATCCCAATAAATATGAACGAAATTTATCTAAAGTAAATATAATAGCAAGAAACTCCTTTTTTGTTGTGGTGTAGTTTTATTGGGTAGAATCCAACGTCCTCGATGCATACGAAATCACATGTGAACGTCCCTCTGCCCTCTGAGATAAGATAGATCCAACCGTGAAGTTGGACGCATCACACATAAGCTCAAATGGAAGGTCCCACTGCAGGGGCTATATGATTGGTGGAGTGGTCATACACTTCTTTAGCTCATCAAATGATACCATGGATGAATCATAAAAATTGAATTCAATATATTTTTGAAGCAATCAAGATAAGGGTAGAGCGATCTTACTAAAATCTCTGATGAAGCGTCGATAAAATCCAGCATGTCCAAGGAATCATCGAACATCAGGAACACATGTAGGATATGGAAGGGATGAAATAATGTCTACCTTAGATTTATCAACTTCAATGCCATGTTGTGAGACTATATTACCTAAGACAATTCCCTTTTTGACCATGAAATTACATTTTTCAAAATTTAAGAACAGATTCTTCTCAATACAACGATGCAACACATCACCCAAACTAGAGATACATTCATCAAATAAGGATCCATAAACTGTAAAATCATCCATAAATACGTGTATGTAGGTCTCAATGAAATCTGAAAAAATAATCACCATGCATCTCAAGAAGGTACCTTGGGCATTGCAAAGTCCAAATGGAATCCTTCAGTAAGAAAAGGTACCAAATGGGTAGGTTAATTTCATCTTCTCCTTGTCCTCTACTACAATGGGAACCTAAAAATAGCTAGAGAAACCATCCAAGAAGCAATAATGTGTCCTACCTGAAAGTCTCTCAAGAATCTGGTCAATGAATGGAAGTGGGAAATGGTCCTTATGAGTGGATTGATTTAGTTTCCTATAATCAATACACACTCGCCAACTGTTTTGTACTCTCACAGGAACTAACTTATCATTTTCATTTTTTTATAAAAGTGAAACCAGTTTTCTTTGGTACAACCTGGATAGGGCTAACCCATTGTGAGTCAGAAATAGTGTAAATGATACCTACCTCAAGTAATTTTTCAACTTCATTCTTAACAACTTATAAAAGTGTTGGATTAAGTCTCCTTTGTGGCTGCCTAATTGGTTTAGCCCCATCCTCCAAGAGAATCCTATGCATGAAAAAGGAGGGTCTAATAACTGATATGTCTGCCAATGTCCAACCAATTTCCCTAATGTTATCTATCAATAGATTCAGAAGTTTTTCTTCATGTTCAAAAGAGAGATTGTTAGCAATGATAACAGGTAATCTATCATCACTCAGCAAGTATGCATATTTAAGATTTGGGGGCAATGGCTTGAGTTCCAATGTAGGGGGGTGATGCATGGATGGAGAAATTGATGCAACAGACATATATGCACAATGAACATCAGTATCAGAATAGAAATCATCACAATCAGAGAATAAGGCACCAAATCCATCAGTATATTCAATAGCTATGTTATAATCAGAGTTCACATGATCAAGATCAGAATATAAATCCATTTCAAAATCAAATCTTAGAGAGTCTTGTTCATTAGAAATAGGTGTGGAAGTTCTATTAGACATTAAAATAGAACCAATACTCATAATCTCCCTAAGCACGGGACAATCAAAATCCATGGAGTTTTTACTTGGTGGTTCAAAATGGGAGATAACAAAAGAAGAATGGTCCTTAGAGGGGTACTTCATGGAGTCCATAACATTAAAAATTACAACTTCATCTCCAAACTCCATGGAAAGTGTACCCTCATGAACATTTATGATAGTTTTTGTAGTTTTGAGTAAGGGTCTACCGAAGATAATGGGAGCAGGAGAACTTACCTGATCATTCTCCATTTTGAGCACATAGAAGTTTGCTGGAAAGATCATGTCTCTTACCCAGACAAGTACATCCTCAAGGACTCCCACTGGATATGTCGTAGCTCTATTCACCAATTGCACCACTAATCTCATCGGCTTCAACTCACCAACCTGTAAAGAAGAGAATACAGAGTGAGGCATCACATTTATTGAAGCTCCTAAATCACAAAGAGCATCAGAGAAGTGAAACTCCTCTATGGTACATGGGATGGTGAATGTCCCAGGATCCTTGCACTTTGTTGGAATTGATAGAGTTGGTGTAATGAGTGCTGAGACTTTCCTTCCAAGATTTATCCTGTCATTTCCCTTGAGTCCTCTTTGATTGTTACAAAGTTATTTTATGAATTTCTCATACCTTGTAATTTTCTTAATGGCTTCAAGTAGAGGAATATTGATCACCACATGCTTGAATGTGTCCAAAAACTCCTTTTTCATTGCTTCTTCAGCCATCTTCTTGGTTTGAACAACCCTGTTTGGAAAATGAATGGGTTTAGGAGGAACATCATCAATCTTTTTCTTACCTTTATCTTTCTCCTTGGATTTCTCATCAGTTGGTATGGAATGCAGCTTCTCTGGAGTTGAGGTGAATCCCGGTGGAATGGTAGGTACATATGTATCGTTCATTTGCTTCCCACTTCTCAATGTGATGGCACTAACATTCCCCTTTGAATTTGGAGTGGGTTGGGAAGGTATATTTCCAGGATTTTTACTCACAAGTTCATGGAGAGCAGTGGCAATCTGGCTCATTTGAGTCTTCAACTCCCTCAACTCCGAACCTTGACTCTTTAGCTCATTCTGTTGATTAAGAACAAATTGTTTAAAAATATCATCAGTGTTAGAGTCTACCTTGTGTTGGAGATTCCCTTTTTTCTAACTTGTTGATGTTTGAGCTTCAAATCTCCTTTGGGGTTGTTGGAAACCCTGTTGGTAAGGTGGGGGTTGTTGGAAGTTTGGTTGAAAAGGAGGCCTTTGTTGTTGCCCAGAGCCATACCTCATGTATGATTGATCCTTACACCCTTGGTTGAATGTTGGTGCAAAGTAGTCATACTTATTTTGGGGATATGTCTGTTGTTGCTGCTGATATGGTCTCCCAGGGAACACTGCTGCACAATCTTCTGTTTCTTGGAGTTGTGGGAAACAGTCAGTTGGGTGACTTGTCTCAGTGAAAATACCACAAGGCCTTGAAGTAGTGGGTTGGGATGTATTTTGAGCCAAAGAAATCTGCCTCACCATAGTGGTCAATTCTTCCAACTTGGTATCAATCAAATGACTTTCAAGAGAAGAAGGACTTACCTGATGTACTCCTCTAACATGTGGTGTACCTCTATCGCCAAATTGTTGGGAGTTTTGGGCCATCTTGTCGATCAATGCACGTGAAGCTATTGGTGTCTTATCCACCAATGCTCCTCCTGAGGAGTTGCTCACTGATTTGGTGATGTGGGCAGCTTGCACACAACTTCTTGAATCGCTCCCAATAATCATACATTGAATCCCCTTATTCTTGCTTGATCCCATATATCTCTTTACGAATGGAAGTGGTCCTTGATGCTGGAAAAAATCTCTGCAAGAAAAGATGTTTCAAATCGTTCCAACAAGTTACATCTTCGGGTTGTAAATAATACATCCAGTCTTTCGCAGCTCCATCAAGTGAGAATGGGAATTCTCTTAGTTTGATTTGATCTTCAAAAACATTTCTTGTTTTTAAATTTGAGCAAACCACATTAATTTTTTAAGGTGTTTATTGGGATCCTCACCAGAGAGGCCATGAAACTTTGGAAGTAATTGAATTAACCCAGATTTTAGTTCAAAGTCCGATTTGAGATTTGGGTATGCAATAAAATTTGGTTGATAGTTAATATCAGGTTATGAAAATTCTTGAATGGTTCTATTAAGCTCATTTCCATTATTGTCAGCCATTGGTTCTTGTTTTATGGTTTAATTTTAATTGCTTCCAATTTCAATGTTCTGAAAGTGGAGAACTTCTCCAACTAGTTTAATATTGAAACTTCCTGTAGACTGAGAATGTCTAATTAGTTCCCTAAGGCTACATTCAATATCAGGGTCAAGATCTAAGAGATCTTAGATATTAGTTTGTGTCATAAATAAGATAAAAAATAAAATAAAGAAATTGGACCATAGTAAAATAAAAATAATAAGGTTGAGTTGATGGTCCAAAAAGAAGTAGAAGAAAATAAAAGAATAAGAAAAAAAAAAGATTGGGTAAAGAAGGAAGAAAGAAGAGAGGAAGAGAATAAAATGTAAAATAAAATAAATACCTCTAATTGGTTGAAATAATTACTTGCCTCCCTATCAATGGCGCCAATTTGATAGAGCGCTGTAATGTGCGCCCTCAAATTATTAGTGTTATTTTGGGGTACTTAGGTGCAGCAGAGTGGCTGACAAAGGTTGTATCTCAAAGGAGAAAGTGAATTAAAACAACTTTTTAGAGGTATTATAGTAATAAAATAAAAGAGAATAAAAACACCACTTTAAAGGATGGGGGTGGTTGTTTATAGTTTATAAATCTAGAAGAAGTTTGCTGGAAGAAGATTTCATTTTTTTTGTTTTTAATTTTGAAATGAAGTTTGATTAAAAAGACACAACAATAAGATGTTTTTTTAGAAAATATTTTAAAAGGCATAATCGATCTAACTCTACCTCTTCATTAAATTATTAATCATTATAATTTAAATCAATATCCACTTAATTATGATCCCCTAATTTGTTAACTCTCAAACCCTACAAGAGTTAACTTAACCACAAAGATGGAATTACTTAAACCCTAGGCTAGCTTCGGAACACGCCATCGCAGCACCCTGCTTTGATTGTTGTTCTAAGGTTAGCTTATGGTTATTGGTTTATTAGAGCACATATACATTCTGGAAATGAGTATGAATTATGTTTAGGGAATATATTTTAACTCTACAAATTTATCCCGTGTGGTCTTGTATTACCGATTAAGATTGCGCTCTCACAATTTACACAAAATCCCGACCTCCCGTGTTTTTATGTTAATTGTTCAATTGCTTGCTTAGTTTTTTACAATTTAAAAACACAATTCATGGATCATATTATGTGAATTACATTATCTCAATGACTCAAAATAATTAAATAAAGAGGTTATAAGATAGATCGATTACTAAAAGACCACTCTTCCATGGGTGGTGTAATCATCGTAAAAGCGTTTTTCATGTGCAAAGGTTTATAATGGGTATAACCCAATAACGCTTCTAATCAAGAATTCCAGCCCAAATAGGAATATTAATAGAAGAGTAAATTTAAACAAAACAGAATAAAAGAGAAGAAATAAAAGAATAACAAAGAATTTTATTACATAAACAAAAGCATTACAACACGAAGGAGAAGAATAAGGCTTCGTCGAAGGGATCCTTGTTTCAAGAGATACCCTTATTGAAATGGTTGGAGAATTGGAGTGGATCCACTTCTACTCTGACCTAAACTTCCCAATTCATGTCCCAATATCACCAAATGAGGAAAACAACAATATATAGAGTGGTGGGGATGCTAGGTTTAAAGTGGTGTCAAGTGTGAATGGGGAATCTCGGCCAAATATTTTATTCCAAATTTAACCTCCGATTTTACCAAAACAGACGAGTGAATTGGCCGGCCTTATGGAATTATAAAATGTGAAGATATGTGTCCTCTATCTACTCACCAAATTTGGGCTCAATCCGGGACCAGATGAAGGAGTTATGGCCTAAATACAGAAGCATCTCCATTCTGGCGTGTCCAGCCCACCTTTGACTTTATGGCCCAATTAATTCATCCAAATGAATTTTTTTATCTGGTGTCCTGAATAAAAGTTTTATACCATGAAGTAAGGAACACAGTTACAAAATATTAAGTTCAAATAGTTCAAATAAAAATATTTATGATTTAAATACTATAGTGATTTTGAAAGGAAAAAACTGGAATTCTCATCAAATATTCAAATGAATGATCTAATCCCAAATAATTTCTAATTAAACATATTTAACAAAATGTGAGGGAATTATATCATTTATTATCAATAAAATATTCAAAAAAAATAGTGTTTTATCATGTAGGTTGTACCACACACAACTGTCCTACCCCTATCCCTTGTGATGAAGTCTAACTCCCATATGTCGCACTACTCAATTGATACGAGTTCTCTTTCCCTAAATCTCCTCATCCACTAAATTTAACTCCTAGGATAGTAGAGATCTAGTTACCAGACTGATATGGTGCAGAAGATCCCCTTCTCACACCGTGGTTTTGTCTAGATCCTCCATCACTATCCATCTACCATGGGTTCCTGCAGAACCTCTATAGGCATCCCATATTGCCACAAGACCAAAACTCTACTAGTATTCAGAGGAAATATCTTTGTAAGTATCCCAACCTACCACACTGGCGACAGATCACTCGATTAAGGTCATGTGCAACTGATCCCTCTGTCTGGGTACTTTTTTTCCCACTTCCCGGGCTGATGCTATCATAACTATGCTTCCTAATATTAGAAGCCATACTTCCCAATCATCCAACTGAAACCACATATCCTACACTGGAATCCTCATTTAGGCTCACTTCATCTATGAGATCTTGATCCACCAACTCATAAAACTTCTTTAATCCAAAAAAAATTAACTTGAGACTTAATCTCACATTTAAGACCATCCTGAAAACATTTTTCTATAGTTGTCTCAACCATGCTAACACTAGAGTAAAGCATCACAAATATGTAAAACTTATAGAATAGTCCATCACATACATACTCCCCTGATTCAACCTCATGGACTCAACATCTCTCTCCCACCTTAGCATCTTTGGATAGAAGTGCTCCAAGAACCTCTCCAAAAAGTCATTCTATAACAAACCATTAGCATGTCTAGTCCATGCCTGAACATCCCAATAGTGATTTTCTGATCCTCAAAGCATGTAAGAAGATAACTTGACCCCCATCTCTTCAGGAGTCTCCAAGTGGTTAAGTATAGTCTCAGTGAACTCAACACAGAACTTAGCTCCCTCAGGCCCACCCTCTCCAGTAAAATTTAGAGGGTACTACAACTGAAAATCCTTTTTCCGATCAGATATACTCTTCACAACCTTCCCTAGGTCTTTAACCATGAATTGAATAAATAGAGAAAATTTCTCTTGGAACTAATCCCTAGTTTCCTCAGCCGTCACAATTGGTGCCTCAAGTCCCACTACTGGAGGACCATCCCTAGCAATGTCCTTCAATTATTTTCTCAACAAGCTTCATCGTGGTGATATACTATATAATTATAAACACGCACCTTAGGACATAGTTCAAAAAATAAACACATTTACATAAGAGATAAACACAACAATCCACAATAAGTATTTTCCCAAACCCTCATCACACGGTCAAAACTGAGGTGCTATTACCACCCTAAACCATCCTACACCTAGGTCTTAGTTAACAAGGGTAAACATATTCTCATTTTTAAAGCTTCTCATTTATACACCCATTTATTATCATCATGCATAATTTTTTAAATATTTCTCAATTTCATGTTAGGAACCATTTTCATTTCAATTTCACAAGAAAGGGAAAATAGTTCAAGTTCAATAACTTACCCATAACCCATTTTCCTGTGTTTTCCTAAGAATGATGCATGTAAAAAAATAATCCCGAGTGCCTAGAATGATGCATAAAAACTCAAATCTCATGTCATACTAAGCTACGATTCAAATCTCAAAAAATATAAACATCAATAATAACAACACACAACAAGTTCGTCACACAAGTTGAAATAATATTCAACTATAATAGAAAACAACAATAAAAAAATCCCACCCTGGGTACTTGAGTTATCCCTCGTACATGGGTTAGCCACTCTCATGAATGAGCTCATAACCAAGGCATGAATATTCCTAGTATATTTTCTACCTTTACCAAATAGTAAGACAAAATAAAAAGAAAAGAAAATGGGCTCTAATATCAATTTGAAATATCCCAGACAAGGTTCTACACTCCAATAACCCAAACCAGTCAGTCACATGACCTCAAGCACACCTCCCCATATGCCAAAGGTTGTAGAATAGATATGAGGGTCTAATATTAGTCATGGGGAAACTATAACCTCTATTACCAGAGTAATACATCAGAAGAAATAAATAAATAATAACCAAATATATAAACATAACCAGAAATATATCAATATCACATGATAACCAAAACTGTAAATACAATATCAAAACTAAAGAATAAAACATTCCAAATCAATGTACATTTCAAGTGTATAAAATGAAACCCAAAATAAAGACACTAATGACTTCCCAAGAAGATCCCAAACCACATCCTATTCCCCCATCCAAGCTCCACCCCAACTCAACCATCTATCTCAAGGCATTTTCCCTTAACATGTACAGAAAACACAAAGTCTATTTGGTTACCGATCAGGAAGCCTAAGTGTGGTGTGAGTATAACTTTGTAGGCCACCACTAATGATGTATACAGCAATATCTAGTCAAATAATAGTGTATGCAGTTGTATAAATAAAATAATTACAATTCATAAGTTAATAGTTATGACATTATCAATTAATATTTATTTAACCACCTAACCCCTAGGTTCCCATAGACACCCATACCTTAATCCATACTTCGGCTCATTACAAGGCCCAAAATTATTTCCAAGTGATATTGTATCTCAAAAAATTATATTGTTACCATTATTTAATTCATACTTGAAGGCCCATGTTACCATTCACACATTACATAACAGAATGACCATGTTCCCATTCTTTAATTCACAACTAAATGACTATGTCACATTCATACCACATATATTATAATAATTATGTTACCATTCTTTAATTAACAACTTAATGACCAAGTTACCATCAATACCTCACATATTATAATGAACATGTTACCATTATTTAATTCACTACTAAATGACTATATTACCATTCATCACATAATTAATTCAACAATTAATTATTCACATCAATTCCATTACCAATTAGACAATCAGTTAAATACAAGAATTCCATTAGTTAACTCAATAATTAAAAAATCACACAAACCCCCCTTAATTAAATCCATAATTAATTAAGTATGTCAGACCCATTAATTAATCCATCAATTAATTAATAAAAAACCACAACTCAAAATATCATAATTAATTCCAAAATTAATTATCTCAATTATCAATCTCAATACCTCATAATTAATTCTACAATTAATTATCTCCAAATCATCAATCTCTATATCTCATAATTAATTATACAATTAATTATCTTCAAATCAACAATTACAAAAATCCCCAATTTACATATCCTCAATTAATTAATTCACTAAATTAATTAATTTAAATCAAGGACACAATTGCTAAAAATATAATATGAATCCTAAAATTAAATATATGAAATTTAAATAAATAATATGAGATTTTAATTATAGAACACCTACCTAAATTTGTTGATGAACAATCTCCCAACATAAATCCCCAAAATTTGACCAGCACAACCACGTAGAATGAGATATGGATCTAAAACCCTAAATAAAGATCAAATGAAACAAGATATCTCTAATATATTTATAGATATACAATAATAGATCTATATCCATAATAATAGATCTAGATCTAATCCAAAATAGTAAGAATAACCACCAAAATAATAGGAGAAGGAATTAATAAGAACTAAAAACCAAGTGGGATAGAATTATTTTATCAAGAGAGGTTAAGATCTTTGATCCAGACTTTGAATCGTGAAGAAAGGAGGTTATGAAGGATTGAAATTCGTCCAGAAATCTCCAAAATCATGAAAGGCCACCTAGGGTCGAATGGAGGTTGATTTGGGGTTATTTATGGGGTTTATGTAATTAAAAAACTAATTTTCAAGTGAACTTAAATCCCATGCATTTTTTTCTTAGAATAGGCGTATGTTTTTCCCTAAAAATGCACCTAAACAGTATGCCTATTTTACAGGGGTTCAAGGTAACTCATAATTGGGTGTACAATTATATAGACTGTGTGTCAACTTTTCAAATCCCCACTTTCCAGGGTTTCATGATTTTCTAGGTTGGGGCACACAGTTCTCCCTAATTGTGTGCTAACTATGTACTCCCCTATTTCCTTCATTTTTCTCAAATTTTCAACTAAACACACCCCAAGGTAAAACCCAAATAAAAAGTACTCAACACTAAACAAAATATTACCTGTAAATGAGCATGAGACAACTCCATAAAAGGTCAGGATCTTATAAGCAATTATTATATCATTATATAAGAGGACACATCCCAAACATTTTAATGAATCATCACTGTTACAAACCCATATCCACTATAAGTTCATGAAATCATATGTATGGTGACCGATCTGTTATTAATATCCTTGAACCTTTCCTCACATTCTTCTATCCAGAGGAACTTTACTCGCTTCTTTGTTAAATTGGTTATAGGATTGGAAAATAATGATAAATTTATCAAAAAAAATCAGCAATATCCACCTAATCTAAGAAATTCTTGGATCTAGTTTATTGTGGTTGGGTTTGAACCATTATTTAATAACTTCCATTTTTAAGGATATATATATATATATATATTCCCTTTATTATGATTACATAACCTAAGAATGATACTTTTTGTATCCATAATTTATACTTTATAAATATGGCATATAGTTTCTCCTTTTTTATGGTCTTCATAATTCACAAATGATCTTCATGATATTATATAATTTTCAATAATATGATAATATCATCAATAAATATAACTAAAAATTAATCAAGGAATTATCTGAATATTATTTTCATTAGAACCATAAATATATTGGGATATTTTTTAATTTTGAATGGAATCACTATAAATTCACAGTCTTCATACCTATTTTAGAAAGTTGTCTTGAAAATATACTCTCGTTTGACCATTAATTAATAATATTAAAATTAACGGTTAATATTTGAGAAGCATTGAGTTCCTCTTAGTTAATCAAACATATCACTAATATGAGGTATATGATACTTGTTTTTTATTTTTATTTTATTATGCTCATGATAATCAATGAAAAGATGCATTGATTCATTATTCTTTTTGACAAAGAGGACTTGTGCACCCCATGGTGAATCACTATGGTGTAAATAAATCTTTTCCAGATACTCTTATATTTTCTTTTTAATTATTACAACTCAATGGAGGCCATTCTGTAAGGACTCTTTGATATAAGTATTGATCTAGGAATAAGTTAAATTAAAAAACCAACCTCACACTCTAGGGTAAGACCAAGAAATTTATTTAGAAATAAATCAATATATTATTTAAAAATGGAAATATCATCAATGCTAACTCTATTACTAATCAATTGACCTAGAAGTCCCTCATCATTTTGTATCAACACCCATATAATATATTTTTCTTCTAAACTGGGTTTATAACCATACTCACATTGATATTTTATAATAAAATGATTTGGGATATGAAATGATATTTAGTTATCCAGAAAATTGATATATAATATATTATAGGAAAGCCAATCCTTACCCAAAATTATATCAAATTCAACTAAGGGAAGAAGAACCAGATTCCCAAGGAGTATATTTAGACAAATTTTGATTGTATAAGAGTTATATATCTTAGATGTGATCACCATGCCGCTATGTGTTTTCATAGGTATTTTAATATTCAATTCTTGAGGGGGTAAATCAATATTCTTAGTAAAATTATATGATATGAAAGAATGTGAAGAACCATAATCAAATACAGCATTCACAATTCAAGAGTGGAGAATGAGTTTACCTTTCATTACTTTATTATTATGATCTACCTCAGTGGTAGTGATAATATAAACTCTTCTTTGTTCCCTATTTAAGAGGTTTCTAGGGCCTATTTTCTTTGTTATCTCTATGGTTAGGGAATTTATTTGTGTAATTCCCAAAATACTTCCATTTAAAGCAGTAAATTTTCGGTGGTTTATTAGTTTCAGCCTTCTTTTCTTCTGTCGTATTGAATACATTATTTATCCCACTTCAAGAGTCACAAGCTCGATGTCCAAGTATTACAAACTTAAAAACATTAACTTGTTCCCTTAAGGAAATTACTTAAGTGATTTCTAATATATATTTTACATGTAGGAAGTTGGAATTTCTTCCCCCATGAGACCTATCATCAAAGTTTCTATGACACTCCACCTTCATTTTTCTTCTCTCTAAAATAATTAGTATTTTTATTTTTCATATCCACATTTAGCACACATTGAAAAATTTATTCATAGCCTCCAAAGCCTATTATGGGTAATTAATTTCAAAGAATTGGATTTAAGACACTAATGAATCAATCGATTTTACTCTTTGGGGTAAAGATAAATCTGGAGTAATACCTTATGATATTTGGAAAGTTTGATTCATAAGTTCTAATGGATTCATCCTAATTTTATTTCAACTCCAAGAATTCTCTCTATATATTCATGCAAAGTGTTATAGGAAAATACTCGGTGAAGAATAATTTATTATACTCCTCCCATTCCATATAGTCTACTTCCTTCTTTCATGTTGTATTCTTGATGAGAGACTACCATTGAGCAGTCTCACATTTCAAAGTATAAATAGTCATAAAAAACTTCTCATGTTCTAAGCATTGGATAATATAAAATATATTTTTAATCGCATTGATCCATTTCTCATGAATAAGTGGATCGGGAGAGCCACTGAAGGAGGGTGATCTTTATTTCATGAAATATTTGATAACAAGTTTTTCCTCCTTTGGTGCATTTATAATCTCAACATGGTTATCATTATTATTCATAGATTGTGATAGTTGGATGTGAATTTCCATAGGTTTATGTAATCTTGATACCATACCATTTATTTTTTCATTGGAAAAACCACTACATTGTCCTTAACACCCATTTTTAATTCAGTTTCTAATAGATCCAATCATTTCTTTAAATAAATTAAAGTTGAGGTATGTGAAAAATAATAAATTCCTAAAATGAAACTATAAAATTAGAATTGGTAACTCATAAATGGTGTGCACACCCTAACTTATAAATCTATAGTTTTTAATATAGGTTATCCATGGTCATTTTTTATTATTTTATCTTACATAAATATATTTAAATCCCTTTAAATTATTCATAAATAATGTATAAATCACCAAAGCATACTCCTCAGGGGTTTCAAACCATGTGTGCAGTTGGACCTCTTTATCATGCACTGATTAACGATCGAGTTAATAACCAATACACCCCTTTCAGGATTACTATCCATAGGTACATTTTTATTAGAGATTGCATCCAATTATTATATCTAAGAAAGATATTTCATTTCCATGAAAAACACAAAATTTCTACTTTACCAAAATTGAATTGTTTTATCCTATACATTGACTTTTTCCTAGTGTTTCACTAAAGTTATCTCATCCTAATCCCCAAAATAACTAAAATAATCTAAAAACATAACTAAACCATACTCTTATACAAACTTATGTGACCCATTTAATACTCAAAAATTTTAGTTTATATTTTATTTTAAAAGAATTCTGCATTTGATAGAATACACCACATGCATTATCAAGCATAAACAAACCAAGAAATAATATTATTTAAATATGACTGTTATAACCTAGCCACTAGGTTGGAAGGTATGAATATAAATTTTAAAATTATGAAATATATGTATGATAAGTTTTCATTAATATAAATAATTTATTTAATCATTAATTTTAACATTAATCTAACTGTTTTTATTAGGAAAATAATAAGAATGGATTAATTTTTTGCTTTAAAAATATTTTTCTTCTAAATATGGGGTTAAAGAGTTTTATACATGTGTAATTATAATTAATTTATTATAATTTTATAAATTTTATTTTTAAAAAATAAAATTTTATTTTAAATCATAATTTCAAACCTATCTTATGTTGAATTTTTTATTTTTTATTTGAAAATATTGCTTTTTAGGTGAATGGTGAAAAATAACAATTTTGAAAAAAACTAACATTTATTTTATTTTAATTAAAAAATTAAATTATATTTTAGATTGGATTGGATGTGACATAAGTATAATTTGATTAAAAATACTACAATTAAGTCTATGGTAATCTGCAATATACTTGATTTTGGTGTAAATTCATTTTTATGTTTTAAAAGGTCATTTTTCTAAAAATGTTTTAAATGGGTTTTGCGAACATATATAAAAATTAATTTCTTAAAATTATAGAAATTTAATGATGAAAAAATAATTTAATATTTAAAAACATTATGTTCATATTAGTTAAATATGACAATTTTATTTTTTGTCATAATGAATAGTAAACATGGTAAAAGTTAGTCACCACGATAAAAGGTAAAATAGGTTAACCAGAGTTAAAACTATGGGTTAATGATACAATATAACTCTAAAACATGAATTTATTTTATTGTATGAGTTTATTTCGACCAAAATCATCCAATATTTGAAAATATAGCATTTTGGTTCCATTTTCCTTTGATAATGACCATTATATTATTTAAAGTCAAGAATAAATACAAAATATCACTCTCATTATTTTAATATCTATAATATATTTTATTTGAAGAGTAAAGAAGTTATTAATGGTTATAAATAGTTATATTTAATATTAATAAATTATTTTTATGATATTAATTAATATTTAATTTTTAGTGATGGTATAATTACCTAGAATTCTTACATAAAACCAAGGCAATGCTTGTGAAATGCAGCAAAAAAAAAAAAAATGATTTTAAAAACATTAAAAGAAATATTTTTTTGATAAATTATGATATTCAATGAATTTAATGAATAATTATAAAGTATTTATAGATCTTAAAATATTTATACTATAATTCCATTATTATTTTTATACCTTTAAAAAAAAATTTTTTGAATAGTCATGAAAATGACCTTAAATGGTATTTAATGTTTAAAAATTATTTTAAATCATTATAAAATAATAAAAATCATATAAATACTCCACTGGATGATAAAAATTATAAAAAAGCATTAATTATACATGTATATCCCACTTGTAATTTTTAAATTTACTTCAATGACCTTTAAAGATTGAAAATTTGTTACTACAGTTAAGGTTAAATGGGGTCAATGAATTGGTCAAACCAAAATATAAGGTTTAAAATTACACTTAAATATGTATAGTTTTTATTGGATGAATTTATTAAAATATTATTCTCTTTATTTTGAAATATATATAAATTTTGAGCCATTTTACATGAGTTAGACACATATTATATATTAATATTTCATGTATTTACAAGATTTCCACCCACCTCACTTATAAAAGGGAACCACCTCTCCTATATTACCCAAAATTAATGAGTGTTTTATCTTGTAAAATATCTACCTAGATAACTTCCTATATTCCTTATCCACTTCCTATATATTCTTGTTTTCCCCTAATACTATCCTAATAAGGATTAAGGTGTAACCAAAGGAGGATTTCCAAAGAAGTGGTATAACTCTTAACCGTGTTCATTCGTTTTATTTATTCTTCTACCTCATTCAATAAAATCCTAACCATGATCATTGGTATATTAAATATACTAAAATTTTATTATTTTGATGTAATAACCCTTATTGATCACTTTTTCTATCAAATGAGACATGAAAGCATTTCTCGTGCGTACATGCATACTACCGCCTCCACAAAGCGATATATTTAGTTTTCCATCACAGTCTTTAATAGATGGTTATTATGATTGATATAAGGAATATATATATTATATTTATGATATAATTATTCTTATAAAATTATAACATATAATCTACCTTCTTAATATTCCATCTAATGGAAAATGAAAGTGTTGCTCGTGCATATATACAGACTACCGTATCCATAAAGCAATGTGTTTCATTTCCCATCAACACCTCTCATGGATATTTATAATGATGGATATATATATATGATATATATGATATAAGTATAATTATATAAGTATAATTATATAAGTATAAAATATTATTTTATTTTTTTATTCTTATTTTCATTATAAAATGAAAACATCATTCAAGCATATGTACAGACTGCCGTCTCCATGAACGGTGCATTTCATATTTCTATTATCACCTTTAATGGATAGTTATAAAACTATATTTAATGAATAAATATGATATTTATATCATGAATAATATTTTATATATGATAAAATAAATACCAAGATACAAGGACCAAAACTACTGAACCAAGACATACAAGAAAAAGGAAATAGTTAACACCCTGGATGATGATGTTAATAGTGTATTGTTAATAAATGGGTGGTCAAATGTTATCAATGAATCATAAATGGTATAATAACTATGAATATTATTATATTATATATGTATAATAGATGTAAATTTATTTTTTAGTAGTTTAAGATTTCATATGAAGCAAGTTAGACTCGAGGTAAGGTATTTCTATTACAATATCATTTTATTTTAGGATTGTTTATGTTTAGAGTTGATTTTGGAAAATTATATGATTATTATCATATAAAAATAATATATTTTGTTCTCCTATAGTTATTTTTTGTGTTTAAATTTTTATTTTCCATCTATTCTCTTGTTATATCAAGAATAAATAAGTAAGTTACTTGTGAGGGATACCGACCTTATCTATTCTTTTCGGTCGATAATATTTTCCTCCCATATCCATGTTCTTGATATTGTTTCAAGAATGTTATTCTTTAAAATCCAATGATTATTTTAATTAATTTTTATACTACCTTTTACTTTATTGTCAATTATTTAATAAGGACTCTTCTATTTTTTTCAAAAGGGGGATATTTGACTTTCTTTAAAAAAGTGTGAAAGTAATGGTTTTTAACATATATTATATGAATGGATTTTCCTTCCTCCAAAACCATTTTTCTCCATTTATAACCCATACCATTTATATGGTTCTTCAAATAAAATCCTTATATATTAACTTTAATTGAAAATAAAAGTGTCCAATTTTCTTAAATTAATGAAAAGAATTTTGAAAGTGATATATAACTCCATTATCAAAAAAAGTTATAAGGAATTTAATTATAATTTTTTTATTATATTTTATTTTTAATATAATAAAGGATTGTTTTTACTATAAATCATTATTTTCTTATGAATTTATGGTCTTCCTTCATCCTTTACTGATTCATGTTTTTTAGTCATTACTTTCCCATGATAATATTTCTTATCACTCTCTATTATTTCATTAGACATTATTTTCTCCTCCATGTACATATTTTAAGTATCATGGATTTATATGATATCATTTCCCCTAATTTCATGTTTTCTCAACCATAAATAATTTCTATATATGGTATTAGTTTAAGGAATATCATTATGAAACTTATTTTATTATCTGTGGAAATATTTCATATTCTTGATTTTGTGTGGATAATTTTGTATTTAGAAGGTATTTTGAGAATAAATTATATAGATAATTCAATATATGAGGAATGAATTAGATATGAAAGTTATGGGTGGGGACCAATTATAAATAACCCCTTGATGCATCAAAAGGTCCCATGAGGAAAAATAGGTGGCCACGTTAGTTGGGTAATTAGTGTATACCTACCTATAAAATGAAAGTGTATTATCCAAGGCATTAATTATAATATTCGGGATGTCTTGGTTGAGTCTTTGGTAGTAAGATCATGAATTTATAACATTATAAATTTCCTTCATTGAGAGTTGGATTTTTTTAAAGGTTGGGGCCGAATCCTCATTTTATTATTTATAGCAAAGACCTCTTTAGACTGGGTAGAAGGAGACCCATTACATAGCCCGAAGGCCCAAGGCCAAGTGAAATGAATACTAGGCTTGAAAGCCCATTTTTTAGCCTAAAGGGCCCCTCAGTGAATAGTACTACTACAATACCCAGGTTGTTACAGTACTTGCTACAGTACCGCCACCGCTACAGTCCCATCTACAGTGCCTAGCCGCTACAGTGTCACCGCTTCTACAGTTGCTACAGTACCTGGAAATTAGTCCCTACCCAGATTTGATCCTAGGTCTTTTGGATTCCAAGTAGGAGTCTGTACCACTAGGGTATAGGCTCGTTGGCACATTGAGAGTTGGATTATTATTATCCATATGATTATTTAGTTGATATTATCCATGGATTTGTTTCATGCTCAAGTTGTTGATTTTTCATAATGTGTTTTAATTATCCACCCTTCTATATTGTTTATTCCTTATTTACTTATAGTGACCCAAACTTCTCATATATAAATATTACATTATAATAGATGAATATTTGTTACATAACATAATGATATATGCTAGAATATTTTTGATCTAGTGTCTTTGTAAACTTTGAAACATAAACATCCGGTTTATTGGTGAACTACAACTTCTCCCATGTATTTCTTCATATATATCAACCTTCTTAGAATTATTATACATAAAAAATTTATTCATAACCTAGGGAAGAAAACTTAATAAAGGGTGATCTCAGATGCTGAGTAAGGAAAAATAAGGGAGATATCAATGATCAAATAAGAGTAACATGAGAATAAGGGTATGAGAACATGAATTTAACATTTGAAAACCATAACCTGCGTATCATAGATCATAAAATTGAGTCATGACATAAATCATGGAAGTTTATAAGACATGAATCATAAAGGAATCAAAGTATATGAGTTGTGAGATAATAACATTGGTATAAGACATAGATTTGTGGCATACACATAAGCATAAAAAATCATATGTCAAGTCTATCCACTAAGACATTCACAACATGTTAGGCTTGGGAAAACCACCTAAATACCTACTTTAAGATTGGGATAACCTCCCATGTACTCTGTAAGAACCTGGATCTTCTTTTCAGGTATGTGACCCCCTTGGTTGATGTTTTCTTGTTTTTTTAAAGTTAAGGGTGACTTGGGGGAGCGTTTGGGTGGAATTTTAAGGAAAGATAAAGGGTGATAGCTTTCGCACGGTTGGTGCACGGTTTGCCTAAACCATGAAAGGTTGGTTTTGGAGATAGTGGCTAACACATGGTTAGCGTACGGTTTGTCTAACCATGCAGCCTAACTGTGCGAGTGTTTGATGAGGTAGAAGCTAACACACAGTTAGTGCACGGTTTGTCAAACCGTGTGGACTAACTGTGCGGGCACTTAAATCTTGATCCTAAATTTGTGGATCTAGGCCATAACATGGGATTAATCTCCCTTAAAGGTTGGAAAACTTCTCCCCAAGCGTTCTGGAGGCGATCCGAAGGCTTATCTTGGCAAATCGAAGCTGGATTCTTGAGGTATGTGATCGTTCTCGTTCATTCTTGATCGGTTTCTTAGATCTACTTAGATATACTTGTCCTCTTCCCTCAGTTTCTTAGATCTACGCCCGTTATGGGTAGATCTAAGTTTATGGATGCCAAATTTGATGAGTTTGGGTATTGATCTTGTTAGGAGAAGGAATCTAAGGCAGGTTCTTGGAGAATCAACCCGAGTTTCTTGTGCATTCTTCATTGTTGTGATTTTCATCAAAATCTTTGATGTAGGTGGTTTGATGCCTTACGTTAAATGACTTTGAGTTTTTGTGAAAAAGTGTCGGATACCCATGTTTCAGGTATCCCGGGTTAGGTTTTTGATCCTGTAATATTATTTGCCTTATATTTCTTATGTGCTTGAGGGTATTAGATGAATAATGATTTCTTTTTTGCATGTCTGAGGATCACACTATGGGTGTTTTCCTTTTTTTGGCTGTTTATCACCGTTTGGCTTAGGTTGTCTATGAGGTAAACCTTGTTACACTGATTGCATTCCTTGATATGGATAATTGCATGTGTTTCCTGCATTTTAAATTTTTTTAATGCATTGTAGCTATTAGCCAAATAGTTTGTTGATCATACTTAGGGCTGCTACGAATCAGTTATGTACGATTTCTTTTACTCATGGCTGTGGGAACCTCATGTAGCAAGACCATTAATGGAATTGATGTTGAGTGCTTCCTCAGAGGGCCTGTTTAATTATTACCACTATGATACCATAAGGGATATTTACTTTGTGATCTATTAGAGGGTCTGATAATTATCGAATCGAGACTTAAGGGGGAATTAGACGTAAGTTCTTCCTCAGAGAGTCTGTAGTATCTCTGCAAGACCATAGGGGGAATTGAAGATGAGTGCTTCCTCAGAGTGTCTTTTCCTTTGTTGAATACTTGACCATAGGGGTCTGCCCGTGTGAGCCACCCAGAGGGTTAGACTGATAAATTAATTTTAGGTTGGTTGTGATGAGTCCACCAAGCCAAAGAACAAGCTTGGGTTTTTCACTGCTTGTTGTTTAGGTAGCCTGCTGAGATACCTATTGTGTTACTTACTATGCCTTTGGATTATAGAGCTATTTTCTAGATTACTTGGTTGATAATTAATTGATTGAATTAAATTAATAAATAAATGTGAATGGAGTTTTGTAGGATTGTTTACTCAATGTACTTATGTTTCTCTGCTGCATTTATTTCATTTACTTTTTCTATATTGCTCACTGACAGTAGGGAACAGATCTTGTGGTGGTTGCCTACTGGGATTAGTCTCACACCCTGTTTGGGTCCTGCTTTTCGGCCCAAACAGGTTATATGGTTGTAGGTGTGGATAAGGATTGTGGTCCTTCTACCTTAGGTTCTTGATTTCTGGTTAGTGCTGGAGAGCATGAGACCGAGCTTAGGCTTACAATGCTGCTGGATTTTAATGTTTGCTTTTAGTACTTGGGTTTCAATTGTATTTCAGCAGGTTTCTTTGTTTACTGCTTCCATATATACATGTACCATGACGCATCATTTTTATATTATACATTGCTTCTAATATTTGGTTTCAGTTGTTGTATACTGGTTACTTCTTCTGTTATTGTTTATTATTTTCCTTCCACTGTATACTTTACCAAATGAGGGCAAAGTTTCCCCACTAACTCACCAAGGCCCTAGCTGCTAGTTGGAAACCTCAGGCATTTGGGGAAACACGCTTGAGGTCATGTGGAGAACCGATTATGGGGCCCCAGTTGAGTGGCTCCGGATTCGGGTCATTACAAAGTGGTATCAGAGGAGTTTTCCTTATTTTCTATTTCTTACTTTTTGGCGACAATAGATAGGGATATGAAGGAATGGGTAGTTGATACTTAACTGTGCCCGTGAGTAATTAACCTGTGTACAGGAAAAAGCTATATTACCTCGTGATTGCAATTTTTAGTTTTTTCAAGTGTTACAGTTGATTATATTTCACCGTTGGGTGATATACTTGTTTTGTGCTGTTACAGTTTATATGATTTCGGTTCTATTTTGTTGCAACCCGATGAGATGAGGGTATTCCATCTCATGCATCATATAGGAACTGGTTAGAAAATCACATATCATGAATTTTACCATGCCATCTAGGGTGCGTTAGAAATTTCCTGCTGTTGTGATAGATTTCGTGATAGATTATGTATGATGTTGTGATTTTTGTTGTGATAGAGATACCTGTTATGATGATAGAGTGTTTTTTTATCTTACAACGTATTTATCATGGACTCCAAGCTTTGGTCTTAGAGGTGTTATGGGCCCTCGAGGATCAGAATTTGGCGGATCATGGGATTATCATACTGTTTATTTGTTATATGAATTGTTATGATGTTAAGATTTGATTTGTAGGGAGTATGGGCCTCCACGGATCGAAATTTGACACATAGATTTTGGTTTTCAGGGGTTTTCAGTGGTTTTGGGGCGTTTTGTATACTTACTTCCCAGAAACCCAGATAACACGGCATGTGGACTTATGAACACACGCCATGTGTTCTTCTGTTTGGGAATAACTACTTTTCACGGTTACACGCCATGTAATTTGAAGTACACGTCATGTACTTTCCTTCCAGGTGATCCAGACGTGTAATTGAATACATGGTTTGGAAAATCTTAGGGACAACATGCTATGTACATTGTTGACACACCGTGTAGTTGTGGCCCATGTACCAGCCCGTGTGACTAACAACACGGATGAGAAAAATCTTCTGGAACACACCGTGTAGTTTAGGTTTATATAGCCCATTTGGCTGGTGTACACACCCAAGTAAAATCTTTCTAGAACACGCCGTGTATAGAGACTACACACCGTGTAACCATGTTTTTTTTCCAGTCTTAAGGGGTTTTCCTCTTCTATTCTGTTTTCACTCTTTTAAGTTTGCAACTGTGCTCGTCGTTGATAAAGATGTCCTTGAACCTACAGAGTCATGCCGCCAAGACGTCCTCCTGTTGCATGCCAGGGGTCTAAAAATGATCGTACGCCAGATATGGCACCGATAGTTATCCCGGATACTAGTGCAGAAACACAGTTCTATGAGGGATTCGTGAGGTTCATGAAAACCTTTCAGGGAGCTCAGCAACCTGCCCAGTCTATGGAAGAGCTTACGTGATTCTTCCAGCAGTAGCATCCTCCCACATTCTATGGGGATGGAGGAACTCAGGATGCTAAATCTTGGTTCAAAGCTATTGTTTTTATCTTCAACCATCTCGAGACACCCCCAGACAGAAGGGTGAAGCTCGCAACTTACATGCTGCGAGATTCCGCCAAGAGATGGTGGGATGTAGTTTCTCAGGCAGGGCGTCATCAGATAGTTGCTTGGGATGAGTTTCAGCATACGTTCTATGACTACTTCTACCCGGCGACACTGAGGGCCAACATAGCCTGAGAGTTCATGAACCTACAGGAGGGTACTCTATCAGTTATGAAGTATTCCTCTCATTTTACTAAGTTACAACATTTCACTCCCAGTCTGGGGAATGACGTGCTGTTTTTATTGAGGAAGTTTGAGGAGGGCCTCAGACCAGAGATCAGATCATAGGTGAACTTCTTATAGTTGACTTCTATTTCTTTGATAGTTAACCAAGAATTTATCACAAAGAGGAATCTGAGGGATAATGGAGCAGTGAGCCAAGGCAGTTCAGCATCCAGAGTCAGTACTCTTTCTACTGACAGCAGGAACCGCCACCGAGAGTCAACACGTGGTGACTCGAGGAAGTGAGATGTTTCTTCAGGTATCAAGTTTGTGTGCTACCAGTGTGGGAAGGATGGTCATAAGAAGCCACAATGCCCGAGGGACCCAGTGGAGTGCCGAGCTTGCGGAATGATGGGTCACCTACAGTGGTTTTTTAAGGTTCTTCTTCTAGCAGCAAGTGAAGGTGGATCTGTTTCGGCTCCACGTATAGGCGCAGGATTACCAGTTCTGCAGTAGACTAGGGGCTAGAGTTCTTTGGGTCATTTAGGCCAAGGTAGAGGTTGTGGATACGATGGTCAGACTCAGGGAGGATTAGCTCAGGGATCTCAGGCTGCTGTACAGGGCCGCGGTACTGGCCCGAGGTTTGTGGTGGAGTAGATTCATTAGGAGCAGGATCCTGGACCTTCCATAGTGCGAGGTACGATTTTAGTAGCCGCAGTTTTACCTTCTGCACTTTTCAATAAAGGAGCTTCTCATAGCTTTATTTCTATGCACACTGTGGAGAGACTTAGACTTACTATCCATACTTATGAGAGTATGATGACACTAGACACTCCCTTGGGACCTAAAACTACTAGTGTTCATCAATGCAAGGAGTGCCCCCTTGAGGTTGGTGGGTGTCACTTCATGTGGGATCTTTATGACCTAGATATGACAGGTTACGATGTCATTCTTGGAATGGACTATCTAGTTCCTATTCATGCCTTTGTTTATTCCTATTGCCACAGGGTGAGTTTCACATCACCTAAGGGCAGACCTTTTCTTCACAAGGGAGAATGGGATGTCCAAGTGAGCAGAGCTGGACCAGAGCATCATGGGTTGGGCGGTGTTACAGCCCAAATTTCTAGTTTATATCTGGACGGTCAGGGGACTTATCAAAAGAATTATCCTCCAGGGGTTGATCATTTTCCGAATGTATTTCTAGAAGACCTTTCAGGGTTGCCTCTGGAGCGTGAGGTAGACTTCTCTTTTGAGCTTGTTCCATGAGCAGAACTGGTATCCATAACTCCTTATAGAATGGATATTCTTGAGTTACAAGAGCTCAAGAATCAGTTGGAGGAGTTGCAAGCAAATGGTTTTATACGACCCAATACTTCTCCATGGGGTTTTCCTGTTTTATTTGTGAAGAAGGTGGATGGTACTTTACGGATTTGTGTGGTTTATCGGAAGCTGAACCAGTTGACGATCAAGAACCGATATCCCTTGCAAAGGATTGATGATCTTTTTGATCAGCTTAGAGGATCCAGGGTGTTCTCGAAGGTCGACTTGAGATCCGACTATCATCAGTTGCGTGTCAGACCATATGATATACCTCTTACAGCCTTTCGGAGTAGGTATGATCTGTACAAGTATTTGGTTATGCCGTTTGGTCTCACGAACGTGCCAGCATTTTTCATGGCACTGATGAACAGAGTTTTCCATCCTTACTTGGATTCCTTTGTGGTGGTTTTCGTGAACGATATCTTGGTGTACTCTCACACTCGACATGACCATGCTTCCCATATTGAGATCGTATTGAGTACAATGAGAGAGCATCAGTTATATGCTAAGATCTCAAAGTTCCACTTCTGGATGGATGAGATTCACTTCCTGAGTCATGTCATCTCAGAGACAGGAGTATCAGTAAACCCAGAGAAGGTGAGAGCAGTAGTTACCTGGGAGCAGCCAAAGAATTTCTTCGAGGTACGGAGTTTCTTGGGACTAGCTGGTTACTACATGCGGTTTATACAAGACTTCTCATGCTTAGCAGCACCATTGAAGGTATTGACTAAGAAGGGGGTGAAGTACGTTTGGTTAGAAGCCTGTGATTCATCCTTTCAGGAGCTGAAGGGGAGATTGAATTCAGCACCGATTCTAGTTCTACCAGAGCTGGGCAAGAGTTATACAGTTTTCTGTGATGCATCTGGCATCGGGATTGGAGCAATGCTTATGCAGGAGTATAGTGTTGTTGCATATGGATCTCGGCAGTTGAGGTCACATGAGAAGAACTCTCCTATGCACGAACTTGAGTTGGCTGCTGTTGTTCATGCTTTGCGTTGCTGGAGACATTATCTCTTGGGAGATCATTTTGTGGTATATACTGACCACACGAGCCTCAAGTATATCTTTACGCAACATGACTTAAATCTGAGATAGCAGAGGTGGGTTGAGTACCTATAGTCTTTTGACTTTGAACTTGCTTATACGCCTAGAAGAGGAAATGCTGCAGCAGACACACTGAGCAGGAGGACTCAGTTACAGGCAGTTCAAGAGGCCAGCAATGAGTGGCATCTTATGGCTCTATTCTCTGAGATGCATTTGGAGGTGCACGAAAAACAGGGAAAGACGGTTCTTTCTTCTATAGCTGTTACCTCTACTTTTATGGATCAAGTTCGAATGAGGAAGCTATCAGACTCAGAAGGACTAGTCCTACAGGAGGGTGTGTCAGGTGGAGACCCTACTCCGGGGTGGACAGTAGGTGATGATGAGGTGTAACATTTTCATGGCCACGTATGGGTTTCAGCAGAAATACATGAGGAGCTGATGCGGGAGTTTCATGCTTCAGCTTGGGCAGTTCATCCTGGTGTCACAAAGATGTATCGAGACTTACGTCGTCAATATTGGTGGCCAGGTATGAAGAAGGATGTGGCTGGTTTTGTTATGCGGTGTTCCACCTGTCAACAGGTGAAGGCAGAGCATCAGCGACCAGCAGGGCTTTTGCAGCAATTACCCATTCCTGAGTGGAAATGGAATAATGTCCCGATGGACTTCGTGACAGGGTTACCGAGGTCTCCTCAAGGGAATGATGTGGTTTGGTTTGTTGTTGACCGGCTCATGAAGGTTGCTCATTTCTTTTCGATCAAGGAGACCTTTAGTGTGGATGATATTAGGAGGTTGTACATTCATGAGGTGGTACAACTTCATGGGGTTCTGAACACTATCATTTCAGATAGGGACACCCACTTTACTTCACATTTCTGGTAGGGGAAATAGAGGGATTTGGGTACATAGGTACTTCTGAGTACAACTTACCATCCCCAGACAGATGGCCAGTCAGAGTGCACGATTCAGGTGATGAAAGACATGCTGCGAGCATGTGTCCTTGATTTTGGACATTCTTGGGAGAAATATATACCACTAGTGGATTTTTACAATAATAATAGTTTTCAAGAAACTATTCAGATGGCACCTTACGAGGCTTTGTATGGGAGGCCATGCCGATCACCCTTGTGTTGGATGGAGGCAGGAGAGGGAGCTATGCTGGGACCTTGTCTTGTTTAGGAGACTAAAGAGCAGGTGGAGTTGATTCAGAAGAGGATGGCTACCGCACAGTCTCAGCAGAAATCTTATGCTGATCAACGGAGACAACCTTTGGTGTTTAAAGTTGGAGACCAGGTTTTCCTGCGTGTTACCCTGAGGTTGGGACATAATAGGATTAGGAGATAGGGAAATCTTTCACCGAGGTATGTCGGACCATTTGAGTTTATGGAGAGAGTCGGGCTGGTTGCTTACAGTTTGTAGTTACCTTAGAGGTATCAGGCTATGCACGACGTCTTCCATGTTTCTTAGCTTCGACGATATTTCTCACACTCGTCTCATGTTTTCCAACCCGAGGAGGTTGAGTTGGAGTAGAATTCATCTTTCGAGGAGCATCCTATCAGGATTGTCGATCATAGTGACAAGGTTCTCTGTGGGCATTCTATTCCCCTGGTATGGGTGCTATGGAAGCACGGGAGAGTACAGGACGAGACTTGGGAGAGGGAGGCTGATGTATGATCGCAGTGGCCAGAGTTGTTCGAGGTTTCTTCTCCTACACCGCATTAGGAAATTCGGTGAAAAATTTCTTTAAGGGGGAAGGTTGTAAGAACCCAGATCTTCTTTTCAGGTATGTGACCCCCTTGTTTGATGTTTTCTTGTTTTTTTAAAGTTAAGGGTGACTTGGGGGTGCGTTTGGGTGTAATTTTAAGGAAATCTAAAGGGTGATAGCTTTCTCACGGTTGGCGCACGGTTTGCCTAAACCGTGCGGCCAAACTGTGCAAGGTTGGTTTTGGAGATAGTGGATAATGCCTGGTTAGCGCACAGTTTGTCTAACCATGCGGCCTAACCGTGTGAGGATTGTTTGACAAGACAGAAGCTAACGCACGGTTAGCGCACAGTTTTTCAAACCGTGCGGACTAACCATGCGTGCACTTAAATCTAGATCCTAAATTTATGGATCTAACTCTTTTTTGCCTTTAATTGCCTTTTTTAAGCTCCTAATCGGCCATAACTTGGGATTACTCTCCCTTGAAGGTTGGAAAAATTCTCCCAAACATTCTGGAGGCGATCCGAAGGATTATCTTGGAAAATCGAAGCCGGATTCTTTAGGTATGTGATTTTTATCCTTTCTTGATCGTTTTCTTAGATCTACTTAGATCTTCTTCTCCTCTTCCCTCATTTTCTTAGATCTACGCCCTTTATGGGTAGATCTAAGTGTGTAGATGCCAAATTTGACGAGTTTGGGTCTTGATCTTGTTAGGAGAAGGAATATAAGGCAGGTTCTTGGAGAATCAACCCGATTTTCTTGTGCATTCTTCATTATTGGGGTTTTCGTCAAAACCTTCAAGGTAGGTGGTTTGATGCCTTACATTAAATGTCTTTGAGTTTTTGTGAAAAAGTGTCGAACACCCATGTATCGGGTATCTAGGGTTAGGGTTTTGATCCTGTAATATTATCTACCTTAGATTTCTTGTGTACTTTAGGCTGTTAGATGAATAATTATTGCCTGTTTTCATGTATGAGGATCACACCATGGGTGTTTTCCTTGTTTTGGATGTTTATCGCCATTTGTCTTAGGTTTTCTATGAGGAAAACCTTGTTACACTGATTGCCTGCCTTGATATGGATAATTTCATGTGTTGCCTACAGTTTAAATGTTTTTGATGCATTGTAGCTATTAAACAAGTAGTTTTTTGAACATACTTAGGGCTGCTACGAACCGGTTACGTACTATTGCTTTTACTCAAGGCTATGGGAACCTGGTGTAGCAAGACCATAAGGGGAATTGATGTTGAGTGCTTCCTCAGAGGGCCTATTTAATTATTACCACTATGAGACCATAAGGGAGATTTACTTTGTGCTCTCTCAGGGGGTTGATAAATATCGAATCGAGACTAAAGGGGGAATTAGACGTAAGTTCTTCCTCATAGAGTCTGTAGTATCACTGCAAGACCATAGGGGGAATTGATGATGAGTGCTTCCTCAGAGTGTATTTGACTTTGTTGAATACTTGACCATAGGGGTCTGTCCGCATGAGCGACCTAGAGGGTCAGCATGATAAATTAATGTTTGGTTGGTTGTGACGAGTCCACCAAGCCAAAGAACAAGCTTGGGTTCTGTACTGCTTGTTATTTAGGTAGTCCACTGAGATACCTGTTGTGTTACTTACTATGCCTTTGGATTATAGAGTTGTTTGCTAGATTCCTTGGTTGATAATTAAATGATTGAATTAAATTAATAAATAAATGTGATTGGAGTTTTTTAGGATTGTTTACTCAGTGTACTCATGTTTCTCTGCTACATTTTTTTCATTTACTTTTACAATATTTCTCACTGACAGTAGGGCACAGATCTTGTGGTGGTTGCCTACTAGGATTAGTCTCACACCATGTTTGGGTCCTGCTTTTCTACCCAAATAGGTTATATGGTTGCACGTGTGGATAGGGATTGTGTCCCTTATACCTCAGGTGCTTGATTACTGGTTAGAGATGGAGAGCATGGGACCGAGCTTAGGCTTGCGATGCTGCTGGAGTTTACTGTTTACTTTTAGTACTTGGGTATCAGATGTATTTCTGCATGTTTCTTTGTTTACTGCTTCCACAGATACATGTACCATGCTGCATCATTTTTATATCATACATTGCTTCTATTGTTTGGTTTTAGTTGTTGTATACTGTTTACTGCTTCCGCTGTTGTTTATTATTTTCCTTCCACTGCATACTTTACCAAATTAGGGCATAGTTTCCCCACTGAATCACCAAAGCCCTCACTGCTATTCGGCAGCCTCTGACATTTGGGGAAAGATGCTTGAGGTAATGTGGAAAACCGGGTATGGGGCACCAATTGAGTGTCTCTAGATTCGGGTCATTACATACTCTATTTTGGGCTTGGGATGACCTCTCTTATACCCTATTTTGGGCTTGGGATAACCTCTCATGTACCCTTTGAGCTCATATAAAATTAATCATTACCCAATGCATTGAAGATATATATAGGTCCTACTAACCACATAATGAAAAGAATACACACATTTTCGACAATATCATAAAAAATTCATCATAAATTACAAAAAACTAGAATTTAACAATGTTTTTATCCAAATTTTTGAAAAATGTGACTAATTTAGTGATGTTTTTTAGAAACTTTTAAAAGCATAGATAATTTTAAATTTAGTGATGTTTTTAAGAAAACATGGCCATTATAGAGATATTTTTTACTATTGTTTTAAAACATGGATAATTATACATAAGTATAATTCTATTAATCTACACACACACATAGATATATATAATTTTAATATTATATGTATATATTTTTATTTATACAAATAAATTAACATATATATTTAAATATTATAATATTTATATATATAAACACACACACACACTCTCAAATATATATATATATATAAACACACACACACACCCACACACATATATAAATATATATTTATATATAAAAAACACATACACATTTTAAATTTAGCAATATTTTTAAGAAAACGTGCCTATTTTAGTGACATTTATACCTGTATTTTAAAACATGCATAATTATATATATAATTATAATTATACTAATATATATATATATATATAAATATAAAAAATATTATTATAATTATATATATATATATTTATAGTGACATAGAAATACATTAGCATATATTTAAATATCATAATATATAATATATATATAAACAAACATACAAATATATATTTATATATATATATACACACAAACACACGTATAAATACATAAATACATACATATATATATATATATATATAATATAAACACACAGAGACAGACAAACACACACACACACATGTATATATAAATATTAATTATTTATTAACATGGGTTACAACCCAACCCAGATCAGAAAACCGATGTGGGTGAGGTATCAATGGGTGCTTCAGTTTTGTAATACCCTATACTAGTAATAAATATTATATATATACAGATATATATATATATATATATATAATATTAATTATTTAAATTCTGAAATATATTAATAAGTGTATAAAATTAGGATAGTATAATTTTATATTCAAAAATCATATAGGTGAGTTGGTCTGGTTGTGACATGTTTATCGACCATTCTTGGATTTGATTCATATTGGGGGACTCTCATTCTGGTGGGGTTGGAAAGGTAGGGTGACATCATTGTGATTTCCTATGATCTAGGTGTGTTATTTAGTGTTCTAAGGGAGACATGTGGTCAGAGGTGGGAGGTGTGATGTTTGCTGGGAGGGAGCATGAGCTGGCGTCATTGATGATTTTTTTATGAATTTTTATCTAATGAAATTTTATATCATAAATTTCCAAAAAATAGAAATGTTTATAGAAAATGTGGTTAATTAATAACTAATTTACCAATGTTTCTAAAAAACATCAATAAATAGTGTGTTTTTAATCAGTGATTTAGCGACATTTCTATAAATGTTGCTTAATGGATCATTAGCAGTGTTTATAAACATCATTGATTTGAAATACCAAATCTAGAGATGTTTTTTAAAAACATGAGTAATTCATTAGAAACATTTTAAAATGTTGATAATTTGAAACAAATGTTACTAAAATACATTTTTTATAATGATATCATAACCCATGAAAAGAAATGGGCTTCATAACACATTTATCATATTAGAAACCATGAAAAGAAATGGGTTTCATAACACATTTATCATATCAAAACCAATAGGAATGGAATGAGTTTCATAAACATCTTGTTATCATAAACATAAAATATATAGGGGTAGAATAAAGATGGTATCATCAGATCATATCCCCAGTAAAACTTAAGCAACATCAAACGATTTTATATTTGATGGAAAATAATTTTTAAATGATCAGGGTTATCTAGCTAACCCTTAAAATTGTCCGTAAGAGTCTATTTATAGAGGCTAAATAGGTTAGGATTTTAATTAAAATAATTAAATAAATATTTTAATTTATTTAATGATTTTATCCATAATGATGCCTAAGATAAACACCCAATGCTGACTAATATTATATCTTGCCTAGGGTAAAACCCAAATTTCATACTCAACTATGGTCTTATATTTCCCATCCGAGTCCCCATTTGGGAGTTATTATACTATTTTAGGAAAACTACCTACATGTGATATAATATATTTAGTATTTTTATTATATCGGTATCAAGGTTCACCGGGCCTTAGAATCTCATTCTGTTACAGTAAATGGATCCAAAAATATTATTAAATATGTTTCAATGATTTACATGTAAAAAATAAAGGTATTAAATTATCCCCATATTCGGTATTTTCATCTCAAAAAGAGAAAAGGACTAATAAAAAATATGTAGGTACTGAACTTGCATTTGGGTCTCCCACTCCCATGTGCTCTTCTGAAAATTATCATGCTACCACCAAACACACACCAAGGGAATCACTCACCCATGGACAATATTCTCTTAGAGATACTTGATATCCACTGAGTAATTCACAAAGGTAGCTCCATCCTCAATGTTAATCTCACCTCCATCGATAACATGTGATGGTCATGCACATACCTCCTCAAATATGAAATGTGGAAGATGTCATGTACTTGGTCTAAATGAAACATTAGGGATAAGTGTTATTCCACCTCACTGACCCTATATAGTATCTGAAAAGGCGTAATGAACCTTGAAGACAACTTTCCACCTCGATTAAATATCCACAATCCACATCAAGATGAGACCTTCAAGAACACATGGTCTCCATCCTTGACCTGAAAATTCCTCCATCATCTATCTTCATAGGGATTTTGATAGCTCTAGATAACCAGCATCCTCTCTTGAATGTTATAAACCTTATCTATCACCACTTGCACCAACCCTGGGCCCATGAGTGCAAACTAACATGGATTATTCCAAAATATTGGTGACCTATAGGGTCACCCATACAAGGCCTCTAATGGTTCCATACCAATGGTGGAATGGTAGATAATTTGTATGAAAACTCAACCAAGGTTAGGTGATCCTCCTAATTATGACCAAAGTCCAACATGGAAGCTTGCAACATGTCTTATAGAACCTAATGGTCTGATCAATCTATCTGTTAGTCTAGGGGAGAAATTTTGTGCTCAAATGAAACAGAGTCCCAAATACCCCATGGAATCCTCTCTATGATTGTGACATAAATTGAGGATCATGGTCTGAAAAAATCATCAAGGGATCTTTATATATTCAGACAATCTCCTATATATAAAAACATCTCAAGTACTCTACTGAACTCTTCTCTTGGATAGTTAGAAAGTGGGATGACTTGGTGAGTTAGTCTACTATCACCTAGATAGAATTATGTCCTATAGAAATATGTGGTAATCCCATCATGAAGTCCATAGATATATCATCCCACTTACACTCTAGCACCTTAAGAGGTTTCACTAAACCTTCTGTAACCCTGTGCTCAGCCTTTACCCACTGACAATTGAGGCATCGAGAGACAAACTCCACCACACCCTTCTTTATCCCTAGCCACTAGAATTGATGTCAAAATTTCATGGTACATCTTCGAAACACCTAGACGTACCTCCAAGGGGGGATATATGAAAATCACTCATAACCTCCTCGAAAAATATCCCTGGTACCTTCATCTATCCTCTAAAAAGGATTATGTGCTCCCCACCTTCAGAAAATCCATTAAAAGCATGTCCAATGTATATCTAAGAACAGAAGGTCTCATAGTCAGTATCTAAATGGTGAGCCTCCCTAACAGACTATAAAAATAGTGGAGTAACAACCATTTAATTTACATAAACTTCACCATCCTTATTCTCTAAGGACAACTACAATGAGGATTAATACTCTAACACCATATTCAAGAACTGAGAACAAGATCTCTTACTGAGAGAATCTTCCACCATGTTCCCTTTCCTAGGAGTATATGCTATCTTGAATTCATAACCCTAGAGAAAATATAGCCATCATCTCTATATAAAATTATGATCCTTATGAGAGAATATATACTTGAGACTCTTATGGTCAAAATAGATGATAAACTACTCACCCATAAGGTAGTGTTTCCAAATATTCAAGGTGAAGACTACCACTACCAAATATTGATCATGGGTCACATAGTTCTACTCATGCGGTTTCAATTACTAAGACCCATGGGAAATCACTACCTTCCTTTGCATTAGAACACAACCAAGTTTAGTCACTGAGTCATCGTAAAACACTATATATTCGAAACCCTCCTCTATAAATCTCAAGATGGGGGATCCCTTCAACCTATATTGAAAATCTTGAAAGGCATTCCAGAACCTCTCCATCCACATGAAAGGCTTCACCTTTCGGGTCAAAGTAGTCAAAGGTAACGATATCCTAGATAAACTGAGCACAAGTCTCATGTAGTCACTATATAACCCAAGGAAGCATTGTACCTCATTAATGCTCTTGGGTGGCTCCCAAGATAACACTTCCTTGAACATTTTCAGGTCCACTAGTACACCATCAGATGAGATAACATGTCCAAGAAAGTGGATCTCCAAAATTCAAAACTGAAACTTCTATATATTACAATAAAGATGGTTCTCTTGAAGTATGCCTAAGACTATCCTCAAGTGTCTTGCATGCTCTTCCTCAGATGCTGAGTACAATAGAATTTCACTGATGAAGACCATAACAAACTAGTATATAAAAGGCTAGAAGATCTAGTTCATGAGTCCCATGAAAACTAATGGGGTTTTCATCCCACCAAAAGTAATCACTAAGAACTCATATTAACTATAGTGAAATCATAATGGTGTATTTAGTATATCTTCAACCCATACATGAAGCCAATTATAGCCTGATCTGAGGTATATCTTTGAGAACCATATCACCCCTATAAACTAATTGAAGAGGTTATATATTCTTGGTAGTGGGTAATTATTATTTATTGTCACATAGTTTAGGCACCAATAATCTACACACAATTCTCCAATACTCCTTCTTGGTGAAAACAACTGGGGCCACCTAGGGTGACACATTGGGTCTATAAAACTCCTTTCTATGCCATTACTCTAATCCAATATGATATTGTATATATTATGTAATTCCTTGGGTGGAATTATATGCATAAGTCTATCTATCGATGGGGATTTAATCCTAAAACATCCTCAGGAAAGATGTCCCCATACTCTGCCACCACTACAAGAAGATGAATACCCATAGTATTCACTACACCAAGGGTAATTATAGCCAATTGGTGAGTAATCAACTGTACCCACTTATATATGAACCCATCATGTTCTTCCTAGGTTTTCTTCCCACCCACAAAAGAAAACCTTATCCCATCACCATAGAAACACCATATCCTCCACCTAAAGTAGTTAATATGGGCATGAATTGTGGATAGCTAGTCTATGCATAAGATGTATTTATAAGGCCCCATCACCTCTCTAAAGATATCTCATAAGATGCTATCACCTCCAAGAGTTAGGTCATAATGTCAGAAGAAGTTTTTGATTATTGAGTCACATCTGATAGGAGTCTACAAGTGCAAGGGTTGAGCCAAGGTATCAACCAAAATCTCTAAGTATCAAACCATAGAAGTGGAAAGAAATGAGTTTCTTGAACCAATGTCTACTAGTATTGTAGATAAAATAGAGAAAACCATATCATACCTATAATAATTCATAGAGCCTCAGAGTTGAAGAACTCCACTGATTACAACTATCCTCATACCTGACCACCAACTATCTAAGCCTGGTGTGGACCACCTAGGTCTTGTGGCGACAATAGGTTAATTTTTATACCACCTACTCTTACTCTACCCACTAATTTTCCTCATCTTACACCTTCAATACTTGATTTATCATACTTATATTGCTATATAGGTGGTCCATCAATAGCCTCTTTATCATTTGAATGATGGGTTGGACAATCCCATGCGTGATGTCCCCAACTATCATAAGAGAAACACTGCCTATATATCGGCTGACTAGAACCATCATGAGTGAGTGGAACTGCAAATAATCTATCATGAGACAATCTCCTAAAGCCTCTCGCATGCCCAAATCCACATGTATTACATTGGCTACCAGTTGTAGATGTCTCATCTCTTGGGTGCCCACTACCCACCCCCACTATTAGTGTCTACTCTACCAGAAATCTCTCCCCCACTAAGGCCCACTCAAGTAATCCAACATATGAGGGAATGAAATTAGATACCACTCCATCCCTTATATATATATGTAATCCTCTATCGAAGGTCCATGCTCTAAAAAATATATATAGAAACTTATCTAGAGAGTATCATGAGAGGTTAGTGAACCTCGCCGAAAACTCTGTCATGGTCATGCTACCCTAGTACAACTGCATAAGTTCCTAAATGCGCACCGATTGTAACATAGTTGGATAAAACTCTTCCCTGAAGAGATGATAAAAATATAACCAAGGAAGATCCATATCATCATGTGATTGAGTCACCATACTCTACCATTTCCCAAAATATCCCTAAATAAAACTTGCTAATATGACCACCATCTGATTTGTAGGTGTTCTCATAAGGAGAAAAACTTAGGTAATTGCCTCAAGATAGTCCTCAGATGCCTGGGGATCTGGATCACCCCAAAACCTAGAAGATTTATTCCTATGAAACTAATGGATTATACTTAGCCTATATACATCCTCAACCAGTATTTCTAGCGCAACCTAATACTCAATAGGTGGAGGAAAAAATGTAAAACCATGTAGAGGTACCACCTATTATACATGACCCTACACTTAATCCTATTAACTTGGTGGATCATAATCACGATCCTGAAGTGGAATAATAGATAGCTTTCTTCTCCGAGGCATCCTAAAATAAATAAGATACACCATGGTCAATGAGTATATTTGGGGAGCTGACTTAAGAAGGACATGAAAACCAAAACACATTTCAATATGATGCATGTACCAATGTTTTTCTAGAAACCATTTCCTACATGTATCAATTCAACAAGTAGGTTATTAGAGTCTTGGTGAACGAATACATTTTACACCACACCAACACTAGAGTCTCTAGCCTGCAATTCAAATTCAAAACACTCTAACACTATTTCCCTAGTTTAGTAACCAAACCTCATAGCTAGATGAAACTCTAAAATTTGGTCCCAAGGTAGAACCGATTGCATTGATACCACTATTTTATGACCCAATCCAGCAGGGCCCACCTGGTCAGTAGTAAGATAAGTGTGAAAATTCCAAGCCTACCTCCAATAGTTTAGGGGTAGGAGACCAGTTCCAAGAAGGCATATCACACACATATGAGGCATTATCCTAAGGTATCTATATGTACACACACATATCCAAGCCCATATAATGATAAAATAAAATTAAAACTAATACCAATACATTCATATATCTATATCCCTAGATCATAGTATAACAAAAGTAATGGAAAGAATAAGGTCCAAATACAAGCCCTCCAAAACTAGAAATAAATTCCAATTTTATCATAAGGAGGGGACTGCAATCAAAGTAACACTGATATGAACCTTTACTTTTCTATCCTAAAACTATGATCCACCTTCTCCTTGTCCCCCCAAGACTCTATAAAAAGACCTATAATCTTACTAAGACATGAAATGTGTGGACAAAACCCATATAGGGGTGAGTATAATAATACCCAGTAAGAAACACCAAAAATCACTAAACATAAAGAATTAAGAGTAGTCATATCAATAATACATAGATATTCCAGTAATGATATGAGACATAATGATAATCCAAAAATCCATATATACTCATAATAGACTCTTATTCCCAAAGAAGTATGAACTATAAACAATACATTGAATTCATCTATAGGATTCAAGGTAATGCTTGTCTGGCCAAACTTACTCTATGAGCTATACTGTCACTGATGGCACTCATATGAGAGGTCATGCTCGTCGGGTCTCACAAAAGAAGAACTCACAGGATCTATCAAGATCCCATCATCTAGGTAAGAGATCACAACTAGGGCCACTGGGGGGACACCAAAAACCCTACTGAATCATACTACTAGATGGGGATCAACGCCCCATGAATGGTGGTTACGCTAATGCCATGAACTCTGTTTAGGATAAAGAAGGAATGATATTGGATCCCACCCTAGTCACACAAAGGGATATGACAAACTCTTTCAGATACTAAAACCATAGAGGGGTTCAAAACCCTATGTTTAGGATATAATTACACACTATACCCTCATAGGGATGGAAAAATCACACTCAACTAAAATTTAAGTACACTGAAGAAACGAAGGGCTCCAAAATGCCTTAGAGGAAGCACACGATATGTATAGAGGATACACATTGTGTACCTATAAACCTAGAATTGTCTATTTTCATGATTATGTTCCTATACCTATGTCCATATACAAAGGTCGTTCCCTTTTACATTTCCATATTTGAGCACTTTTCTATGTTTAAGTACTTTTCCATGTTCGAGTACACAGATGTGCTCATGTACACTACTTGTGCATGTGTGCCTAGTTTTGTTTGTGTTCGTGTACCCTCCCAGGTACATGTATGTTCATCAACACCAGATCACACATTGTGTGTCACATGTCACATAGTGTTTGATATTTTATTTTATTCATGAACCATATAACCACAACCAGGGTCCCCACATGAAGTGTGTTCTTTGGGGTAGAGGTAATGTGACATGGGATTTTCCATAATACTGTGGTTCCTTCACTCATCTTCCAATTTCACCACTACAACCACTACTCCTTCCACATATGAAATTTATATTAGATCTTATTTGAGCCTCACCATCACTAGTGACTAGATTATGACAACCAAATCATATTAAGAAAAGTTCATCGTCGAACCGCACCATCATAACATATCAAAACATGAATATAGAACCTCAAATCTTATTACATCACCACAATCATCTGTACACACCACTACCATGACATTAATCATATATATGAACCAATGGTATCAATCCATTATGCTAAAAAGTGATTGCACAATGATCACTTATTGGGTAATCATCGAATCACCGATCAAAGAAACACAGATAACGAATGTGCGAAGAATGGGGTAGAAAAGCACAAACTTCAAAATGTGGAATGAACATCAGGAGTTTTTTGGGATGGACTTGATTAATTATAATTATAAATAAAAATTAATAGTTAAAATAAATAATAAATAATAATTCCATATAATCCAAGGTAGATAAACCTACCCCAACAACATGATTGACCCAAAATTCAGTCCGTTGGTTGATTTGATATCCATTCTTCATGGGATAATAAAATGGGGAAATAAAAACAATAAAAAGTTTACCACCCTTGGGTTAGGATCGATCGCTAATGAATAATTAATTTTAATTTATGTCACTTGCTATATCCACTAATCCTGCTATCGTTGGTAATCCTTACAGTGTACTAATAACCAATCCATGATTCTGACATCCACCAATGCTCTACTACACCCTCCTCTCAATTATACAGGTTATGATGCTAACCCAAAAAAATTATCCATAAGCATTTATTTATATAGGTTAAATAGGTTATAATTTTAATTAAAATAATTAAATAAATATTTTAAGTTATTTAATTATTTCTCCCATGATGGTGCCCAAGCCAAACACCTGACGCCAACTAAGATTAAGTCATGACTAGGGTAAAACCCATGTTCTAGATTCAAAAATGATATCATATTTTCCATTATATTCTCAGTTCAAGTATTATTCCAATATTTTAAGAAAATTGTGTGTTGATGATATAATATATTTAATATTTTTATTATATCATTATTGAGGTTCTTCATACCTCTAAATCTTGCACCATCTCACCGCCTGACTATGAAAATATTATTGGATATATTCCAAATCATTAAATGGAAAAAATATATATGTAACATTATGGTTATTTTGAAGGAGATAAATCAAGGTAAAATTGTGAATAAGGAAGAGGAGGATCTTTAGAGGGACTTATCATGGAAGAAATCCCTTGAAACCAAAGATAAAACTGCTAAAAATAGAAAAAAGAAGAGAGGGGACTCCCAATTATGTCATTTATGGTCTATTAGAATGGGAGGGGGAGATAAATGAGGGGTGGAGACTTAAAATTGAACATTTTAAAAAGTTTAAATTTCACTTTTATTGAATCTGGGTAGGCCACATGGTTTGGCCACACATTTTTCAAAACCGTGCAACAATTGTGTTCATGACACTACTTAGCCAAAGACCACTCATGTGGTTTAGATTAGGTATCCATATAGTTGGATTTTTTCCAACCATGATAAATAGAACTATCAAATTATAAAGCTGATTCATATGCTTTTTGTATGGTTTACCAAATTTTGCACAATCCATGCACTATAACTCAGACTCACCTGGAGTATGACATGGTTTCCACTAGGATATGCATAGTTTGGACCGAACCATGCACCACTTATATAGACAAGAAATACATAGAAAAAAATGAAATGAAAACCCAAATTTAAAGTGGTTACTATATGGTCACCTCTAATCCTTGCATGAAAACCCTTCATAGAAGGAAAACTCAAAACTTTTCCAAGTTCCAGACTGAAACTGATCATAAATTTATAACGACCCTCAACCACAAAAAATAACATAAAGTCAAAACATAATCAACGTTTTAGGTGTCACAATAGTCTAGATACATATCCCCTTAATAAACTATCATAATTCATAAGTGTAAGGTGTGTGATGGTGAGACTATTATGGGGTGTCTCAACTAACATTGATCTAGTGGCGATCTCGAGTAACTTAAACTTCTCCCTTATTCAATTAATATCAAGCCTTACTTGTTGGAGATCTTATTGAGTTTGGTCAAGGGAGAACCCCCTTAATTTTTTCTCCCTCATAATTTATAATAAATGGTCTTTAAAAGGAATGGTATTACTAGTTGATGATGTCATTTCTCTCTTTTGTATCAATTATATTTTGTCATTACCCATCATATAAATTAATTCTAATGGTAACATTTTTATTGATGGACATAGCGTTCATCTTGACCAATATTCATATCGACCAATAGTTAAGTAATGATTATATCCTAAAAGTCACTTTTCCCTTTATACCCTATATATACTCTACCACTCTCATACCTTAACATTCGTTACTTCTCTTATAAAGGTTATACAATTCCCTGGATAATGTCTATCATATTATTAACTCTTTTATTTTATTTTTTTATAGTATGGGAAATCTTCGTTGGTGAATTAAAGATTATGGATTTTACATTCGTGTGAACATTGTTATTTTTTGTATATATCCCAATATTTTTTCTAGTTATTACATTCAATATTAATTCATGATATGTAATGTTCTTATGAAAGGTAATAATCTTTCTATATAAAATAATAAATCAGTCATTATAAAATAAGAGTTCTTAAAAATATAAATGAATTTAATAGCGGTAAAAAATGGGATTCTAAAATTGGAAGAGGGATATAGGGAAAGAAAAAAGGGTATAGTATCAAGAGGAAATAAAATTTTAGAGTGCCCTTAAAGGGGTAATGGAAGGACCCTTCTATAAGTGGAGAGAATGAAATTTTTGTAAGTATAACCTCTTAATATAAATGGAATATATTATTCACATAGATATTGGTTTCAAAAGTAGATAATAATGAATATGAGATAATTTTCAATCGATTCACACCTCAACCAATTATTTGGAGACATGTTTTAACTCGTTTACACTTTGTTAAACACCCTTTACCACAATTCACCTTTACCGTGGTAACTACATTTTTAACCATGATAACTAATATTCACAAATAAAAATAAAAAATATATTATTACCTAATTTAGAAATTCTAATTTAAAATATAAAAACCATTTTATCAAATAAAATTTCAAAGGGTGATATGAATTAATTTTAATATTAGGGCACATTATAGGTAAAAACCATTTTTAGAAAAAGTTTATTTTTAAACCTAAAAATAATGTTTAGGATAAAATTATTAATGTTGTTGATTTCAAAGAAATTATCTTTTTATTATTAAAAAATTATAATTTTGTTTCTTTTAAAGAAATCCAAATCTTAATTCCTCAATGAGAAAACATAATTGAAAGAAGTAGAAAAAAAAAAGTTTTTATTAAAATAAATATTACTTAGGATTCAAGATTCTAAGTATGAGTTTTCTAAATTTAACATATTATATTTTAAAAGAATATTTTTACTCCTTAAATACACTTCTAGCCATGATTTTTTTAATAATTCTTAAATTAATACTCAGTTTATGGTAATTAAAACTAAAATATTTGTAAAAAATGTATTTTGTACTATTCACCTAAAAATCAATATTTTTATAAAAATCTAAAAAATTCATCTTAAGCTAATATTTACATGTTAAATCCAAAAATGAAGTTCATTTTTTTAAATTAAAATTCTAAAATTTTGGAATTTAACTTTTAAATGGAAATATAAGATAAAATGAAAAATGTTTTTTATAGAAAAATAACTTTTTAAATGTTCATGGTTTTTATTATTACTTCCTTATAATTAAATTAATTTTGGTATTTTATTCATATAATATATTTAGTTTATTAAAATAATTCTCATAAAAAATCAATTTTATAAAAACTACATTATTAAGCAGAAGGGGATTCAATAAATATTTAGTTATATTAATTGAATTTTATCTATGTATTGGTATTAAAAATGAACTTTTTTTATTTCTATATACATTTTGAAAAGTGGTTACCTCTATACCTATAATTCAAAAACCAATTTTTGAAAATTATATTTATAAAAGTGTTTTGTGGTTCATTTTTGGTTTGGTATTTCCTACGAAAAAAGATATTTAACATAATGTTTATTTTAAGGAAGAAAATTTACTAGAAACATGAGTAACTATAATGAAAACATATTCCTTCTTTGAGTATACCCTAAATTTTTTAATATAGTAGTTATAATTTGATCTATATCATATATATTATTATTATTATTTAACCAGACTTTGTTAAGAAATGTCAAACTCCTTTTTTTATTTAGTTTTCAATTCCTTCTTGATTTTCAAAGTCTTTTAATCATTAGAAAATTTCTTTAAATCACCCAATTATTTAAAAAACATAGACTTTTATTAAATATGTTTAGATTCCTAGTAAGTTGATCACCCTTCTTTATATTCCTATTTTCTTTTTCAAGAATATACATTTTTTATAGTCATTATTTCAACTCTCTCATTAGCATAAACATTATTCAAGTTTCTTATTCTCCACTTCTAGAGTCACTTCTTGCATCACTACTAAAATTTTCATCAGTCACCTTAGTAATAAGTAGTTTCTCATCACCTTATTTATAAGTATATACTTTCCATTTATCTTCACTATCATCACATCCTTCATTATTTAATAATAATTTTAGCTTTCTATAATTAGAGATCTTTACACTCTTCCATTTAAAACTAGTCTTTGAATTTTTAGAATTATTTTTAAATTATATTCTAGGTATATAATCTTCTTAATCACTAGCTTCTTATTCCTTAAATGTTGGCCAGTTTTCTACAAAGTGTCTAATGGATCCATGTTTGGAGCATTTTAGAAAAATATTCCCCTTATACATTCATATTATCCTTCTCACTTTTCTTAAAAAGGTGACATAAGATCTTAAAACTTCTCATTTACTTATTCTTATAAGTTAGAATAGATATATCCTTTATCCTTTCTTTTTTGTAGCCTCTATTCTATTTAGAATATTTAATAGAGATATCTTTATTAGTATTTTACTTCTTGTGATAATTATACCTCCTTATCTTATAAACTATGATAATGTTATGTAAGTAATCAAGATGGATGGAATTTGGAGTATTTTTCTTCTAAATAAGTTAAATTGGAATCAAATTTTCTAGGTATAGTCCATAAGATCTTCTCAACCACAGTTGTATAATACAAAGTTTCACCAAATTTTCTGGAAATTCTTGAAATATCTATCATGAACCAGCCCAGGTACCCTGGTAACTTGATAATTGATATGGTTCTGACATGGCCCGAAGGGCATTCCTGATCCCCATGGGTCAGTGACTAGCTTCTGACATCATAAAAAATGAAAGTGGAAATAGTGTTTCCACAAACATTGTAGAAGTAAAAGAAACAAGATAGTTTTAATATAAAAATAAAATCCACTGGTAGTTTAGTACCACAAGTCAAATAGGTATAACAACCCAAGTACTATAATCAAGTACCAGGAAATAAGAAAACTACCCAAGTCCCAACTCAGATGCACTCACCAAGTCCAAGATTCAAGAGATGGAACCACCTCCAAGTGATCCTTTTCCCTTGCTAGAACCTGGAAGGAGATAATATACAAACAATATAAGGAACAAGTAGAGCGTGTTCCAAAAACTACTAATATTTCATCCAAATATTCCATAACAAATTCCAATATCAAATTAACCAAGAAAGTACTTTCAATTTTCAAATAACGAGGGTTGGAATTTCCAAAGAACATTTAAAAAAATCATGATTTACTTTTCAAAATATGGAAATACTTTATGTATTCATGATTCAAATTTCAAATGATGGAAATACTTTTCAACTGATGGAATTAAATTTAAACAAAGTGGTGCATTACAAAAATAAAACTTTTCACAAAATGGATTAAATAAACACTTTTATATAAAATAGTTTATATAGATTAAAAAGGAATAAAAAAAAGTTTACAATAATGGAATATATACATTTGAAATAGAAACAAGATAGAAACATGGTCATATGCCTAATAGGTATGGTAGTTTCAGACTATAGGGACCCGACACTATGAAATGGAAAATATGTACTTATTTCCCTTTGGGCCTAAGGCCAAAGATGACCCATAACCATTTACTAAGGGGTGTTATGTGATGATATTAATTTTTAGAATGTTGTAATTCAAAAAGTGAAGCCTGGAATAACTCACTAACTACCTAAGGTTTTCATGTACTCAAGTAGAAAACAATGATTGGAAATTTATTTCAAGACTACTTAAAATACAATTAAATCCCATTTCCAATTTCAAATATGCCAATTTTCTATTTAAAACCCATAATGAGGTTTTAATAAAAAAACATTCATTTTCACAATGATGAAACTCTAAGGTTTCCATAAAACCATTTTAAGCAATTTTTTTTAAAAATAAGGATTTGAAACCAATTCATGAAATTTCACAATCCACCTTCACAAATTAAATTCAACAATTTAATTTTCAAAAAAATATCATCAATTTCATAACAAACCCACAATTCAATGGAATTGGTTTTTTCACAATTTTCCATCGAAACCATTTCCACAATTAAATTCCAAAATTTAATTGAACCAGTTTCCATCAAATCCATAATTTAAATTAAATAATTTAAATCTCACAAATTTCCATAAACATACACTGATTCAATAGAATTTGGGGTTTTCCAATTTCATGCCAAAACCTATTTTTTACCACAAAACCCAATTCAATTAAATTGGGTTTTCAACCAAAAAATTGAAATAAATTTTATATTAATCAAGAAATTACATTTAAATCATCAATTGAATTTAAAATAGAAATTTAGGGTTAAGATGAATTGGGCATCGTAATGGAACCACCTACCAGAATTAAAGGATTTCATAATGCCAAACACTAATCTGGATTTGTCCATGAAGAATAAAGATCACACAAATAAGAATAAAACATAGGTTTAAGATCCCAAAATAGAGGGTATTAGATCCATTAATCAATACTAGGATCTATAAAACCCTAGAGAGAAGAAGAGAGATAGCGGGAGAATGAGATCAGGATGAGGAAACTAACAACGATAAGATCAAAGGGAATTACTCTAGATTTATATCAATTTTGATAGGGATATGAGGGGAAAATAATCCTTTTTGGGAGGTACAATGTTAGTAAAAACTGGTTTGGGGTCCTACCGATCCATCAGGGACCTAAAAGTTGGGTTTGGAATTGATTTTATAAAAAATGGATCACTTAAAATCCCGTATGCACGGTTTCTTGGGAAGACCCGCACAATTAGAACAAAATATGAGACCTATCCACGTGGAAATTTTAAATGTTCCACATGATTTATACAAATTGGATTCCTGGATTGACTAACCATGTGTCAACCTTGGAAAATCCCTCTACCTTGGGTTGTATGGTTTTCCCTGATAGGGAACACGGTTTGGAAAAATTGTGCGCCAACCATGCACTAGCCCATATTTTAAAAAATTATTAAAACTTAAACCTGAAATAACCCCAAACGAACCCCAACCAAAGATCTATAAAAATAAGGGTCTAGTAAGACATGAAAATAGTAACAAGATGTTACAACCTCCCCACCATTGAAACTTTCTATCCCCATAAATCATATGAATAAGATTTCATGCCAAAAAGATGAGGCCACAGCTCTTTCATCAATGCCTCCTTCTCCCACACCTCATGAATAATAGAACCATGCTTCCATAGCACACAAACCAAAGGTATCATCCTCCCATGAAGTACCTTGGTTTCTAAATCAACTCTTATGAGTGTCCATTTAGTCACAAATAAATCAGGGTCAAATTCAAGATCATGTCAGCTCAAAACATGAGATGGATCAAATAAATACTTTTATAAATGATATACATAAAACAAATTATGTATTGAATTCATCTTCCATGGAAGTTCCAAATGTTATGAAACTTTCCCCACCTACTCAATAACCTTTAAAGGTCCCATAAAATGAGTAGTAAGTTTCCTTTGCCTCCCAATCCATCGATGACCCAACCAGGGTGAAACATTGAAGAACACCTGGTCACAAACTGAATACTCCAACAACCTATAATGATGATCAACATAATATTTATATCAGCTATGTATCTTTAGTATTCTCTGAAAAATCAAATGAATATTTTATACTATCTCTTGAACCAAACTTGGTACAACCAAGGAACTTTCTCCAATCTCCAACCAACACAACAGAGATTTACAAGGCTGTCTATACAGGGCCTCAAAAGTAGCCAATCTGATTTTGGACTGGTAACTATTATTATAAGAAAACTCATCCAGTCCTAAATGATCATCCTAAGCCCCACCAAAGTTAATAACACAAGTGGGGATCATATACTTAAGAATTTGTATAGCTATTTTTGTATGGACATCCGACTGCAGATGGTATGCTACACTCAAATGAACATGAGATCCTAGTGCCTCCTAAATGCCTCTCCAAAAGAAGGAAGTGAACCAATGATCCCTACTAGAGAATATAGTAGATATAACTCTATACAAATGAATAATCTCTTTTACATAGAGATTTCCCAAATCCTTAACTTTTGTTGTATCACAAATGGGTAAAAAGTGAGATGATTTACTCAGTCAATCGATCACAACCCATATCACATTATTCTTTCTTTGAGTATGTGTAAATCCAACCAAAATTTATATAGAGATATCATTTCACTTCTAAGTAGGAACTGGAAGTGGCTGAATCAAACCCTAAGGCTTTTGGTACTCATCCTTCACCTATTGGCACATATAGTAGTGAGAGACAAACTCAGTAATTCCCTATCTCATACCTAGCCACCAAAACTGCCGACACATATCATAGAACATCTTATTGGTTCCTAGGTGTACTTCCCATTGAGAACTATGAAAATACCCCATCACATTTCCTTAATGAATATGATATCAAAAAATGATTCTGATAGCTTAGAATGCTCTATTTGGAGAACAACTACTCAACAACAGTCTCCCCACCAAAAAGATAGTCTCTAATGATATAGAACTCATCATATAGTTGTTGATCCTGAGGAATCATTTCAAGAAGAGTGAATTTCAACTAAACACTGGCTAAGAAAACCTTGACTGCTTTATCCTAAACTCAAATATGCAACTATGAAAATAGAGCCATCAAATTTCACTCTTCTGATGATTCTTTCACTACATGGATTATAAGTTTTTTGCTCAAAGTATTTTCAACAACATTCCCTTTCCTTAGGGTATAGGTGATATTGAAATCAAATGATATCAAGCATTCCACCCAATGCCTCTGGAAGAGATTCAAATATTTTTGAGAGAAGATATAACTCGGGATCTTGTGGTCATAAAACAAGGTAAAACTTTCACCATAAAGGTAATTCCACAAACTATTAAGCACGTTCATCACATATGTAAGTTCAAGGTCATGGGTAAGATAATTCTTATCATGTTTCCTAAGTTGACGAGATCCATAGGCAACGAAATGATCAACTTTCATAAGAACACATCCCAATATTGAACCTGATGCATCATAGAAGACCACATAGCCCTAATTGGCCTCTATAAGAGTTAATACTGGTGTAGTCGTTAAAAAACATTTTACCTTAATAAATAAACTTTGAAAATTATTATTCCAAGAAAACTTTACTCCCCTTTGGGTTAGAGTAGTCATCAGAGAAGACAACTTTGAGAATTCCTTAACGAACCGGTGACAATATATGGCTAAAATGAAGAACCTCCAAATATCAAAAACATTACATAGTTTCTCCCATGTCATTACATATCTTACCGTTTTAGGGTCAATTGAAATACCATGTATTGACACCACATGTCCAAAAAATTTCACTTCCTAAATCCAAAAATCAAATTTCGATAGCTTGGCATAAAGTCATTGATTTATTAGAAAACTCAAAACTGTTCTCAGATAATGTACATGATACTCATCATACTTAGAGTAAATGAGGATGTCATCCAAAAATACTACAACAAAGGTATCCAAATACTCATGGAAAATCTTGTTCATTAATTCCATAAAGACTTTATGAGAGTTGGTTAGAACAAAGGAAATAAAAAGGTACTCATAATGATTTTACCTTATCCAAAAGGCAGTTTTATGAATGCTAGATTCTTTTATTCTCAAATGATGGTAACCATAGCGAAGATCAATATTTTAGAATAACTCTTCCCTTTTCAACTATAAAAAAGATCATCAATTTATGGAAACAAATACTTATTCCTTACCTCCACTCGATTGAGCTTTTGGTAATCAACACATCGGTGAATTAAACAATCATCCTTCTTAGTGAAGAGAAACAGTTCCACCCAAGGTGACACACTCAGGCATATAAATCCTTTCTCTAGAAGATTTTCTAAATGTAACTTTAACTCTTTTATTTTAGCTACTTCTATGTAGTAAGTTGTAATTGAAACTAGTAGAGTACCAAACATTAATTCAATATAAAACTCAACCTCTATTATTGATGGAAAACCAGATAAGTCTAAAAGAAACTTGTTGGGAAACTTGAAAACAACAGGAGGGACATCACCACTCAAATATTATCCCTCTAGATAAAAATAAAACACTGATATTATTTTCTTTAACTCTAGATAAAAAGGTCTTACCCCTACTCGACCTTGGGTCCCATTCTCCTTGAAAGACATGGGACACACCATTGGGTGTAGTAAAGGAGACCCATAAAAGATAATAATCAATCGGTGATTTATTTTAAATGATCCAAGCCATCTCAAAAATGGAATCATGTGGTTTCATGTTAAGAACTAGAAATCAAAAAGCAAGCTCATCAACAAATAGAGAGGATACACATGTGGGACTACGAACACCCTACTCTCTCATCATACCAAGGGTGTAGTAAAATCAATTGCACAAGATAAAACCTCCACATGAAGATTAATAAGATTAAAAATATAGTTCAAAATAAATGAATGAGATACACCATTATCAAATAGATCAGTAATTAATAATGAAGATATTGTAATGGTACCTCTCATGGTTGATGGAACTGTTTCCACTTCCTCTAGAGACTCTTCCATTATGTGAAGTAGCTTTTCTCCAGATTCCTATGGGTAGAACCCTTATATACATGAAACTTCTGATTCATCGGTAGTTTTAGGAGGTCCTGATGATCTCATTCCACTATTAAGAGTGTAATAGATAAGGAATAATTGCTTAAAGTGCCCCTATCATCCGTAGGATCCACAGTTCTAAGGTGCCTTAGTGAAAACCCACTTTGAATTTCCTAGATTTACACACTAGTAAAAAATAAAAGGACCCCTTCTTGGTACTATAGGAGGTATAGAACAACCCTATTGTTGAGAAATATTATGATAATTATCACGATTCTATTTTCCATTGAAGGAACTTATGCTTCCACTGGGAGAGAAAGAAACTCCCAATAACCCAAACTTCTCATCCAGGTCTATTTCAACCATAAGCGCTTTTTACATCACATCAGCATAAGAAGGAAAATTCAGTAAGAAAACCTGAGAATGAATATCCTAACAGAGTCCCAAATCAAACCTCTAAGCCTTTATCTTTTCATTTTACATAACATCATGTGTGAAATTCACAAGATTAGAAAAATAGTTTTCATACTCTTTCATGATCCTATCAGCCTACTCTTGTTTGAAAAACTTTGTAGCCTTGTCCAACAACATCAATTCTATATAGAATTGTTCAATGAAAAGAACCTTGAAGTCATTCCATTATAATTCCTAATTATTCTTCGACATTACCATAGTTTTCCACCATCTTCTCAGTCCTTCCAGCATGAAGGTGTCACACTTCAATTTCATCTCATCGGATGTGTCCAAGAACCCAAACAGACCCTCCATTGTGATCAACCATTCCTTAGCCTCTTGAGAATCATTTGATCCTTTGAATGATGATAGATTCTAGCAAAGGAACTCTGGAGAACAAATCTTGAGAGCTTCCCTCTAAGGTACCAAAACTAGAGTCTGAACAAGAATTGAAGTTGGTTACTGTCCCAGAGCTTGGGCAGTGTGCACAATCACCTCAAATAGATTCAGATCCACAACAGGATTTGCTTGCTGAGGTTTAGTAGAATATTCCTCCTTGATCTGATTTTCACATATTCTCGGACGCATGTTGCTTCACAACATTAGTGGACAATAAGGAAGACATCGATTTATGATCAAACATATCAACAATGGAATTTAATCCCAAAAAATATAACAAAAAATATTTATATTTCAACCTATCCAAATAAAAATAGGCAAATAATTAGAACTAATCCACAAGATGTCTTTCCCTAACCACCCATAGTGACTTAAGGTTCACTAAGGTGAGAGGTGTCCAGACACTTTATCACAACTACCTCCTAAGTTCTGACAAGATTTCACAAAATCATACTTACTTAAATACAAAATCTAAACCTTCCTTTGATACCACAGTTTCACAAACCAACCTGGGTACCATGGTAACTTGATAACCGTTCCAATCATAAAATGTCCCAAAGGGAATTCCTTATCCCTAGTGGTCGATGACTAGAACCTGAAATCATACAAAATGAAAGTGGGAATGGTTTTGCAACAAAAATGTCAAAAGTAAAATAAATAAGACAATATGAATATCAATAGAAACTCCACTAGGAGTAATGTACCAGAATTCAAACAGGTATAAAAACCCAAGTACTACAACCAAGTACTAGAAAAAAAGAAAAATTCACAATTCAAAACTCAGACACACTCACCAAGTCTAATATTCAACAGCTGGAACCACCTCCAAGTGATCCCTTTACCTTGTTCGAACCTGGAAGGAGATAATATACAAACAATTGAAGGCACAAGTAGGGTGTGATCAAAATCTCAGTAGGATTTCAAAAAAAATATTATATAAGAGATTATAATATCAAATTAACTAAGAAAGTTATTTGAATTTTCAAATAAATAAGTTTGTCATTTCAAAATCACATTTAAACAAATCATGATTTAAATTTTAAAAGATGGAAATACTTTAGCAATTTATCATTCACATTTAAAATGATGGAAATATTATTCAAACAGTATAATTACTTGTAAACAAATTATTTATTTACAAAAATGGAACTTTTCAAAAAATTTCTTAAATAAACACTTTTATATAAAATAGTTTATATAAATTCACAAGGCATGTAAAAAAGTTTACAACAATGGAATATATACATATTAAATACAAAATAGTGAGCAATATGATCATATGCCTAATAGGTACGATAGTTCCAGGCTATAGAGACCCGACACTGTGAAACAAAAAATATGTACATATGTCCTTTTTGGCCTAAGTCCAAAGAGAACTCACCACCATAGCCTAAGGGATGTGATGTGCTGATATGAAGTTTTAGAATGTTGTTAGTCGTAAAGTGCCACCCAAAATAACTCAATAACTACCTACAGATTTCATGTTCTCTAGTAAAAAAACGATGTAAAATTTATTTCAAAACTTCTTAAAATATAATAAAATATGTTTCCCCATTTTAAATATGCCAATTTTTCATTTAAATTACCTTACTAGTTTTTAATAAAAAACATGCCTTTTCATAAAGATGAAACCCTAAGGTTTCCATCAAACCATTTTAATCCATTTTTTCAGAAATAAGGTTTTTAAACCAATTCATTTAATTTCACAATCCACATTCAAAAATTAAATTCAATAATTTAATTTTCAAACAAATTCCATCAATTTCATAACAAACCCCCAATTCGATGGAATTGGGGTTTTTTTTGCAATTTTCCATCAAATATATTGCCACAATTAAACTCAAAAATTTAATTGAATAAATTTACATCAAATCAAAAATTTAAATTAAAAAAATTTAAATCTCAAAAATTTCCATAAACATAACTCAATTCAATAGAATTGGGGGGTTTTCCAATTTCATTCTAAAAACCTATTTTTTCCCCAAGACACTAATTCAATGGAATTGGGTTTTCAAAAAAACCATTGAAATAAATTTAATACTAATCAAGAAAGTTAATTTAAATCATAAATTGAATTTAAAACATAAATTTAGGGTTATAATAAATTTGGCATTGTAACGTTACCACCTTCCAGAATCAACAGATCTCGTAACACCAAACCCTAATAGAGATTTGTTCACAAAAAAGAAAGTCATGCTAATAATAATCTAAACTAGTTTTAAGATCCCAAAAAAGTGGTTATTTGATCCATAAATCAATACATGGATCCATGTAACCCTATAGAGAATAAGAGAGACCACATGAGAATGAGATCGGGATGAGAAAACTAACCATGAGAAGATCAAAGGGCATTCCTCTAGCTTTAGACCGCTCTAGGGAGTGATCTGAGGGGCCAATAATCCTTATTAGGAGCTCTAATGATGGTATAAACCAGTTTGGGGTTGTTCTAGTCTATCAAGGACCTAAAAGAGGGTTTTGGGATTTTTTTTATAAAAAAAAAGACCACTTAAAATCATGTAGGCATGATTTCTTGGGTAGACTCGCATGGCTAGTCCAAACTGTGCAGCCTGGACTTACGCCTAAATTGGCCACATAGTTTCTACTAATAGGACACATGAAGTGACTAAACATGAACTAGCCATGTAAAATCACACACCCTCAGGTTACACAGTTTTCTCTGATAGGTCACACAGTTTGGGAAAACTATGCACCAACCGTGCACTAACCTAGATTTTCCAAAATTCTTAAAACTTCAACTGGAAATAACCCCAAACAAAACCCAAAAAATAATTTATAAAAATAGGGGTATAGGAATACCTGAAAATAGTAACAGGATGTTACAATTCCATTTACTTCTGTGAAGCATTTGTTAACGGATTCATTATTCATTTTCTTCATATATTCATATTTTAATCTTTATATCTATAACATTTCTTTCTTTACTTTGGTGTTCCCTTCATAATTGTTTTCCAAATTATCCCAAACATCTTTATTTGTGGGGATTCCTTTTAATTTTAGAAATTCACTTTATTATGGAGAAGATAATATAAATTTTTTAGCACATCTATAATTTTAAATATTCCTACTATCTATTTTTGTTATAAAAGAACCTTAAATACAAGGTTTAAAACCATTAGTAATAGGTTTTGGGACATCATAACTAATATCTAGTAGATACGGAAACACCGTAAACTTCTAAAAATGGAAATTATTCCCATCAAATATGGTAATCCCCTCGATTTTAACTTATTTCATATTATATATTATTGATAATAGAAATTATTAATAGAGATACTTATTCCTTGATATTCAATTATCCTTGAGTAAATATAATGAACCTTGGCTCTGAAACCAATTGTAAAACCACCCATGAGATCAATGAAATCACTATGGGGTGGGTATGAATAAGTGATTAACAGTTTATTCACATTTCCCTTTTTATAAAATCTTTATTACCAGTTAGAGTAAAATAGATTCTACTCACCTATTGATTCTACTTTGTGGAAGTTATATTTTTTGATTCTACTTTAAACTCACCTATTGATTCTACTTTGTGGAAGTTATATTTTTTGTAAAAAAATATTTCAATATAATGTGAAGAAGAATCCTAGTGAAAATAAATAGATACCAAGATGTTTTTCTACTCTTATCAAATGTTCTTATAAGATTATAAAGTAGTTCCGAAAACAAGATGATGAAAATATCTATTTTCATGAAGAATTTATTGAAGCCCATGAAAAGATAATTTATTATTAAATTATGATAATTGAATATATATATATATATATATATTCATAAAGAATATTTTGTTAACTTTGATGATTGATGAATCAGTCTTTATTGATTCGAGAGCATGTCATAAGTTGTACATTATTTATAACAACATAAGAATGTGAAAGACCATGAAAATATCTATTTCTATAAGGATAAGTTGGAGGAATATGTGAAAACCATGAAAATATTAATTTTGATGAAGAAAATTTTGATGAAGGGATTTATTATCCTTATTATTTCATGAATATTTTGGACAAGTATAAGTACAAGTACATGAAAAATATATTTTAAATTTTTATGAATAAAATTTTGAAGATGCATTTCTCGTTGGCTTGAAATTTTCTGTACTTGGTAATTACCAAGTACATTATTGGGATTAACAAAAAAATGAAAAACCAAGCTGGCTAGCCAGACTACCTCAATCACATACATATGGGACCATGATAAATAATGTGAGAGAGCTAGTCAGAAATTCCAGAAATGTGGAAGGATGTGGGTGAGCATAGATCCCACAACATATGTGTATATGTGTGCGGATGGTGTGCATATGAGGGTTCCCAAAAGACCACACAATAGTGTGGCATGGCCCATGTAGGGTGTGGGTGCAGTATATTTGGGTTCTACCCCGCTACTAGTTTGAAGTCTTAATATGAATGAAATGTATTATAAAAGATTTCCATGACTTTCTAAGAATTATGTAGGATGGTTATGTGGGTTACTATTAACACATCATTAAAAATATATTCATATAAGATGATTCATTCAATCCGATGCACAAGTGTTATCCAATCAAGTTGAGGCACCTTCTTCTAACTCCAGTCTCATTGAGATCTTATGTTCACCAAATTTATACACACTAAATAGCTACATGACCAGAGCTAATCTCAAGATCAGTGTATACTTGATATCTTGAAAATAATATGCACTAGATATTCATGCAACATAGGACATGATGTTCATTAAATCTTTAGTTCTAAGAATGAGACACTTCATAATTAAGATATCATTATGAAGATCATTCAGGGTAGTGTAGATGCATGTGATGATACATGTGATATTATCACATACACATGAGGAGTTCATCATGAAGGAAGAATATGGTTACTTGAGGATGAAATATTTTTTGACATCATGAATGTTGTGTGATATTAAAAATAATGAAACCCATGTAAAAATCCGAATTCTAATATATTTAGGTGTTTATAAAAACCTTGACATGATATAATAATCAATATTATTATCCAGCATTGATGCAGGATGAAACTTGTATCGAAGGAGGTGATCAGGGTCTATAATTACCATGACCATAATCCAAATGAAGGTTGATGTAGTTATTCATTTTTAGTATCTCATTTTCATAAGATAAAGAGAGAATATTCACACTTTTAGTTTTCAAAAAGGTAATAAGTATCCATTAGCCTCATAGGATTCACAAAGAATAATAAGGCCTCCAAAAAGACAACTCAGCCATGTGAAGAAGAGGATATTTTGTGAATATTTTCAATATTACATCAAGTATTTTGAATACCACATGCTTGAGTTTATAAAATACACATAATTTTTGTGAATAACTATTAAAAAAATCCATATTGGTTTGTACGAAGAAGTTTGATCATATAATATAGTATCTATGAATTTTGTTATGTGAAAAAGTAGTGTTGTTCCGGGAGCATAAATTATTTGTCAAGTTCAGATCTAATGCACACTTAGGAGAATAAGGAACAAAATACCATTTACTTTGTTGATACATGAAGAAGAGCAATACAATTTCATGAACAAAGTATGTTATACAAAGAAGAATAAGTGGTTTCACATAATATAATTGTGGAAAGAAAGATAAAGTTGTTCTACGTGGATCATATGCATGGAATATGCAATCATGAATGATATATACTAAGCTCTTATGTTTTTTTTTCAAAATAAGAGGCGGTATATTAAACTATCTTGTGAATTCTATGAATTAAAATTATCTTCCAACTTTCATGAATAAAGAAAAAACAATGTTCATTTGTGCACTATTCGTGGTATTTTTTTGAGATGAATTGATATATTTTAGTGAATTGTTTAAGAATACAAGTTTTAGTGTTTTTATGAATCTTCATTTATTCATTTTGATATAAAAATTAGATATAGTGGAAGTGATATATCTTACTCATTCAGAAGATTATACTAATCCAAATTGCATACAGCGTTATTAATCATATTCTATGTTAGTAAAAGACTTCCAGTGAAGGTGAGAAAGACTGACTATACTAATATTACTAAAGAACAATGAGTTCAGAATTAAAGAAGAACAAGGCCAATAGATCACTCCATCAAACACCAGTATAAGTTGAAGTCCTTTTCATATAAAGTTTGTTGAAGAAATTTTGAATATTTTTTTTGTTCTGGTCTTGTAAAGACCCAAACTTCTCACACATAAATATTACATATTTTTAGATGAATATTAAATACATTTCACAAATATATGCCCATAGACCATATAGGTTTAGTGTCATTGGATATTGGGTTAACTATATTCTTATTTCATGAAAGATCTTAAATGTATCCCATAAATATATTATTATTTAGTACTCTTCATAGAAAACCACTATTTAAAACCATTCTCCATAACCTGGGAAAGTAAACATAATAAGGGGTGATATTAGATGATTAGTAAGGGTAAAAATGGGAAATAAAAAAACATAACATGAGATAAGGGCATGATAACATGATCATAAAATATGAAAACGATACCCTATATTTCAAAGATCAAAATATTGTGTTAATGCATAAATATTGGAAGTTCATAATACACAAATCAGAAATGGAATCAAAGAACATGATACATGATAAGATAACATTTTCATAAAATATATATTTTTGGAATACACATAATATTATAACATTATGAAAATGTATAAATAGAAATAGGTTTACTCATTAAGTTAAGGAAATTAAATCAGTCCCTCGCATAAACTCATGTACATGAAACTAGGTCCACACATAAACTTATGGCCAGAAAATCTAGGTCCACACATAATGCTATGAACATGTAAACATGTTCATGCATAACATTGTAAAAATTTCATCATGTTCACTCATAACATAGTGAATATATAATCATGTTCACGCATAACATTATGAACATATAATCAGGTTCACACATAACATATTTACTCACGAGTTATCCATATTTACATAATGATTTAGAGGGGGATATTGGTATCTCCCATCACATAATACATATATATATATATATATTCCATAAGATCATAAAATATTCATCATGTCATAACCCATGAAAATAAAGAGGTTTCATAAAATTTATTCATTGAATAAACTGTAGAAAAGAAAGTGGTTTTAAAATAATTTTATCATTTCATCATCATATAACCCATGTAAAAATAGGCGGGATTCATAATCATTTTATCATGGTATAACTTGTGGAAGATAAATGAGTTTCATAAACATATTTTCATAATAAATATAAAAAACCCATATAAATAATAACAATGGTATCTATGGATCATATCCTTAGTAAATCATAAGTAACATCAAATGATGTCATCATATATAGAAAATTATTTTGAATGATCACTTGGAACATTTCTTAATAAAAAATAGTCTTTACACTTTAAAAAATAACTTTCCAAAACATAAAACATTTTTAAAATCCCTTCTTTGAAAATAAATTTGGAAACTTATAAAGGAATCTTTTGAAAACCATTTAAAACATTTCTTAAGGAAAATATACTTTCCAGTTTAAAAAATAATTATTAAAACATAAACATTTTCGAAATCATTTTCTTTGAAAATAAATTGGAAAAATATAAAGGAATATTTAAAAAATTGAGTGTTAATAATGGTAGAAAATATTATTCATTAGGTATGGGTTGAAACAAATATTCCTTTCCCATTTTATATAAAATAAAAATGGGAACTATTTGGAAAATGATATGAAGATTCCATTAAAAAAAATTTGTAAAAATTCAAATGCGGGTAAAAATATCTTTAATAAATCATTTTTAGAATTTTAAAATTATTTTTGAAAACATTTTTATAAAATATTATTTTATAAGAAGAATAATTTTTTACTTAAGAGAGAAATAATGTCGATTTTTCATAAAAACATTCTTTTCGAATCTTTAGTTCACAAAGAGAATAAAATGAATGGAAAAATGTATTCTAAAGAAAAAACTATAGGATAATAAAATTAATGAAGTTATTAAGAAATATATCATTATATTTTATCATCGAAAGCATAATAAAAAATAATCCTGATAAATAATGAGATTATAACATCAAACATTTACCACATTGGTATCTTTTGAATCACTGGCCCCATAAAATAATAACAACAATTGAAACTTTGTAAATAATGAAAATAAAGATATTAATGATATAACATGTAAAATGGGAATTATATACACCTCATAAAATAAGATAGGTGCATATCATAACATATGTCTCAAAGAAGGAAAAATAAGACAAAAATCCATTACCACTTTGGTAACTTTTGAACCATAAACTACATGAAAGAGAGTTAGTAAAATTAATATGTAAATCCAAATAATTTTAAAGATAATAATCATAAAATAAATTCATGGTTAGTATATATACCACATAAAATAAATAGGTGGTTAATATGGAATGTGTCTCACAGAAGTAAAAAATGTGAGATTAAAATCCCATGCCTTGAGTATCAAATTCCTTCATAAAAATTAGATCCACATTTATAATAAATATATGTTTATTATAAATCTATCAAATAACTATACTTATATATATCATAACATAAATTATTTACTTATAATATTTTATTACCTATTTAATAACAATTCCATGTCAAAGTCATGTTTTAGGTAACTGCTTTGTTTTTCAGGTATGTTTTGATTTGGTATTTTTGGTCCTCATAATTTGATCATTTCTCCATAATATCCATAATTTTAACCATGATATAAATATCATATATATTTATTATATTTGAATTTATAGTAATCCATAAAAGTTAGTGATAGAAAATAAAATACACTATTCATGGAGATGGTATCCGTATATACTCACAAACACTGTTTAATATATATCACATATATTCATTAAATTTAATATATATCACATATATTTATTAAATTTTATGAATATTATCTTCCATGGAAAGTGTTAGTGAATAATGAATTACATTGCTTCCTGAGGCGGTAGTTTGTCGTACACATGAATGACATTATTGTATCCCCTAGAGAATAGAAAGTAAGAATTTCTATATGGTAGAATAATTTCATAAGTATAATTATGTTACATATATAATATAAATTCATTTAATATATCCTTATGGCCATCTAAGTGAAGTAGAAATAAGAAACACATCACATCGGTTCGTGAGGCGGTAGTTTTCCATACAAACAAGCGATGTTATTATTTTACAACAGGTTTGGAGGTAATAAGGTAGATGTGGTATTATAATTACATAGATATAATAATTCCATATATATCATATATAAACATTAAATTCATTATTATATCCATTCATGATAGGTTATGATGAAAAACAAATAACATTAGTTCATGAGGCAGTAGTCCTCTGTACACACAAATGATGATTTCATGTCCCATTTGATAGAAGTGGATATGGATATTGGTTATTAAATTAACATAACAAAATCTATTAATATATGAGATGATTTTTATTATTATTTTATTATTGTTGTAAAATATTTTAAGGAGTTATAAAAAGAAGTAAAACAAAAACTTATAGTAAAAAACATGGCCTCTTTTTTCAGACAACAAATATAAGTTTAACCTAATGCCTTAATATATTGAATTTATGATATAAAAAATGCCAATAGGATAATATGATGGATTTAAGGAAGAATTTTTTTCAGTTATTAGTCAAATTAAATGGTTTTGGATGTGTTAATAGGAGAGAAGAGTGGGTGGCCTTTTATAAGTGATGTGAGTGACACACTTGTAATTTTCAAAATGAAAAGGTATACCCATGTTTTTCACATGAAAAAAGGCTCCAAAATGGTACGTTATCTATCCTTATATATGAAAAGGTGAATATATGTCCATAAAATTGGGTTTGGATAAGTTTCAAGGTTATTTTACCCATTATATTTTTAGGTGAATCCCCCGATAAACCCATTTTCACCTTAATCACTATAGTTAATTTGTATTGCTTTTACTATTTATAATGGTAAAAAAATTAAGTCGAAATTATTATAAAATATAAAATTTTATTATTAAAAATATGGAATTTATTTTTAAAAATTCTTTTAATATTAAAATTAAACTTGAAGACGTGATGAGAAAAAAATTTCCAAAGAGAAAATTTTCAAAATCTTAAAAAGTCTTTATATCAAGATTCAATATAAAACTGATTAAAATGACATAAATTGGATTAATATATATATATAATTTAATTAATTTTACTTATAAAAAAATTGAAAATATTTGTTTAGTTTTAAAATTCTATAAAAGAAATGATAATTCTTAATAAAAACCTATATTTTCCCTATTCATTGAAGAAATTATATTTTTATAAAATTATCAAAAAATTAAATCCAAAATAATTTTGACATGGTGATTCCAAAAATTAATTTATTTTTCACAATAAATTTTCTGAAATTAGAAAAAAATTATTTCAAAATAAGTGTACAAAAGGTGACAAATTGATTTTTAGGAAAATAATTATTTTAAGCATAGAATTGGATTTATTATTGTCTCTAATATAGAAAACACATAATATGAATTTTGAACATTTTATTGAATATATAGAATACAAATTTCATGAAAACCATTTAAAATAAATGTTTTGTTAATTTATTGAGATAAAATGCATTTGTGTGTATAAAAATAATTTTTCAAAAAAAGATATCTTTTATTTTCAAATAATTTATATTTTAATTTAAAATTAATTGGACATAAAATAATTAATTTTATATAAATTTGTAAACCATATATTTTTATAATTGTTTCAATCATATTCATACCCACCCTTCTAACGGCTAGACGATAACTATTATATTAAATGATAATTTTTTAATAGTATGAAATATTTTTTTAAACTTAGTTTTGAAAGTAACATAAGATTAAATTTGTGTGTTTTTTAATTCAAGATAAACTCAATGTTTTTGTAATAAAATCTATAATCAGTGTTTCATGTTACACAAAATTTAAAAAAATATTTGAAAAAATATATTTTACAAAATCTTAAGGTGTTACATTCTACCCCTCTTAAAATGAATTTCTCCCTCAAAATTCATTACATTGGTATCGAAAATGAGGATAATTATTCCTCATTACTTCCTCAAGTTCCCATGTATGTTCTTAAATCTGGTGGTTTCACTACAAAACATTGACCAAGTGAGTTTCCTTTTTTTATAGCACTTTCTCTGTATAATCCATAATCTCAACTAATTATTCCTTATAAGAAAATCATTTACATTGGTACAACCTATGAGTTTAGTATATGTGAAATATTAGGTATTTACTTCCTCAATAGAGATACATAGAACACATCATGAACTTTATATATTTTCATTGGAAGCACTAATTGATATCCTGCCATCTCGACATGATCAATAATTTAAAAGGGAATAATATACCCAGGGATTAGATTTCCTTTGTATTTTATGAAAAATTTAATCCTTTGGTTTTGGTTCGGTCAATTTCCACTTCATTTCATACTCAAAGAAATTAATATGAATTTTTTATTCCCAAAGAACTGACGGATCACAAGATCCCTAATCGAATAATGAGTCATTCTCTCTATCTCTAGTTATCGTCATAACAAAATGGTTATAAATGGTTATCCAATACTCATAAATATTTATATGGTGAATTAATAAATTAATCTCTAAAACATAATCCAAAGTACAACTTAAATTATTCCATAAATAGTTAAACATATGACCCTTCCAAAATTTATAATTTATAAATAAGGTCACTAAATTTCACAAAATAATCTTAACATTAATCCCTAAAATATCATTAAGTTTCTCTTAATGGTCACTTGTAAAATATATGAATAACTTGGTAATATATTATCCAAAATCATGGTTATAACCAGAGTTACAATAAAATCTCAATGAAAACATACATGCTTCCTCATTCCTTTAATAAAACCATATATTGTTCAGTATATTCCATAAATCAAAAAAAAATTAAATTCCATAAATGATAACATAAACCAATTTTTCAACAAATCATTAATCATTTCTGGGGTCATCAATAATACCGAATTTATTTTATCCATTCAATCATCTCTTTATCTAAATTAAATAGAAGTTTCTCAACATCAGAAGCATATTAAGGGTTATCTTCTCTTAATAATGTGTTTTCCATAAAATATCACATTTTCATTAAATCACTTTTCTATTTCATCGGCACCATTCAACATATTGTTAAAAATACTTAATGAAAAATTTATAATGAATATCCCTGATATATTTCAGGATTAATATAACATAATTCTTTAATTCCAATACATAAACACTCTAATCATTCCACTTCATTCTTAAACCATCAACTTGGATTCATCAACCTTTCTTTAACACCTATTTCCCACAATATAAAATAGGAATGATTTCTTAACATTCATCAACCTCAATTTAATCACGCTTATTACTTTTAACATAAAGAATACAATTAGAATATCTTATACCTTTAATATAAAATTTCTAGTCTCTTCATCATTAGAAGTATAACCATTATTTATACCACATTTTTGATTCTCTTCATGAGATTTTACCCTCAGACATTGATTTTTATAAAGCCCATATTTTCCACATTTATACATTCAACCATTGATAATGCATTAGGGAAACCATTATTCCCATTCATTATGTTAAACAAAATTTTCATTTTTCCTCAATAATTACTTGATTTTTTTCCTTATTTTCCACAATAAAAACATCTTATCATACCTTTGAGACATTCCCTTGAGTGTTTTTTTCCACATTATCAACATATAGGAAACTAAGTCTTGTTTCCTCTATGGTATCCACAACAAAAAATTTCAATGAAATCTATCTTTATCTTCTTTGGTGAGTATGATAGTTGGTTAAGGTGAAACATATTAATAATATATTTTGATAAATGATTATCTATAATCAAAATATTCTTTACTCCAGTCATCATATCATTTAGTTTATCATCAATATGTTATTTATCACATTTAACATTAATCCAGTTCATTCTATTTCCTTCCATTGACTAAAACTAGATAACATAGTTTGAGAAATAGTATACAAATTGGGAAACCACATAATCATGAAAAATCACTTATAGGATGTCTAAATCATAACACCATATTTTCAATCTATTAAACCTTAGGCTTAACCTTGGACATTCATGTTCATTATTTAAATTATTCATGATGGTTAAAAAAGTGTTTTTGAATTTCAAAAACTTTTCCCATGGTAGTGTCACCCCAGGTGTGCGTAAGGGCCCGTTATTATACACCAGGTGATGATTGAGTCCAAATTAATATGTCTTTTTTTGTAGTTATTACCCGTAGGTACCTCTATGATAGATCCAATTACACTTGTAGTATCTAGTCCAGGATTTCATTTATTGAAAACCACCCACTCTATCCTTTTCCAAAATTCCAATACATTTTCCTATACTTTGACTCATTTTTATACTTATCCTTAGACATATCCCTAGACATATCTATAGAAATATCCCTAGGTATATCACTAAAAGTTTCTCATCCTAGTTTCAAATGGTTAACTAAACCTTTCCTCTAATATCAAGTATAAAGGCCCAAACTTATCATACATAAATATAACATATTTTTAGATTAATATTAAATACATTTCACAAATACATTCTTGTAGACTGTATAGGTTTAATGTATTGGGAGACTAGATTCACTATATTATTATTTCATGAAATATCTTCAATTTCTACCACAAAGATCTTCCCATATAGTACTCTTCAAAGGCATGCTCTACTTAAAAAATTTCTTCATAACCTGGGAAAGGAAAAATATGAAAGGGTGATCTTTGATGTATAGTAAGGGTAAACATGGGAAATATGAAAACATAACATGAGATAAGTGTATTATAATATGAGAATAATATATAAAAACCATACCCTATATATCAAAGATAAAAAAACATGTACATGGAATAAAGACTGGAAGTTTATAATACATAAATCATAATGGAATCAAATAACATGAGCCATGAGAACATAACATGGAAATCAGACATATATTTGAGGCATACACATAATCTTATAACATTGTGAACATGTATAAATAGAAACAGTTTCACTCTTTAAGTTAAATACATTAAATCATACCCTCACATAGACTTATAGCATACAACCAGGTCCACACATAACCTTATGGATATGAAATCCAGTTCTATACATAACACTGCGAATACATAATCATATTCACACATAACATTGTGAAAATGTCACCAGGTTCACACATAACATTATGAACATGTAATCAAGTTCACACATAAAATTGTGAACATGTAATCAGGTTCATGTATAACATATTTACTCTTAAGTTATCCATCTTTACCTAATGAATTGGATAGAGATATGGGTCCCAACCATCACATAATTCATACATCTAAATTCCAAAATATCATAAAACATTCATCATGTCATAACCCATGAAAATAAATGGGTTTCATAAACATTTCATCATAGCATAACCTATATAAAAGAAATTGGATTCATGACCATTTTATCATTTCATCTTTAAATAAACCATGGAAAAGAGTTGGGGTTCATAATAATATTATCATGGTATAACCCATGTAAGATAAAAAAAGTTTTATAAAAATATTTTTATCATAAATATAAACCATTTAAAGAAATAATGAGAATGGTATCCTTGGATTATATCCCTAGTAAATCATAAGTAACATCAGAGGATGCCGTCTTAAATATAAAATTATTGTTAAAGACCAGTTGGATCATTTCTTGAGGGAAATAGCCTTTCCACTTTATAATTCACCTTTCAAAACATAGAACATTTTCAAAATCTTTTCTTTTTAAAATAACTTTGGAAACTTATAAATGAAGCTTTTAAAAATTATTTAAAACATTTATTAAGGAAAATGTACGTTCCACTTTGAAAAAAACTTTTAAAAACATAAAAAATTTTCAAAATCATTTTATTTGAAAATGAACTTGGAAACTAATAAATTAATCTTTAAAACATTGAGTTTTAACGAAATTGGAAAATACTTTTTATGATGTAGGAGCTAAAACAAATATTCCTTTCAAATTTTCTTTAAACTAAAAATGAGAATTATTTAGAAAATGACATGAATATTCATCTCAAAATAATTTTTAAAAAGTAAAACATGGGTAAAATTTATCTAATAAATCATTTTTTTTAATTTTAATAACATTTTTAAAAACACTTTTAGAAAACATGATTTTGGAAGAAAATGTATTTTCAATCGAAGAGAGAAATAACATCGATTTTTTATAAAAAAATTATTTTCAAATATTGAGTGCATAAATAGAGTAAAATGAATGGAGAACACATATTCTCAATATATAACTAGAGTATAATAAAATTCATGAAGTTATTTATAAATAGATCATAATATTTCATCATCAAAATCATAATCATTAACAATCATGATAAACAATTAGATTATAACATCAAATCATTACAACTTTGGTATCCTTTGAATAGTTGGACCCATAAATGAATAAAATAAAATGAAACATTGAATTTAATTAGAAGTATTATATTAAATATATTACATGTAAAATTTTAATTATATATACCTCATAAAATAATATAGGTTTATATCATAACATATGTTGCAAAGATGGAAAAATTGAGACAAAAATCCCTTGTCGCTTTGGTAACATTTGAACCTTAAACCCCATGAAAGAGAGATCATAAAATGGATATGTAAATACCAATAGTTTTCAGGAGAAGTATATTAAAATAAATTAATAGGTATTAAATACACCACATAAAATAAATAGGTGGTGAATATGTCTTGTGTCACATAGAAGTATAAAGTGAGATGAAAATCCCTTACCTTAAGTCTCGACTTCGTTTGTACATGTTCAAACCTCTTGTATAATAAAAATAATTTTATTATAAACCAATTAAAGAACCATAATTACATATATCATACCATATATTATTTACTTATGACCTTTTATTACCCATTTATTAACAGTTCCATGTTAAAGTCATGTTTTGGGTAACTGCTTTTTGTGTGTGTATGTTTTGATTTGGTACCTTCGCACCTAATAATTTGATCATGGTTACATAATATTTATAATTTTAAAAATGATATAAATATAATATATATTTATTATATATTTAATTAGAGTAATCTATAAAATTTTGAGATAGAAAATGAAATACACTATTCATGCAAATGGTAAGTCGTACATATGCATGAACATGGTTTCTATTTTGTCGACGAATATAACGAAAGGAAGGTAAATAATAATTAAATTTTCAAGAGTTATTATGATTTAATTTTTATCCTATATATTCTGTAAATTTATCATTATTTCCTTCTATGAAAAGCTTTAGTGAAAAATGAATCACATCACTTCACGAGGCGGTAGTTTTTCGTGCACATGAAAGGCGTTATCATATCCCTAACAGAATGGAAAGTAAAAAGGTATATGTAATATAATAATTTAAAAAGTTTTATTATGTTACATATATCATATATATTAATTTAATATTTCTTTATTACTATCTAAGTAAAATATAAATGAGAAACACATCACATCAGTTCACGAGGTGGTAGCTCGTCGTACACACGAGCAACGTTATTATTTTCTAATGGGTTAGAATATATGAAGGTGGATGTGGTATTATAATTTAATACGTATAATAATATCATAAATATCATAGATATAATATATAAATATTAAATCCATCATTATATCTAGCCATTAGATGTGGTGATGGAAAATGAATAACGTCGGTCCCCGAAGTGGTAGTCTGTTGTACACACAAATGATAGTTTCGTATCCCATTTGATGGAAGTGTATATGTATATAGGTTATTAAATTAACATAATAATATATAATTGTATCATATATACTAGTTTTATTATTTTATCACATTTGGAAAATATTTTAAGGAGTTAGAAGAATAATTAAAACAAAAATGCATAGTTAAAAACATTACCTCGTCTTTAGACAACCTCTTTAGATTTAACCTAAATCCTTCCTAGATTGTCTTTATGATCTCAAAAATTACACTATTTTATAGGTAGATAATTAAATAAAACATTTGGTTATGTATTGACTGTACCAAAGTGTTTTGGAAGTGTGAATAGGAGAGGAGAGTGGGTGACCTTTTATAAGTGAGGTGAGTGGCATACATGTTTTTTTTGAAAATAAAAAGTCATGCCCATGGTTTCCACATGAAAAAGGCTCCAAAATGGTCTATTATAGAACCTTATAAGAGATAAGATATAAATATGTCCATATAATAGGTTTTTACAAGTTTCAAGTTCATTTTATTTATTATCTTTTTATTTTAATCCATGGTAAACCCATGTTCACCTTAACCGTGAGAATTAATATTTAATGATTTAACTATTTATAATATTAAAAAATTAATTTGTACTTATTATAAATTAAAAATTATTCTAATTGAAAATATGGAATCTATTTTTACAAAATATATTCACATAAGTGGAAAATTTTAATTTAAAATTAAACTCACAGACGTGATGAGAAAGTGGTTTTTCAAAGAGAAAATTTTCAAAAGTTCAAAAGGTTTTTATTTAAAAAATCAATATGAAATTGATCTCAATTAAATAAATTGTATTAATAGATATATTATTGAACTAATTTTAATTTTAAATCAATATTAAAACAATTTTTACATTTTTAAATTATTTAAAAGAAATACAAATTCTTAATAAAAACTTGTATTTTTCGTTATTCATCAAAAAAATTATCTTTTCATAAAATTATCAAAAAATTAAAACCAAGAAAATTTTTACGTGATTATTTAGAAATTTAAGTTTATTTTATAATAACTTTTCTAAAATTGGAAAAACGTAATTTCAAAATAAGTGCTCAAAATGTGATAAAATTGTTTTTCTAAGAAGTAAAGTTTTTAAGTATAAAATTGGATTTTTTTTGATCTCTTGTATAGAAAAAAATAAGATGAATGATAAAAAATTTATTGAATATATAAATATATATTTCTTTAAAATCATTCACAAAAAAATATTTGTTTAATTTATTGAGGTAAAATGTGTTTGTGTACATAAAAATAGATTTTTAGAAAAATATTTCCTTTATTTTAAAGTAGTTCATATTTTCATTTCTAATTAATTTTTCACAAAATAATTAATTTTATAAATATGAATAAAACATATATTTTCAAAATTTAGTTAATCATATTCATAACTACCATTCCAATGTCTTGGTGATGATTATCATATTAAATAATAATTTTTTAATAGTATAACATGTTTCATTTAAACTTAGTGTTTCATGTAGTGAAATCTAAAAATGGTGTTACGGGTAATGGAAGATAAAACCAGTTTTACATGTAATGAAATCTAAACTCGGTGTTTCATGTGACGTAAAATATAGAAAAAATTAAATTTATTTGAGGAAAAATATTTTACAAAATATCAGGGCATTACAAGTATAAATAATTCCATTTAAGAATTGGTGGTTCAGATATAAATAATGCCATTTAACCCTTATTGGATGTGGATATTACCTATCTAAAATTATTTGTGAATTTTACTACACTTGTGATCACTAAAATTAATAAAGATAATAAAATTCATGAAACAACCATAGGTAGATCATGTTAATGAGTGGGATTTCTTATTGAGGATGAACCTTGTAAAAATTTTCATTTTCTTTTTATTGGTTTCATTTTTTTCATACGGAAAATGAGATACTTCAAATAATGTGGGATCAAGGCTTTAAATATTCATATAGGTTTAATTAAAAATATAATTCATAAAAATTAACAACTGATTCACCCCCCCCCCCTCAGTTGTCCATCCAACTTGGGGTTCTACAAGTGGTATGAGAGAAAAGGTCCCCTCTATTGGATTCTCTATGTTGGGCTTGTTCTTTTGAAGATTTGAATTTATTTCTTGTACTTATAATGAAATGTAGTTTTAGATAAGTTATTTCTATTTAAAATCATAACTTATTTTCTTCCAATAATTTTATTAATAGGAAAAATATAGAGAAGATGAAGATGGTGAAGATGTACATATTATCAAGGGAGAAAGAAGAAGTTTTAGTCCCTCTAAGAAATGATGAAGTCAGATATAAAATTATTAGTGATAAACAAATGGTCATTTCAAAACCAAGGATATGGAAAACATTATTACCTAAGTGGGATCAAGGGATTCAATTACTCATGAGGTGTGTGTTAATTTATTTTTAAACAATCCTGAAGATAAGGCAATTACTTGTCGAAGCGATAACATGACAATTGATTTTTAAATTGATTCATTAAGTTATATGATGTATAATATTCACAAATATATTGTTTCTATTATCTGTGGTATATTTGAAAAAATGAAGAATGAAAAAACTTTTCTTGAGGCTATTTATGAAAAAATGTAGAAGATCATGAATAATTAGTTCAACACTTATGAATATCTCTCCATATAGGTTGGAGTCACTAAACTAGAGTATTAGGAGATCAAAGTAAGATACTCAAAACTTGAATAAGAGTTTATAAAAAAATCTGAGAGAAGTATGAGGTCACTAAATAATTTGAGATTAAGATCCATGAATTAGAAGAAAATATGAAAATCAACATTAATGTCAAGAATGCAAAATTGGATATTAAATCCAAGATAATTAAAGAGATTAATTATTTATTGTAATAAAAGGTTATTATGCATGAAGAGGTAATTGAGAAGAAGAGAAAATACTATGAAGAAATAATGTAATTTAATGAAGATTAAAATAATTCCAGCAATATGTGATATCTTTAATTGGAAATCAAATTGGATGATCTTGAAAATTCTCATATAGAGACTTCAAAATAAAATAAGTATGGATTTTCTAACACACAATATTATTTTAAGGATTATACTAACAAAAAAACTACATCATTTGGAAAATAAATCATTATATATACTAATTATCTCTCTCAAGTAGTTGTGAAGAAGAGGCACCATCCATATTTTAATGTAATAATTTTTCTAAATCCATTTATACAAAAGCTGTAGGTTTAACTAAACATTATTTACAAGAATGGATTAAGAAAAATGTTAACATACCTTCCACCACATCAATGGTGTATAGAAGAATATTTTTGGAATAATTTATCCCAAGAAGTTTTAATAGGTGGTGAAGATTCCCTAAAAATAGTATGTTGATTATGTCGGAAATTATGGAAACATAAAGAAGATAGAATAAGATCAATATTTATGGGTCGATGTTGGTGCTCCAAAAATTTGAGCATTGTGAAATATATTGTTGGTAAAATACCTCAACTAATAAATCATAGAGGAATACTATTCCAAGGAGGAGCAATTTGGTGAAAATGAAACGATCTCATCCCATGAAAAATCTATCTATATCAAACAGATTTGATGTACTCAAAGATTTATATGATGTTGGAGAGGCTATTTTCACAAAATTGATGCATGTAGATCTCAATATGTACTTAAGAATAATTAAAATATGAGACCATATAAGGTTTAATAAGTAACATTGGGTATAAATTTGAAATTTTTTGTAAAATAGATTACACCCAAGAAGTTTTAGAAGAAGTTTTCCTTGGAAAAAATGCACAAGAAATAGTAAGTTCAAAATACGTCTAAGAAGACTGTCAAGAGGAGTTATACATATCAAAAGGAAGTTGTGAAGAAATTTACACATGGGAATCCATGTGGAAACTCCATTAAAGATTCCAATAACCCTAAATATATATTAGTTATTTGACCAGTAGATTTGGATTGAGAAATTATGTTGGAAGAAGCACAAGAAAAGGCTTGTGAAAAAGGTAAAAATAAGGTTCCGCATGAATAAGACAAATTTCATTACTGGATTTCAACAAATGAAAACTATTGTGTTAGAGAAGTACTATGTGGGAGGTGCAACATGGAAAGAAAGAATCTTAAATATTTTTTTAATATAATTTCAGTATAAAAATAGTTATTTAAAAGGATGAAAGTTACACCAAGGGATAAAAGTGAATTAAAATCTCCTATGTAGAGAAATTTCACACATAAAGAAATTGAAGAGGTGATGTGATCCATGATTCCTTAAGAAAAATCAGAACCAAAGATCAGATATGAAATTATGAGTAATAGAGAAAGTAGAAAAACTTTTTTGAGAAAACAATATCAACATTTCTATTCACATTAAGGAGAAAGAAGATCCACCTTATTTGTAACATCCCATGTTTTAAGAATAAAACACAATGTTCAATAACATACATGATATGCTACATTGAGCTTAAACAAACAGCTAAATATTGTTATTTAAATGTTACTATTATAATCTTGAAATTGGAATGACGGGAATGAATAGTATCAATTGAATTATAAAAATATGGTTTACACATGTTTAAATAATGATTCATTGGTTACCAAATTTATTAGAAACTGTAATAAAAACCAATTGAATATAAAGGGTGTGTTTTTATGAAAAACTATTTAAAAGGAGAATAATTGTATTTACAAAATCATATCACTATGTATTTTTTTCATGAAAAATATAGGTTATATATTCAATGTAATGTTCTAAATTCATATTATATTTTTTTTAGATATGATATAAGAACAAATTCAATTTTTTGGAGAAAAGAAGTATTATTCTAAAAATATAGTTTTACCGCCTATTGATAGAGAAAAATTTTTAAATTTAGTTATTGTCACTTTTATATGTCCTATTTGACAAAATAAACTTCTTATTTAGAATGAGGACATGAAAATTTACTTTGTATGGATTCTTGATATTTTTTTGATAACTATCATGTTTTGATGAATAGTAAAAATATGCTAAATTTTAATTGAAAACAAATTTTTTCTATTGAGATAATTTATATGGTAAAATTATATTATTGAATGGTTTTAAAGTATTAATAAAATATATTTTTATCATTTGATCCAATTTTTTTCATTGGACGTAATTTCAAAATGAAATTAGATATAAACTCACGTCAATCTTTTGATGGTTATTACTTTTTAAAAACTCGTTTTAACATTTTGACAATGATAATTAATTTTAAATTAATAACTCAACTTCTTTGTTTTGAATTTGGAAAAATTGATTTTATATTTAGAATAATAAGGTACAAATTGTTTAAATAGGTGTCTTTTATTTTTGGACATTATGATTCGCAACTTCAGTAATTATTTTTAATTACCGCGGTTAAGGGTAAATCGGGTAATTTAGGGTAAAAATAAAATTATAAAATTACCCTAACCCATGTCTTAATTTTATTATATGAGTTAGTTTAAAGTTTCTCATGGAAAATTATTTAATTATATAGATAAATCTTCCCATAGAAGTGGGTATAAATTATCTCATAGATGTTTGTTTAATTAAAAGTATAAAGCTTCCCATGGAAGCTATTATAAAGCTTCTCATAGAATCTTGTTAAATTAAAAGAAATAATCTTCCCATGGAAGCCATTTTAAATATTATCATAGAAGATTATTTAATTAAATGTACAAATATTCTCATGGAATCTAGTTTAATGCTTCTAAGGAAAGCTTCTTTAATTAAAAGGATAAAAGTTCCCATGGAAGCTAGTTTAAAGCTTCTCTCACACTCATGTTTTTAATAAGTATTAAATTTTTAATAAGGGTTTATATAAGTGATATATTCGATTATAAATAGTCATTAGAAATCTAAAAATATTTTCTACATCATATTATTTTATTTATAATTTATAGACATTAAATAAATAAATTTATTTATGACATAATAATGTAGTGATTACCTTATTAATAAAAGATTAAAATAAATAATATTATAAATATTAAAATAAATATAATTTGAAATTTTTTATGTCATCCAAAAATTTTATGGATTATTATGACATGTTATCTTTGAGTTAATGTAGTTTTTTTGAATGAATAAACTTGTTATGACTTTAACAAAAATCAATTACTAAATAGTGTCAAAATTAACCTAGGGGGAATTTTTAGAAGTTTTCTAAGAAGTTTCAATTTTTTTAGTATTTGATGAATAGTTTTTTATGAATATTATTTTATGAATAGTAAAAAAATAATTTATTATTATATAAATTCTTCTGTGAAATTATTTTCAAAAATCAGACATACATGGTTGTAATCAGGGTGAAAAATGTGGTTTAATAAGATAAAAATATTTTTTTGGTGAATAGTAACTTTACCCTTTAGAATATTAATTTTACCCTTATGAATGGTAATTTGACCAATGGAATAGTAACCTCACCTAAGTAATTATAAATATGTTTTAGTCATCTTAAGTGGTAATGTGATATAATTATATCATAGTATAAGTAAATAAATGTTTTAGAAATTATTATTTAAGTATTAGTATTTATTTATATAATTTAATTTAAAATTAAATTGATTTTTATAAAATAGAGATCAATTTTGAATTTTACATGTCAAAAAATAGTTAGGGTGAATTTTTGGGATTTTTCTGAAATAGTTGAGTTTTCGGTGAATAGTAAAAATACAGTTTTTGAGTTTTTAGTAAGTTTAATGAAAACATTAATGATGTAATAATGATGTAATATTTCTAGTAGGATATTGAGGAATAAAATATGTTATTATGTGTCTCAAGTGGCCAATATTGTGGGAAAATACAATGGGCAAGCCCATGGTTTTGAAAATACCACTAATGAGGTGTCCCTTGAAATTAATAAAGTATTCCATCACTTTTTCTATAAATGCCAACCCATTAGATCATTAATTTCACTTTCAATTCCTCCTTAATGAAGATTTGGTGTTTTTCCTCCTAAATATTCCCCAAAAGGTTCCCTCAATCCCCCCAAGGTCTCATCCTTTGATTTTATGAGGTTACTCTTCAAGGTAAGGGAACCTTTCACCCTCCTTTTTAGTCAACACTTATTTTATGTTATGTATTTGAATTTCCATTTTCATATGTTGGGGTATGATATTATGTATTCCTATTACTGTACTTTTTATGTCCATATGACGATATACCCTTTTTTCCCACATTAATGCATTTTCTAAAGTTTTAAGTGACGTCGTTAAGCTGCTGAATTTTTCATAAAAGAGATCACATCTTCTCTTTTCTTTCAAGTTTCATTTTCATGCGGCATGTCATTAAAATATCCATACCATGATCTTATTTATATTTTGTTATTTCCCTATACTGTATTATGATTTATTTATGAGTTTCTGACCCATGTACACTCTCTTTTTAATGTTTTATAAAATCATATTATATAGTTGTTATGCTGCATAATTTTCACCTCAAAATCTCTCTCTTTTTCTCAAGAAATTATATTATTTTATTTATGTGAATACCCAAACCTATTTCATTTCTATGGTTATTCATCAAGACATAAAAATGATATATTTTATTTTGGAATTTACATACATAAAACCATCATTCCCTTTCTGTGGGTTATAAATGACATAATGATCATGTTTCTAAGCACTTTTTAAAACTTCCCGATTTTGATATGAAACCCATTTTTTTTTCTATTTGGGTTATTTATGAAATGTATGATTATTATTTATGTGTATCACATGAAAAAAAACTACTTATTAAGGGTTTTCCCTGATATCTCTCCAATGCATTGGGTAAAAAATTAATCTCTAGAGATGGCAAGTTTTACGATACCTTGGTGAATAACCTTAGTCATTTTTACGATACCTTGGTTAATAACCTTGGTAATTTATATGAAAACTTGGGGATTGACCTTGGTGATATGACACCTTGGTGATGGAACTTGGTGATAAGATTATTAATTTCTAAATTAAATTTTGTAGCCACATTTTCAATTTATGTTTCATGTTATTATTATTATGATATGCCTCTTTATCATACCTTTATGATTTTAACCTTGTTCTTATTGATATCGCTCAAGTTCACATGTAAACTGTTTCACTTTTTTCCCTACTGGGACTTCTTCTCACCCTTTACTTTGATATATGTCTCTATTTTATGAGATGGAGTAATTTTTTTAGGATAAAATTTTCAAGAATCCATTTAATAAGATTAAAATATTGTTATATGTTTTCATGTATTATGTACCTTATTTTCATGACACTAGACTTTAAATATCCTCTATTTGTAAAATTAAATGAAAATTTATGTAATAAAAAGGTGGGATTCCATAGTTGGTATCATGTTTTTTTAAATGTTTTTCATAGGTCTTAAGATTGGTAAGGACAAAGAAGATTCTATAGTGAAAGTATTTGCAAATTTTTCTTGAAAAGAAACCATGTTTCATTTTAACAATTTTTATTTTTTTTTAAAAATATGGCATGTAGACTTATCTACTTTGTAATATTGAAAGTTTATATAAGATTTTATTCTAATTCCCTAAAACTATAAACCTAAAATATCTTTGGGAATGAATGAAAATAAATTCTAGTCAAAATTCACTAGAATAAGTTATGTTTATGGACAAGTCTTTATAGTTGGTATCAGAGTAGTGTTTAAACAAATTTGGAAATTAGGATGTATTATTATGGGTTTATAATTTTATTTTTTATCCTAATTTTATTTTCTTAGAAACCCATTTTTGGATTATGTTATAAAATTTAAAGGTGATTAACAATATTTTTGGAGATTTTATTTCAGGTAGTTCTGAGTTGTTTCTTTTTTAATGTTAAATGAAAAGTATGAGAAAAAAATTATGGTTAAAACATCATATGGTTATTTTTTAGGATGTTATCATATTTTGAGAATGTTATAAGAATTCTATAGTTTTAGAAAAAGGGACAAAATGCAGACCTTGTGACAACCCATCACGTCAAACAAGGATGAAGGAATCAAACCCACAACTGAAGTGCGATAAGCCTTTTTTGCCTACTAGTGACCCACATGAAGTCCCAGGTTAGTATGAATTCATTATTTTAGTTAAACAAGTTGATGAAAAAAGAATAAGTTCATTTTTGGAGACATATATTTTCTTGAATAGATAACCATGGGATTGGAAAATGATTTGGAGATTAATTGATAAATGTTATTTTGGAAGATGTTAACTATTTTGGGGACTTTATATGATTAAGGAAAATAGAATACTATGGAATTTTATTTTGCGATTAAAGGTTGAATTATTTAATTCTGGACTTATGAGAATTTGGAAATAATTATCCTATTTTGGAGATCCTGTGATTAGGTTAATTATGTTTTGGTATGAGACATTAAGAGTGGTTGATGTTATTTAGAGATAAATGTAAAAATTTATATAGGAAGATTAGGTGATCAAATCCTCCTGAATTTTGGGTTTTAATCTTAGTTTTGATTATTTTGAGGAATTTTTTGGATAATTGTTTGTTGAATGGTCTTTGTTGAACTTTGGGTATTGTTTGTTGAATTTTATAGATTGTGGTAGTTTTTAGTCATATATGGTTTATTATTTTTGGGAATTATCATATCATGAAATAATTTTTTTAATTTTTTTAATGTATAAAGACAGGACAAAAAGATAGTTAATCTTTTGTGGATTATGTGATTCTATAGAATTTTACTTACTCAGATTACTCATCGTTTGGAGAAATAGATGAGTGTGTAGTGAAAATTCATTAAAGGGCGAAACACTACTTTTAAAGTAGTTATATTTTCTTATAATATTAGTCTAGGTAGTAATGAAATTCTTCAACTCTATGAAAAGGAACTTGAAGCAAAAATGTTATTAACTTTATTTTGTCAACATTCTTTTACCTAACCACAAATTTATGGTATTGTGATAGTTAAACTTCGGTGATCAAGTTATCCATCAATCTATATTATTCTATGAGAGTAAGTTTTTCTTCTATATCCATGTTTTCATATATGGAATCCTAGTATGTGTTATCTCGAGTGTCCTTTGTACTTCTCTTTTTTTCTTTTAAAGTGATAGTTTTACTAAATATTTTTTCCGGTGTGGGACTGTCAATGAAGTTTCCAAGACCAATTTTAAAATTGTGAGGAAAATTTTTCAAAAGGGGGGAAATATGTAACATCCCTTGTTTTAAGAAATAAACACAATGTTCAATAGCATACATGAGACGCTACATTGAGCTTAAACAAACAATTAAATATCATTATTTAAATGTTGTTGTTATAACCTAGCCGTTGGAATGGTGGGAATAATTAGTATCAATTGAATTATGAAAATATGGTTTACAAAAGTTTAAATAATGATTCATTGGTTACCAAATTTATAAGAAACTGAAATAAAAACCAATTGAATATAAAGGATGTGTTTTTATGAAAACCTACTTAAAAAGAGAATAATTGTGTTTAAAAAATCATATCACTCTATGGATTTTGTTTATTTAATAAAAAATATATTTTATATATTCAATTTAACGTTATAAATTCATATTATATGTTTTCTAGATATGATATAAGAACAAATTTAATTTTTTGTATAAAAGAAGTATTTTTCTAAAAATACAGTTTTACCACCTATGGATAGATAACCATTTTTAAATTTACCTTTTGTCACTTTTATATGTTCTATTTTACAAAATAAATTTCTTATTTATAATAGGGACATCAAAATTTAGTTTGGATGAATTTTTAATATTTTTCTAATAACTATAATGTTTTTCTGAATAGTAAAAATATGCTAAATTTTAATTGAAAATAATGTTTTCTATTGATATAATTTATATGGTTAAATTATATTATTGAATGGTTTAAAGTATAAATTGAATATTTTTTTATATTTTAAACCAATTTTGTTCATTGGAAGTAATTTCACAATGAAATTAGATATAAACACATGTCAATTTTTAGATGGTTATTACTTTTTAAAAACTCGTTTTATCATTTTGACAACGAGAATTAATTTTAAATTAATTTCTGAAATTTCTATGTTTTGAATTTGGAAAAATGGATTTTATTTTTATAATCATAAAGTCTAAATTGTTTAAATAGGTGTATTTTATTTTTGAACATTATGAATAATAACTTCAGTAATTATTTTTAATTACTGCGGTTAAGGGTAAATCAGGTAATTAAGGGTAAAAATAAAATTATAAAATTACTATAACACATGTCATAATTTTATTGGATGATCTAGTTTAAAGTTTCTCATATAATATTTTTTAATTAAATGGATTAATATTCCTATATAAGTGGGTATAAATATTCTCATAGAAGTTTGTTTACTTAAAAGTATAAAGATTCCCATGAAATCTATTATAAAACTTCTCATAGAATCTTATTAAATTAAAAGAACTAAGATTCCCCTGAAAGACAGTTTAAATATTATCCTATAATATTCTTTAATTAAATGTAAAAATCTTCACATGGAAACTTCTTTAATAAAAAAGAAAAAATCTTCCCATGGAAGCTAGTTTAAAGCTTCTCTCACACTCATATTTTTAATAAGTATTACATTTTTAATATGGGTTTATATAAGTGATATCTTAGACTATAAATAGTCATTAGAAATCTCAAAAATATTTTATACATCATGATATTTTATTTATAGTTTTTAGATAATAAATAAATAAATTTATTTATGATACAATGATGATGTAGTGATTACCTTATTAATGAAAGATTCAAATAAATGATATTATAAATATTAAAATAAATTTAATTTGAAAATTTTGATGTCATCCTAGAATTTTATGTATGATTATGACATGTTATATTTTAGTTAATGTATTTTTTTTGAATGAATAATTTTTTTATGACTTTAACAAAAATCAATTACTAAATAGTATCAAAATTAACCTAGGCTGAATTCTTAGAAGTTTTCTAAGAAGTTTAAATTTTTTAAGTATTTTATGAATATGGTTTTTATGAATAGTATTTGATGAATATTAAAAAAATATTTTATTATTAAATAACTTTTTCTGTGAAATTATTTTCAAAAATCGGACATACATGGTTGTAATTAGGGTGAAAAATGTGGTTTAATTATATAAAAATAATTTTTTGGTGAATAGTAAATGTACCCTTTAGAATAGTAATTTTACCTTTATGAATGGTAATTTTAATAATAGAATAGTAACCTCACCTAAGGAAGTATAAAAAAGTTTTAGTCATCATAAGTGGTAATGTGATATAATTATATCATATTATAAGTAAATAAATGTTATAGAAATTATTATTTAAGTATTAGTATTTTATTTATTTAATTTAATTTAAAATGAAATAAATTTTTAAAAAATTAATTTCAATTCTGAATTATACACATCAAAAGATAGTTAGGGTGATTTTTTGGTATTTTTCTGAAATAGTTGAGTTTTCAGTGAATAGTAAAAATACAGTTTTGGGTTTTCGATAAGTTTAATGACATCATTAATGATGTAATAATGAATTAATAATTATTGTAGAATTTTGAGGAATAAAATATGTTATGATATGTCCCAACTGGAAAATACCATGGTCAAGCCCATGGTTTTGCAAATACCACTAATGAGGTGTCCCTTGGAAATTATTAAAATATTACTTCACCTTTTTTGTAAATACCAACCCATTCCTTTATTGATTTTATTCCCAATTCCTCCTCAATGAATATATGGTCTTTTTACCTCCCAATTAGTCATCCCAAGGCGCTCTCAAATTTCCCCAAGGTCCCAACCTTTGATTTTTTGAAGTTACTCTTCAAGGTAAGAGAACCTTTCACCCTCCTTTTTAGTCAACACTTCTTTTATGTTATGTCTTTGAATTTAGATTTCCATATGTTTGGGTATGATATTATGTATTCCTCACTATCATTTTTATTTCCATATTATTAGATACCCATTTTCCTCTCATCAATTCATTTTCTGAAGTTTTAAAAGACGTCATTAGGCTACCAAATTTTTTGTAGAAGAAATCACATCTTCTATTTTCTTTCAAGTATCATTTTCATGTGGTATGTCATTAAAATATCCATACCATAATCTTATTTATATTTTATTATATCCATATAATATATTATGAGTTATTTATTAGTTTGAGACTCTTTTCCCCTCTCTTTTTATTTTCTAAAATCATGTTGCATAGCAGTTATGCTGCATAATATTCATCTCAAAATCTCTCTCTTTTTTTCAAGAAATTATCTTATTTTATTTATGTGAATACCCAAACCTATTTTATTTCTAGGGGTATTAATCAATACATAAAAATGATATATTTGATTCTATAATTTATATACATAAAACTCTAATTCCCTTTTTGTGGGTTATAAATTACATAATGATCATGTTTTAATAACTTTTTAAAACATTATGATTTTGATATGAAACACATTTCTTTTATTCTATTTGGGTTATTTATGAAATATATGATTATGATATATGTGGATCACATGAGAAAAAATACATATTAAGTGTGGGCCCTGATATCTCTCCCATGCAATGAGTAAAGAAATTAATCTCTAGAGATGGAAAGTTTTACGATACCTTAGTAAATAACCTTGGTAATTTTTACATTGCCTTGGTTAATAACCTTGATAATTTTTATTACACCTTGGGGATTGATCTTGGTGATATGACTCCATGGGGATGTTCCATGGTGATATGATTATGAATGTCTAAATTAAATGTTGTAGCCACATTTCCAAGTTATGTTTCAAGTTATTATTATTATGATATGCCTCTTTATCATACCTTTATAATATTCCCCATGTTCTTATTGATATAGCTCAAGTTCACATGTAAACTATTTCACTTGTTTTCCTTAATGGGCCCTCTTCTCACCCTTTCTTTTGATGTATGTCTCCAGGTTATGATATGCAATAATTTTTTTAGGATGAACTTTTCAAGAAGCCATTCAATAAGATTAAAATTCTGTTATATGTTTTCTTGTATTATGTACCTTATTTCCAAGACACTAGACTATAATTATCTTTTATTTTTAAAATTAAATGAAAAGTTGTGTAATAAAAAGGTAGGATTCCATAGTTGGTATCATGTTATTTTAAATGTTTTTCAGAAGTATTAAGATTGGGAAAGACAAAGAAGATTCTAGGATGAAAGTATTTTCATACTTTTCTTAAAAAGAAACCATGTTTCATTTTAACAGTTTTTGTTTTATAAAAAAAGGATTGCATGTAGACTTATCTAATTTTTAATATTGAAATTTTATGTAATATTTTGTCCTAATTCTCTATAACTCTAAACCTGAAAGATCTTTGGGAATGAATGAAAATAAATTCTAGTCAAAAGTCACTAGAATAAGTTATGTTTAAGGGTGGGTCATTATATTATTCCCTTAATATTTATGTATATTATTTGTGATTATTATATTGGTAATTTAAGGTGAATCAATTTCTCAAGGGTAAACCCGATGAGCCATAAGAACTGTCAATTTATGACATCAAAGACAAAGATTTCACCATTCTTGAATGATTTCAAAATTAGTATTCAAATATAAATATGATAGAGGATCATATTTTATAAAGTTTAAGAGTGTTTTTTCCTATCCTAATAAACAAGGATGAATATGATACCATCTTGGTTTGATATTATATTTGGTATACAAAAGAAAACTATTAAATAAGATCACCACAGGTTAAGTTGTGGAAGTTGTCAGATCTAGAAAACCACAAGTTGAAGAATTATTTTTTTTATTTTCTATATTGAAACATCATGAATTTTATTCATAAATATATTCACCCTAATGGTTATATTGAGGAGTGTTTACCGTGATGGGGATACAAAAAAAATTCAAATATGCCATAATTATTTGTCTCATGAATATTTGAACATTCTATGTGGTGATTTCTTGAAAATTTCATTAAAGAGGTGAGTATTCTTTATCTTTAATCCCTGATAAAAAATTACATTCTAAATCAATTGGGTAGAAAATTATTTTTATCAATGACATTAAAAATGAATGGATAAATAATTTACAAGGATGTTATAAAATCCCAAAATGTTTACTTGAATATTTACAATTTGTTAGTTGAAGTGATTGTAGGAGTTTTAGGTTGATATTTTTATATTTGAATTCATATCTATCATTTTTATCATCCCTGGATATAGTTGGATAATCCTTGAATAAGATTATGAGATCTCATTTCATTTTGTATTATTCAATTTTATAAGGTAAAACATCATTGTCTGGATCAAAACCTTTTGTTTTATACACCGATCATGGATTTGGTAGGCTTAAAGTGGGGTGGTTTATGGGAATTTTCTAAGTATTAATGGATACCAATTTTCCAGATAACTTTTTTATTTCTTTTCAATAAGGGGGATAGAAATTGAAATTAAAGTTTGATAAGAAATTAGGAGATAAGGAATGAAACATATTGACAAATCTTTTCTATATGGGTATTTAATGAAAAATACAAAGGGAGAGATTGATGATTCCACTTTATGGAAGTTGTATTTTTTTCAATATGATGTGAAGAAGAATCATGGTGAAGATTAAGAGATCCCAAGAAGTTATTCTATGACTATATAATATTATAGGAAGATTATGAATTAGTTTTTAAAATAAGACCTTAAAAATATCTATTTTTATGAGGAATTGATTTAAGACCATGAAACAATAATTTATTCTTTCATGAGAAGAAGTGAAGAGTTATCTAAGTATTTCTAATGAATAATTAAAAGAATAATTAATTCCATTAAAAAATATTTATATATTTCATGAAGGATATTTTTATAACTATGATATTTGATGAACCAATCTTCATTGATTTGAGAACATGTACAAAGTTTAAATTTTTTCCCAAAAACATAAGAAGGTGTAATACCATGAAAATATCTATATTAATTAATATATTTTTTAGGAATATATTACGACTATGAAAATATTAAGTTTCGTGAATAAATTTTTAGATAAAGGTATTCAATATTCTTTTTATTTCATGAATAATTTGGAGGAGTATAAGTATAAGTCCATGAAAAATATATTTTTATTTTTCAAAAATAAAATTTTGAAGAATGAATTTTGTTTGGATTAAAATTCTCTATACTTGGTAATTACGAAGTATATTGTGGGGCTTAACAAAATAAATTCCAGACAAGTATGCTAAATAGGTCAAATCAATCCCACACATGTGGGGGTATGATCAACAACATGGGAGAGCTATCCAGGAAAGCCAGCTAGAGGACATGATGTGGGTGAGCATAGATCCTATAGGTAGTGTGTATAGTTGGGTTCATGGAATGTGTAAAGGGTTCTAGGTGGACCGCCCAATGGTGTGGCATAAACCATAGAGGGTGTGGGTGTAGTGTATCTGAGTGCTGGACCTGGGGCTAAATCAATGGCTTAGTGGGAATGGAATGTATTATAAAGGAGTGCCTGGTCATTTATGAGAATGATGTGCGATATAAATGTGCATTACAGTTCACACTTCATTAAAAATATATTCATATATGATGAGACATTTGATCTAATGCATGAGAGACATCTGATCAAGTAGAGACGTCATCTTCTACCTCCAGCCTTGTCGAGGGCATCTGTTTGTTGGAGTTCTACATTCTGAAAGACTCCAGAACCAGAGTTGAGCTTAAGATCATTTTATGCTCAAGATATTGAGAATAATATGAAATGGTTCTTCATGAAACACAAAAAATAATTTGTATTAAATATTTATTTTGCAGCATGACCCACTTCAAAAATAAAGATATCATTATGAATACCATTTAGGGAAGTGTTGATGTATGTGATGATACATGTGATATTATAACATGCACACGAGGAGTTCATCATGAAGGAAAAAACTGATTGCAATAGGATTCCATCTTTTTTAGTATCATAAAAGTTCCTTAATATTAAAAATAATGTATCCCAAGTCAAAAATATGAATATTTAGGTATTTGGGTGTTTATAAAAACCTTGAAATGGTAGAATAATCAATATTATTATCCATCCTTTCCATTAAATTAAACATAGATCGAAGGTGGTTATCAGTTTCTATAAATACTGAGATATTGAACTTGTTTCAATTTTCTACCATTCATCATTTTTAGGATCTATTTTTATAAGATAAACATATAATCTCTGCACTTTCAGTTTGTGTGAAGGGAAAAAGTATCCATGAGACTCTTGGGTTCAGCGAAAGAGAATAATACCTCTCGCGATACTTAATCATATACATGAAGGATATGATATTATATGAATCTTATCAAAATTTTGTGAAGTATTTTGAATATATTTTTCTTTATTTTATAACATATACATCAATTATGTGAATTATTATTCTATAAATCCATACTGGTTTATATGAAGAAGTGAGATAATATAAAAAATTATATGTGTATTTTGTTACATGAAGGAGTAGTGTTGTTCCATGAGAATCAAATATTCATGAAGTTAAAATCCCACAGACAATTATGTGCAGAAGGAAGATAATACCATGTACTATATTGATACATGAAGAAGAGTGAGATAGTTCTACGAACTGAGTAAGTTTCACGAAGAAGAATTTGTGTCACATAATAGAGTTGTGCGAAGAAAGATGAAGTTGTGACACATAAAGGATATGTATAAAATATGAATTCATGAATAAAATATGCTGAGATTATATGTGTGTTTTATTAAATAGGAGATAGTATAATGAACTGTCTTGATAATTCCATGCATGAAGATATAATTTCTAACTTACATGTATAAAGAACACACAATGTTCATGTGTGTATGATTTGAATCATTTTTTGAGTTGAAGTGATATATGTCAAGGAAACAAGGAATAAGAAAATTTAAATCATTTTGAGTAATCTTTTGTTTTTCATTATGATATAATAGTGATCTATAGTGGAAGTGGTATATTCTACTCATTTAGAAGAGTATATTGAACCAACTTACTTATAGTGTTATTAGTCATATTTAGTGGCATTCAAATATTTTTAGTGAAGACGAGAAAGGATGATTGTACTAATATTAAAAAATATTAGTGAGTTTAGACTTAAAGAATAACAAGTACAAAAAACCACTGCATCAAAATCCAGTGGATATTGAAGACCTATTCACATTAATTTTTTTTGAAGATCCATTGAAGAACTAGTGGTGCTAATATAAACAAATCCATTTAATAACTGGTTGTGCTAGTATAAATAACACCATTTATACTTTTTAGAATATTGATATTACCTATATAAACTTATGATCAAATTATAATAAACTTATGATCACTAAAATTAATAGTAATATAAAAATCCCGGAAATAACAATAGGTTGATCACAATAAGTAGTAGGATTTATTAATGATGTTGAAACTCATAAAAATCCTAATTTTATTTTCAATTATTTTATTTGTTTGTATTAGGTAAATGATAGACTTAAAATAATGAGGTTTTGAGGCTTTAAATATCCATAGTGGTTGAATTTAAAAAAGAATTAATAAAAATTAACCATTGATTCACCCCCCTCTCAGTGGTCCATCTAGCCTAGGGCTCTACAACACCGATAAGCACACATTTACAATGAATAATAGATTTTACAATGTTCACTAATCAATAAGTGTATCTAGTCCTTGTAATGATCATAAAAACCCCAATATTGCATAGTCCACAAGAAACAATCCTTTGGACTACAATAAACACATGATAACCATGAACTTGTGATACAGTATAGTCTCCCAATGGTGAAAGTTCATCCCACACAATAATGATAGTTCATAGCGTTTTTGAAACAATACTAAAGTCTCTCCCAAACTTATAATTTAATTATATTGTTACGTTGATACTTCCTTCATCCCAAATCACACTTGATCTAGTATCTTTTTCTCCTTCTTTTAATTTCTGGTACAACAATGATCAAGAATTTTTTTTTCTTCCATATCTCTCTTCTTTCTTCTTAAATACAATCTAAATATAATATAGGGTTTTTAAGAATTATAAACACCAATTTTTCTTTTTATTTAAAATAGATATTCATTTATTAATACCAAGAATAATATTTTATTAATTTTTATGGAAACTTCATGATTTTAGGTAGAGATAAATCCTCCTCTTTGAACTTGTTGGGCCTTCTTTAAGTCGAGTCAAGGATTTTCATTTAAATACTATTAAGACTAAAGATCTTAAATTATAATTCTATAAGGATGTGGCTATATCAATTTAATGACTGAAAGAAAATATTATATTAAAACACATTTCAAATACCTTTTAAGTTTAGAGTTTTAGAGAATTAAGACAAATCATTAATTAAAAACCCATGTATTTTGAAACTAGTAGACATTTTTCGCAATATATAAACAACTAATTAATCCATAAAAGTTAATCAAAATTTCCCAAAATATTATCTATACAAGATAATATTCTCGATACATCATATGTATTACATTTATTCATAACTTGGGGAAATGAAAACATAAAAAAGGGGTGATCTCAGATGATCATAAGGGTAAATATAATAGATAACAGTCAAATATCATAATTGAGCATAAGATGAGAATATGGGTATAACCAGGATACCTAAAAAAATTATACCCAATAAATCATAGATCATATATCGTGGAATAAGTAATGACATAACCTTAAAGTGTGAAATATATTAGAAAATAGTCATAAACATGGAATGCAACATATCCCAAAAAATAAAAGAAACTAAGAGAGGTTGGATAATAAGAAAAATATCTTAGAGATATGGAAAAACCCTAATAATAAGAAAAACTTGTGAGTAAACTCATTATGGTCATACCTATGTGAAGAAACTCATTATTTCCATGCTTGAAAATATGAATGAACTCTTTATGCCCATGCCTGACTATCACATGAGATATAAACTTAAACTAATGAATTAGAGGGTGATATAGAACCCCAAAAATAATCATAATTACATTGGTGTTCCATAATAAATCAATCAAATAATAAATAGCCCATGGAAAGAAAAAATAATTTTATATCTCTTGTAAATGAAATCATATTAGGAAATGATTCATAATTACATTAATAAACATGGAAACCCTATAGAATATAAATGAGTATCAAATAATACAAAAAAAATCCAGGTATATATCATTAAATGAATTATATGAAATTTAAACCATATAGATAAATGGAATATGATTTATTCAATAATTTCTCCAATAAATAGATGTATGGAATATAGGTTAACACCCTCCAATCAATGGAATGAAATATAGATTGTTTATAGAGAAAAGACATTGGGAGAAAAATTATGGTTATACACCAAAGATGGTTAGGCAAGATAAAGGAAGTTATGGATCACTCCTTTGATATAAAATAACATTTTATAAGAACATTTATAGAATAAAGTTTAATATTATCATTATAATAATATCATTGGTCAAGCATAAGCTATGTCAAAGGACAATGACTTAGATTAAAAATAATTTTTAAGAGTTTTTGCAAAAAAAAAATAACTTTGGAAATAAAAATATCCCTGATTATTTTAAAATAATTTAAAAATAAATATTTTATAAATCTGGGAGAAAAATAATTTAGTTTCAAAAAAATTAAAACATAGAGAGCAAATTTCATATAAATGAAAAAGTTGGTAGAAATATATGTCCATACAAAAACATTAAAATTGATTATTTTTATTGAAAATGAACCACATAGAAAATATTAAATTAATTTTATCTTAAAATATTTGAAAATAAATTAATGCTATTTGAAAATGATAATTTTCATTTTTTGAAATAAATAGAGGTATATCCAATAAATTTGGAGTTGAAGATAAAATAGAACCATAAATAGAAATTAAAATCTTTATATTTTTAAAATACTTTTAATGAAAACCACATCATTTTAAAATATTATAAAACTTTAATTTTAAATCAAGGTCAAGAGAAGAAACTATCACCAAGGATAAACATATGGGAAAATTTTATTTTTATATTTAAAATAAATACTATACAAATCCTCTATATGGATTATCACATTTTAGTGATCTCGGTTTTAAAATGAGGTTGGGAAAAGAAAGCTTCTAGCTTGAGTAAAATTTAAATAAACACACTTAAAAGAGAAAGAGCTTTAAATTGAACATAAAATACCATGAAAAAAATATAATACATTATATACTATAAAAAATATGTAGTATAGATTCCATATAAAAGTAAATAGGTGTATAACAAGAAGTATGTCCAAGAAATAGTAATTGTGACTAAGAAAATATTTTAAGTAACATAATATTTGAGGAAATAATAATATGATAATGAGGTCATAAGGAATAATTTTAAAACCCCATAAAATAATGAGGAGATACAATACAATTTATTAATTAGTTATAATATATCAAACTTGTAATAATAGAGTTCAATAAGAATGTTTGTAATCAATGAAAGAAAATAAAGCTACCAAAAACACTTAAATTTTTAATGTTTTTAATTAAAACCCCATGAGACAAATAAATTAGATTATAAAATTAAATATAATTAAATATAGTAAAATAATTCTACATAATATTAAATGGAAAGTAGCTACACCATTCCAAATAATGCATGGTGTATAATAAGAAATTTTTCTCAAGGGGTGAAAAATGAGATATGAAACCATTACTGTAGTCATGATTCACTCTACGCATGTGCATAAATTTTTTAATAATAAATTTATTTTATTATATATCTTGTTATGAAACTTATTCATTTATATTTAAATTACTAATGAATATTTTTTATTATATTCTATTTATTTATTTATTTTTGTTATTTTGGTTATTTGAGGTGGTTTTGTCAATTTCTACGTAACTCTTTTTGTATTTTGTCCATGGTAAAATGTGTTTTAGTATAAATTTATAATATACAATATTTTAGGGATTTATTTCCTTTATTATTATAGTATCATAAAATTTATATAGTAATATATGTTTTTTAAAAATAAACTTCGATTAGGAAAGGTACTTCGATAAGTTTATTTTAGGAGGTTAAGTTTACTATGCCTGTTTATTATTAATATAACTTATATAATGTCCAATATTATATTTATATAATAATAATAGTGTTATAAATATCATGGTTTTACCTTTAATAGGTTTTTATTATCATCCATGTTAGGTGGTGATGGAAAAAATCACAATGCTACGTGGAGGTGGTAGTTCGCACAAACAGATGATCAACATTATTTTGTTTTTCTATGTAGATGTGAATGAATAAATAAGTTTTGATAAATTAATATAATAACAAGAAAGTATAATAATTATACTTATGTCATTATATTACAATGTGTATGGTGGGTTTGGAATAAAAATATTAAAAATAAAAAATAATTACTTTGGGACTTTGAACTCTCTCTTAACCATTGGAAATGAAGGGGTTAGGATATCTTTTGGTGATAAGGGAATTTAGGGCATTAAATTTAATTATATTATAGAAAAATTATAAGGATTAAAGTAAATTATAAAGTGGATGTGTAGCTTTTAGTGGGATATAGTGATCACTTTTAATAAGTGGATAAAAGGGAACTTTTGTGAACGCCCATTATTTTTGAATAATGAAATGACACTATTCAAGGTTCAATGGTTCAAAAAGTTATAAATAATGATTTTATGTTTATATAAGGTCAATAAATACTCCAAACCCATTTACCACATGTTTTAAATAGGTTTCAAAACTTTTAACACCTTTTTTTCATTTTACCATTTTGGTTTTTACCTTGGTAACTTGTATTTAACATAGTAGTATATATTTTATTAAAAGTAAAAGTAACACTTCTAAAAAAAATGTGACATTATAAACCAAAATTTAGAATACATATATTATAATTAAATTTATTTATAAGATAAATTTAAATTTTAATTTAAAACATTTAATATATAGAAAATTGTTTTGTAGAAAAAATTATTTTTACCATTAAGTGTTCTTAATATTATTTAGTATTGATTTAAAATTGAATGTGTGTTAATATATTTATATATAGGATAAAAAATTATATTAGAGTCAATTTTTATAATGTATTAATTTATTTTATTAGATAAAAATTACCCAATTTAAATAAAACAATTATTTTAAAATAACAATTTTATCATTATCGCGGTAATGAATTTTAATCATAGTATGAATAGTTTTGTGACTAAAAATGAAATTAAAATTATTACATAATATGAAAATGTTTATCAAAAATATTAAAATTATCTTATCAAATAAAATTTCTAAAGGTTAAAAAAATTAATTTTAATATTATCATAAATAACACATAAAAACCATATTTATAAGAAGTGTGTTTTTAAGCTTAAATTTTATATGTAGTATAAATTTTTCAATGTCATTGACTTTTATAATACAAATTAGTTAAATTTAAAACAAATATGATTTATGTCTCTTCCAAAGTAATCTGAACCCCAATATCACCATTAATATTTTTAATTAACAGAATAGACTAAAAATGTTACATTTGTAATAAAATGTTGAATATAGGTTTTCTAAGTTAAAAATAATATTTAAAAAAAATTATTCTTACTAATTAAATATTTATTTAATCAATTAAAAGGTTTTATAAACTTATACGACCCCAACCCCAGTTTCTCAGAGATGATGCCTTAATTATATTGGTATAACAAAATAAGGAAGTCACATCCTGAATGACCGAATAGTTTATTAGCTTTGGAAAACCAGATACATACATAAGTTTTACATTATAACATAAAAGGAAAAACAATATAACAACTCCATTGGAAACATCCATAAACTCATAGACTATCCCTAGAAGTTATTCATAATATACATCTTCACATCCTGGAGAAAAAATAAAACATAAGAAAGGGGTGAGATCAGATACTCATTAAGGGTAAGTAATAAAGAATAAGATAATATAAAAAATAATTCATGGTGAATAAATAATAACACATGATATTAGAACATAAACTTGAGCATCATCTGGCATAAATAAAAGATGAATAAATAATTCTATAAAAATAATCACATGAGAATGAATCTTACCCATTGATATTCCACCAATAAAATATTTAGATGGATAATAAATTAATAATAATACCGAGGGAACTAGTATGTAAGACATTATAAACAATCATCGAGGCCTCAACCAACACACCTGAAAATAAATGGTTAAGTCCTCGATAAAAATCCATTTCTGTTTTGTATCATGAGACCTACTGATGCATCGATGGGCTATAGTAGGCCCTGCACATAACTTACTAGTTATAATTCATTCATTATATTAATGGGGTTAAACATAAAAAACATATACATATGAAATGTAAATAACTTTCCCCAATCTATAATCATAATCAATAACCATTCTTAGTAGTATGGTGATTAGTATCAAGATAGCACATCTATAGTCAAACTAGTCATAAACCATTTATTAAAACATGTTAGATTATAATCATAAATATTATTACCAATTCATCATAATATTAAACAAATGTTTTTGAAATAGATGAAAATACTCTAATTAAATCATCAAGGAATACTTGAGAGAAATACCCTTTCTTACTTTGCAAATAAGATTTATTTTTGGATAAATAGTTTTTATTTTTCATAATTGTTTATATGAAAACAATAATGAAAAAAATATATATTTTCATTAAAAAATTATTTATTTTAGAAAAATAATGGTTTCTTTAAATATATTATGGATGGTACTTGAAAATGGGTAAGAAATCGAGAAGTTCCCTTTAATCGGGTTTTCTTATCTGGAAGAATTGAGAAGGGAACCTTGTAAAATATGTATTTATCCTTAAAATAAATATAAAATGATCTAGATATAATATTTTTGAACATAAAAACAAAATTTATAATAATTATATAAAAATAATTAATAATGAAATTGGGATAAAGAGAGATAAAGTTTAACTCGAATAGAAAATGGAGGTTCGGAAAAAAAATCCTTACATTATGTCTGAAATTGTTCTGCACTTGAACTTAATGTCCTAGATAATAAAATTAAATCCATTAATTTTTTAATTTTTAACCTTTTATACATTTATATGATTTATTATAATTTTATTAAGTTCATTTATGGTCTTTTTTATGAGTTATAAGATACAATTTTATTTTTTGGGAGCATTTGTTTCCTTGGTTTTCATGATTGGTTTACTTGTATATGAGTGTGGATGTCCCAATAAAATGGGAATAGATATACATAATTAAATTTATATGTTATTAAATAATATACAGAGTATTAAATGGTTATATAATTTTTTTTTTTTATTTTGGGTGATGATGAATCATTAGAAAAGACATTCATGATAACCGTTTAGATTATTTTTGCAGTTTTTTCGATCATCACAAACTAGTTTTGTTTTATTAATTAAAATAATATATATATATAATGGTTATAAGAAATTATAGATTATTTAATAAATATATTATAATATCTTTTAACCACATTTTTTTTATTACCAACCTTGATGGTGTTAATGGAAAATGAAAATGCATCATCCCTGATGTTGGTAAATTGACACATCACTCACGATGTTTTCATTTATAGAATATAATAGAGAGAGAGAGAGATAAGATTTAGATGATTTATATTCTATTAAAATGATATAATTATAGTTTATAAAAATATTAGAGTTATCATGTCACTTTGGATAGGGGATTTGAGGGAAGGATAAGAAAATAAAAGAAATTGAAGAGAAAATAAAGAGGATTTTTACCTCTTGAATTATCCTCCATGAGAACCTCATTAAGGGAATTGGTTTTGGTCTTTTGTAGATACCAAATGCTTTTGTACATGAGGGAGGGTATTTAAAAGAGTATTGAACATAAATTTTATATGTATTAAAGTTTGGAAGGTGTGAAGAGAAGGGGTGGTATTTATAGTGGAGGACAAAAGAGTTTTTTGGATATTTTATTTATTTGTTTATTATTTTGATCAATAAAAAAAATAGTCAGGATTATTTTGAATAAATATATTATTTATTTCAAGTGATTTAGAACCAATTTACACTTAGATAATACATTACTCAAGAATGAATAAAAAGTTCTTTTTTTACTTATACAGTAAATTACGATATTGTACTATTCACAAAATATTCAAGTTTTTTATAAAAATATCAAAAATTAATACTAACCATTTTTAGAAGTGTAGAATTAAAAACTGAACTCAATTTTATAAAAATAATTTTCTAAATGTAAGAAATTTTATTTTTAATTAAATTTATCATTTACTCGAAAAATACAGATTTTAAAATTATAACTGATTTTAGAATACTTTGAAAATTTAACTAAGGTCACATAAAATTATCTTTAAATCATTAGAAAAAAAATTAATTTATGAATACATTTTAGGTAAATAAATTTTCTTTTAAATCAATTTATTAATTATAAATTTTTAATTAAATATTTATGAATTAAAAAATATCAACACTTAATTAATAATTTTAAAAATATTCATTTACTTATACTATGATATAATTATATCATAATTTCATTTATAAGATACCAAAAATTTTATTTATTCTTTCATGGGTGATGATACTATTGAATTGGCCGGTTTACTATTCATAAGGGTCATATTACTCTTCCTAAGGGTATGTTACTATTTCATTGATATATGTTCCTTAACTTTTAGAAATACTTCTTATTTCATTCATTATTCATTTATAAAGTTTGTATTGTGATCTCTAAGTGATTTTATGTGATTTATACTATATGAATTAATTATAAGAAGGGAAATTTCATTGATAGGATTCTGGGTCGTTACATTCTTACCTCCCACAAAAATGTCATCCTTGAAATTTATAGATTTTCACCTATAAAAAGATTTGGGTAGTTATTCATCATAAGTTCCTTAGGGTCCCACATTTCCTATTCAATTTTATAATTTTTTCAAAGTAACTTAACTAGTCAAGTCGTCTGATTCCTCAACATTTATTCTTTAGTGTCCAAAATCTGAATAGGCTCTTCATAATAAGATAAATTAGGTTCCAATTCTATTCCTTCATAAGTGAGGACATGCATTGGGTCAGAAATTTACTTCTTTAACAAAGAGATGTGTAACACATTGTGTACTTTAGAAAAGTTGGGCGGCATCACCAAATGATAAGCCTCAACTCCAATCCACTCCAAGATTTCAAAAGGACCAATGTACCTGGGTATTGGTTTCCCTTTCTTTCCAAATATTATAACACCCTTCGATTAAGATACTTTCCAGAAAACACGATCTCCCACTTGAAATTACAAATCCTTTCTTCGATTACCAGCATAGATATTTTTCCTACTTTGGGATGCTTGGATTTTGGTTTGAATAGTCTTTACCTATTTTGTTGTTTCCTCCACAATCTCAGTTCCTACAATCTTCCTTTCACCAAATTAATCCCAACAAGTTGGTGTACAATATCTCTTACCAAACAATGCTTTATATGGTTCCATTTGAATACTTTAATGGAAACTATTATTGTAATAAAACTCTAAAAATGTAAATACTAATCCCACATACCTTGAAATTCAAGTAAGTATGATCTCAACCTATCTTATAATGTTTGAATAGTCCTTTCATACTGCCCGACAGTAAGAGGATGATAAGAAGTACTCAAATGAAGCTCAGTATCCAAATATTTCTGAATAATTTTCCATATTTTAGATCTAAATCATTTGTCATGATCAGAAAAAATTGAAAGAGGTGATCCATTAAGTCTTACAACTTTATTAATATAGAGTCGTGTAATGAACTCTAGTGACAAATCTTACCTTATAGTGAAGATATGTGTAGATTTGGTAAGTCGATAAAAAATTTCCCATATTGAATCATTCTTTCATATATTCCATGATAATATAGTGAAAAAATACATAGTAATGTCATCCCATTTCCATGTCTAAAGAGTAATAGGTTTCATGGCTCCTCTAGGATGTTGTATTTTAGCCTTCACTAGTTTAAAAACTAAGCATCTTGATACACAAATAGAAATTTCAAGCTTCATATGATCCCAACAAAAATGTTCCTTAAAATATATATAAATATTCATGCTACTGGTGTGTATAGAAAAATTAAAGCTATGGGAATCATAAAATAACTCTTTTTTAGATTAGGTATATAGGGAACACATAACAACCTTCCAAATTTCTGAATTACATCTTCATACACAAAGTTCACCAACTTACTATAATTCATAGCTTTAATTTTATTTTGAATATTCTCATCATCAGACTGGGAACTTTTAATCCCTTAATATAAATATGGTTGGTAAATCAATTGAAAAGGTAATTTTGTTTCACCTTCCTCGATAATTCCCACATCCATCTTTTCCAAATCCATGTACACAATATCCTTGTCAATCCTAATTTTTATAGAACTCCATCACCCTTCCCACTCAATGCATCTTCAACCTTATTCACCTTCCATGGGTGTTAATGTATTGAACAATCATAGTCCTTGAGTAGCACGAGCCATCTCCTTTGCCTCATGTTGAGTTCTTTATATGAGAAGAAATATTTCAAGCTCTTGTGATTAGTATATATCTCACATATTTCAGCATGGATATAGTGTCTCTATATTTTCAGAGAAAACATTATAGATTCTAACTCAAGATCATGCATTGTATAGTTTTGTACATGATTTTTTAACTACCTTGATGCATAAGTAATAACTCTATCATTCTTCATAAGGACACATCCAAGTACTTTCTTTGATGCATCGCTATAAATCACAAACCCACTATTTTCCAATGGTAAAATCTGGATCAGATAATTCACTAATCAATTCTTTAATTATTCAAATAATTATTCACATTCCTTTTTCCAAATAAAATTAACTCTTTTATGAGTAATCTCAGTTAACAGGTTAGAGAATCGGGAAAAGTTTTGAAAGAAACACTAATAATAACATGCTAAACCAATAAAACTACGTACCTCAGTTAAGTTCATTGGTGTAGTACATTCTTGATCTACCTTTATCTTCATAGTATCAACTGATATTCCATCCTTAGAGACAATATTTCCAAGAAAAAAACTATTTGAATCCATAATCCACACTTACTAAACATACCATATAACTATTTTCTTATAAGAGTATCCAGAACAACCCACAAGTGGTTCTCATGGTCCTCATAGTTTTTTGAATATATCAAGATATCATTAATAAATACCACAAAAAAATCATCAAGATATTCTTTAAACACTATATTCATTATATTCATAAAAATAGAATGTTCATTCGTCAATCTAAATGGCATTATTGTGAACTCATAATGTTCATACTAGGTTTGAAAGTATGTCTTTGAAATATCTTCCTTCCTCACACAAAATTGTTGATATCCTAATAAAAGGTCAATATTTAAATAATATTTATCTATGTGAAGTTGATCAAATAAATTATCAATGTGAGGGGAATATACTTGTTCTTTTTTGCAATAAAATTTATTTCTCTATAGTAAATGCACATCCTCATGGATCCATATTTATTCTTGACAAAGAGAACAAGGTATCCCCATAGAGAAACACTAGGGAGAATAAATCCCTTCTCACTCAATTCATATAGTTGTTTATTCAACTCTACTAATTCCAAAGTGGCCATTTTATAAGAATTATTTTATATTATCCTTGAATCAGGGATTAAATTGACAGAAAACTCAATTTCTCACTTTAGAGGATGTCCAGGTAAATCATTTGGAAATAAATCATTTTATTCTTGAAAAATAGGTATATCTTCAATTTAAATATCCATAGATGATGTTTTCTCTTCCTCCAAAAGAATTTAATTTATAAGAGATACTGGGGGTGGATCTGGGTGAGAACTAGATGATGAAGTTTATTCTCTAAATATAAGGGACTCTAAATCTTTCTCAAAAATTGTAACTTCCTTCTTCTTACAATATATTTTCACATAATATTTTTAAATCCATATCTTTATAATTGTGGCATTGAACATTGGTAGCTTCTTTCTTTCCCTTACAATCATAGACTTGGTGGTCTTTTTCGACACACTTGTAACATACTCCTTTTTCTTTTAAGTAGGCACCATGATGTTTATTTCTACAAGTATCACACATTGTAAAACTCCTGTTTTTGTTATTCACTTTCTCCATTATTTCCTCTTACACCCTCTTCTTATCTTGTTTCCCCTTAAAGACATAAGACTTATAAAATTATTTCTCTATCTTGATAGCACATGAGACAATATCTTTGTATGATGAGAAATATTGGGAGACCAATTCCCTTTAGAAAAATGGTTTTAAACCATCAAATAATTGATCAATATTTCTCCTTGGATTGTATATATAGTCTAAAAAATTAATTTATAACCTTTTAAGTTTGGATTTATACTTCATAATTTTTTCATCCTATTTTTGTTTTAGAATCAAGAATTTCCACTCCATATCCACTTGTGGTTTATAAGGGAAATATTTTTCTAGGAAAATTTCCAAAAAATATTTCCATTACATATTTTTAATTTCTTCCTCCTCCTTTTTGTTTTGAATAAATGAACACCATTGATCAAGATCTCCTAAGAGATAATAAACTTCCATGATAACCTTATCCCTTTAATTACTTACCAAAGTGAGAAATGTATTCTCTAAGGAACTTATACACAACTCCGCTAAAAATGGGTTTGTAGCCACATTGAATGATGGAGGCTATTATGGCATAAATAGGTCTACCATTTCTCCTCCACATTATGGATCAGGATACTTCATACAGGTAAGGTTATTATTCATAACCTAACTCAGCTATCTTGGTATGGTTATAAGTTTCTCAACATCACTCGTAGCTCTAACAAAAATATAATTATCTTACATAAAAGAAAAATTCATACATGGGATACACACATTGATACAGTTTCTATTCCTTTAACTATGATTCATTTCTAAATAATGGTATACACTAAATTTGTTTATGAATCATAATACATAATCTTGAACTAGAAAAACACTTAACATTAATTGAAATCTTATGCATAGCTAATCTCATAACCATAAACATGGTTTCTTTGGGGATGTGTTTACTTTTAAATCCTTAATAATAGTTTATAAAGAAAATTTGAATTATCCTAAGAATATATCCTAGGAGTGTCAAACCAGGTGCGTATTAAGACCTATTTTCATGTACCATGTTACCCAAAGTGAGTCCCATGACACTTTTTCAGATTAGTTACCCCTAAGAACATCTATGCGAAAACCACAACCACTTATAGTATCCAAAAATGGATATATTTATAGGAAGACCCAAATAATATCCACCTTACCAAAATTCTAGTATGTTCTTCTATGTTTATCCTCAAAGTTTATCTTAGGGTTTTGTTGCATAATAAATGTTTTATAAATATATTTTCTAAGTTTTCTACTAAACTTCATCTCATACCAACTGTAAATATCCTGACCCCAGTTTCCCAGAGCTGGTACCTTACTTAATTACATTGGTATAATAAACAAGGAATTTGTAAAGGACCAAATAGTTTAGTAGCTTTGGAAAACTAGATACATAAATAAGTTTTACATTACAAATTAAAAGGAAAAACAACATATAAACTCATAGATTATCCCTACAAGTTATTCATAATATACATCTTTGAATCCTGGGGAAAAATAAAACATAAGAAAGGGGTGATATCATACGATCATTAAGGTTAAGTGATATAGAGGAATCTAATATAAATAATAAGTCATGGTGAATAACTAAGAACACACGCCATTATAACATAAACTTGAGCATAATATAGAAAGAATAAAATCTGAATAAATAATACCATATAAATAATCCCATGATAATGAAGCTTAACCATGAATATTATACTAGTCGAATATTCACATGGATAATAAATTACTAATCATAGTGGGTAATTCATATGCTGGACATCATAAACATACCATCAAGGCCTCGACCAAGGCACCTGAAAATAAATGGTTAAGGCCTCAGCCAAAATCCATTTCTATTTTGTCTCATGAGACATATCGATGCATCGAGGGGATATAGCAGGCCCCACCCATAATTTAATATTTAAAATTCATTGTTTATATAAATGAATTTAAATAGAAATAACATATACATTTTAAATTTAAAAAACTTTCCCCAATCTGTAATCATAATACATAACCATTTTGAGTAGTATGGTGAATGATATCAAGATAGAACATCCATAGTCAAACTTGTCATAAAACATTTAATAAAATATATTAGATGATAATAATAAGATATTATTCCCAATTAATAATAATATTCAACAAATTGTGTTGAAATAGATGAAAACAGTCTAATAAAATCATTGTGGAATACTCAAGAGAAGGGAATCCTTTAAAACATGTATTTACCCTCAAAATAAAGGTAAACTGATCAAGATATATGATTTTGGAACAAATACATAGAATTTATAAGAATTATATAAAATAATAAAGAATTAAATTGGGGTAAAGAGAGATAAAGTGTAACCCGAATGGAAAATGGAGGTTTGGGAAGAAACCCTTACCTTATGTCTAAAAGTGTTCTCCACTTGAACTTAATGTCATGGATAATCCAATTAAATCCTTTAATTAATTAATTTATAACGTTTTATAAATGTATTTTATTTATTATTATTTTATTAATTTCATTTATGGTCTTTTTTATGAGTTATAATATACGATTTAATGGTTTGGGAGTGTTTGTTTCCTTGGTTTTCATGATCGGTTTACTTGTATATGAGTATGGATGTTCATATAAAGTGGGAATAGATATCTAGAATTGAAGTTATATTTTATTAATAAACATCCATGATATTAAATGGTTATATAATTCAATTTTTTATTTGGTTGAGGATGAATCACTATATAAGACGTTCATGATAATCATTTAGATTATTTTGGCGATTTTTTCGATCATCACAAACTAGTTTTTTTAATAATTTACATCATGTTCATATAATTGTTACATAATATTACTTAGGATATAATAAATATATTATAATTTGGTTTAAGCATAAAATTGTTTTTATGACCAACCTTGAAGGTGATAATCGAAAATGAAAATGCACCGTCCATAATGTCGGTAAATTGACACATCACAAGTAATGTTTTCATTTATAGAATAAAAGAGAGAGTGAGAGAGAAAGGAGTTTGATAATGGATCTTCCATTAACATGATAGAATTAAAATATATAAATTATATTGTATTTATCACTTCACTTTGGAAAAGAAGTTTAGGTAAGGATAATAAAATAAAATAAATTGAAAAAAAAATAAAAGAACAAAAGGTGAATTTTTTCCTTTGGAATTCTCCTCCTTAAGAACCTCCATAAAAGAATTGATTTTTGTCTTTTGTTGAGACAAAAAGCTTCTGGACATGGGGGGTATTGGGAAGAGTATTGGGTATAAATTTGATAAGTCTTAAATTTTTAAAGGTGTGAGGTATTTAAAGTGGAGGTGAGGAGTGTTTTTTGAATATTTTATTTATTTGTTTATTATTTTTATCAAGATAAGAACTAGTGAGGATTATTATGAATAAATAAATTAATTAATACACATTAGTTCAAAAAATAGTCACTTACATCATCCATGACTAAAAAATGACTGGATAATTCATTTATTTACTTATATAGTAAATTACCATATTTTACTATTCACAAAAATTCAACTATTTTTAGAAAAACCCAAAAATTAACCCTAACCATTTTTCTATGTGTAGTATTCAAACATGAACTCAATTTTATGAAAATAATTTCTAAAATATGAGAAATTTAATTTTTAATTAAAATCATCATTTATTCAAAAAATAAATATTTTATAATTATAACTGATTTTGTAACACTTTTCAAAAATAAATCTAAGGTATAATAAAATTATCATAAACTAATAAGGCAAAAAATATTAATTTATGAATTCATTTGATGTAAATAAATTTTCTTTTAAATAATTTTATTAATTATAAAATTTTAATTAAATATTTATGACTTACTAAAATACCAACACATAATTATTAATTTTAAAAATATTAATTTATTTATACTATGATATAATTATATCATACTTTCGTTTATAAGAGACATAAATTTTATTTATTCTTTCATGGGTGAGGTTACTATTCATTTTGCTGGTTTACTATTTTTAAGGGTCATATTACTATTTCTAATGGAAAGTTAAAATTTCATCACTATAGGTTCCTTAACTTCTAGAAATACCTCTTATTTCATTCATTATTAATTTATAAAGTTTGTATTGTGATATCTAAGTGATTTTATGTGATTTATACTATATGAAATAATTATATAAAGGAAAATTTCATTGATATAATTTTGGGTCATTACATTCTCCCCTTCTATAAATATTTCAACCTTGAAATTTATATATTATCACCTCATAAAAAGATTTGGGTAGTTATTCATCATAATTTTCTTAGGATCCCATATCACCTCTTCAATTTTATGATTTTCCAAAGTACCTTTATGAGATGAGTCATCCAAGTCCTCAACACTTGTTCTTTAGTTTCCAAAATTCAGATAGCCTCTTCATAGTAAGATAAATCAGGTTCCAATTCTATTCCTTTAGAAGTGAAGAAATGCATTGGTTCAGACATCTACTTCTTTAATAAAGATATGTGAAACACATTGTGTACTTTTGAAATCCGCAGTGGAATCACCAAACAATAATCCACAACTCCAGTCCTCTTCAAGATTTAAAAAGGACCAATGTACATGGGGCTTAGTTTCCCTTTCTTTCTAAATCTTATAACACTCTTCCATAGAGATACTTTCAAGAAAACATGATCTCCCACTTTAAATTCCAAATACTTTCTTAGATTATATACATATATCTTTTTTCCACTTTGAGATGCTTTTATATGGGTTTGAATAGTCTTTACCTTTTCCATTGTTTCCTCCACAAGCTCATGGACTACAAGATTCCTTTCACCAACTTCATACCAAAAAGTTTGTGTACAACATCTCTTTCCATACAATTCTTTATATGGTTCCATTTGAATACTTGAATGAAAACTGTTATTGTATGAAAAATCAAACAAACAGAAATACTGATCCCACATACCTTGAAAGTCAAGTGATCATGATTTCAACATGTTTTCTAATATTTGAATGGTCCTTTCAGACTACCCATTTATTTTAGGATGATAAGAATTAATCAAATGAAGCTCAATATCCAAAGGGTTCTGAAGAATTTTCTCGAATTTCAATGTAAATCATGGGTCACAATTAGAAAAAATTTAAATAGGTGATCCATGAAGTCTTACAACTTCATTAATATAGAGTCGTGCAAGGCGCTCCAGTGAAGAATATTCCCTTATAGTGAGGAAATATGCATATTTGTTAAGTCGGTCAATAATTACCCATATTTAATTATTCTTTCTTGGAGTACATGGTAATCCAGTGAAACATCCATAGTAATGTAATCCTACTTTCATGTAGTAATAAGTAGAGGTTTCATAACTCTTCTTGGATGTTGTCTTTCAGTATTCACATGTGGGAAAACTAAAAATCTTTCTATATAATCATAAATTTCACACTACATATTATCCCACTAAAAATGTTCCTTCAAATATTTACGCATATTAGTGTTATGAGGGTGTATAGAAAAATTTGAGCTATATGCATCATTCAATAACTCCCTTATTAGCTCAGGTATAGAGAGAACACATAACATACTCCCAAATTTTAGAATTACATATTCATAAACAAAGTCCATAAGCTTCCCTTAATTCACAACTTTAATTATCTTTTAAAGATTCTCATCATCATATTGAGAAATTTTAATACTTTCCAATAAATATGGTTGGTAAACCAATTGAAAAAGTAATGTTTTTTCACCTTCTTTAATAATTCACATATCCATATTTGTGAGATCCATATACACAAGTTCCTTTTAAATCTTTATTTTGTTCAGAACTCCTTAATATTTCTTTCTCAATGCATCAACAACCTTATTATTCTTCCCTATGTGGTAACATATTGAACAATAATAATTCTTGAGTAGCTTGATCCATCTTCTTTTCCTTATGTTGAGTTATTTCTATGAGAATATATCACAAGCTCTTGTGATTATTATATATCTCACATATTTATTCATAGAGATAGTGACTCTATATTTTCAGAGGAAATATTAAAGCTGATAACTCAAGATCATGCATTGAATATTTTTTTCATGAGTTTTTAACTGCCTTAATGGATAGGCAATAACTCTATCATTGTGCATAAGGACACATCTAAGTCCTTTCATTGATGCATCGCTATAAATCAAAAACCCACCATTTCCCAATGATAGTTTCAGGATTGGATCATTCACTAATCTCTTCTTCAATTCCTAAAATAATTCTTTACATTCCTTTTTCCAAATAAACTTAACCCCTTTATGAGTAATCTTGATTAATGGGTTAGCTAATCAGGAAAAGTTCTGAATGAAACATTGATAATAACCTACTAAACTAATAAAACTACATTACTCAGTTATGTTCATCAGTGTAGGCTATTATTGAACCACCTTTTTCTTTACAAGATCAACTAAGATTCTATCCTTATAGACAATATGACCAAGAAAAGAAACTATTTAAAGCCAAAATTCACACTTGCTAAAATTACCGTATAACTCTTTTCTTCTAAGAGTATCTAGAACAACCCACAAGTGGTTCTCATGGTCCTCATAATTTTTTTAATATATCAAGATATCATTAATAAATACCAAAAGAAAATCATCAATATATTCCTTGAACACTATGTTCATTAGATCTATAAAAACATAGGGTGAATTAGTCAGTCCAAATCGAATTACTATAAACTTGTAATGTCCATACCTAGTTCAAAATGTTTTCTTAGGAATATCTTCCTTCCTCACACACAATTTATGATATCCAAATTGAAGTTCAATATTCAAAAAATATTGAGATATCTGAAGTTGATCAAATAAATCATCAATTCGAGGTAGAGGATACTAGTTCTTTATTTTAATAACATTGATTTCTCTATAGTCAATGAACAGCCTCATGGATCCATCTTTATTCTTGATAAATAGAATATATGATCCCCATAGAGAACCACTAGGGAGAATAAATCCCTTATCACTCAATTTATCTAAGTGTTTCTTTAGCTCTACTAATTCCACAATGGCCATTCAATAAGGAGACTTTGATATTATCCTTACATCAAGGATTAAATCGAAAGAAAACTCAATTTCCCGCTCTAGAGGATGTCCAAGTAAATCCTCCATAAATACATAAATATATTCTTTCACAATAGTTACATATTAAATTTAAATATCTATAGATGATGTTTTCTCTTCCTCCCCATGAATTTTATTTAGAAGAGCTGTTGGAGGTGGATTTGGATGAGAACTAGATGATGAAGTTTTTGCTCTAAAGATAAGGGACTCTATATCTTCCTCATAAATTTTAAATCCCTTATTCTTACAGTATATTTTCACATCAAAATTTTAAATTCATTATATACCAAGGATTGTATCAAAATAAACCATTGGTATGATGATAAGGTTTGCAACTAAAGAACATTTATGTGTTATAAAGGGTACTGACCGACACATCTTTGTTGTAATGATGGTTCGCTTAGGAGTTTTTACTGAAAACTCTTTTATTGAATCAAAATGTAAATGTATAATTTTCTTGGAAAACTGAGAAGATATAAAAGAATATGATGATCCATAATCAAATAAATTATTGGATAAGTTTGAGGAAATGATTAAAGTACCTACCACCACATCATTAGAAACTTCAACTTCTGTAGTTGTGGTCGCATAGGATCAACCTTTCTCCCCTGGCCTTTTCTAGGGATAGTTTCTTTAACATTTAGGATAATCATTTGAATAATTCATCATATCCCTATAATTGCAGCATTGAACATTGGTAGCTTTTTTACCTTGAAATCATGGGCTTGGGGTCTTTTTCTCCACACTTATAACATAATCCTTTTCTTTTTAAGCAAGCACCAGGATAAGAGGACCATTTTAGGATATACCTAACACTGAGAGGGGGGGGGGGTGAATCAGTGTTGGGGAATTTTTAAAATAATACTAACTTTCCATCCTTATACCTCTTGACCAATTAGGATATTGATTCTGTTGTTTTCTTTTTTCCTATCACATGAAATAATAGACGCAGTAAAAATATGCACATGATATTTTTACAAGGTTAACTACTCAATAAGAGTAGCTACATTCTTTCTAGGCATGGTAATGACTTGTGCATGGATTCTCCACTATAATATGATAACTGTTACAATGGTTTTGATAGGGAAACAATCCTCTAGCCAGTGTGAGTCCCTACACATTGGAGGGGGAAGGGAAATGATCCTCTTCCTGAATTGTTGATGACTTAGTCCAACTTGAAGCTTCTGTACTGGTTCTTTATAATGTCTGTGGAGACATGATTTTTCCTTACTTCATAAGGTAGGTTATACTCTTGATCTTCCTCAGTGCTCTTCACTTGGTTACTTTCAAAGTATTAGGCAATCAACTCTCTTCTTCTTTAGTGAAAAATCAACTACACTAAAAATTTATTCTTCCTTCTTCTTCTTTAGTGAAATAACCAATTGTACTAGAACTTTTTATTCTTATTTCTTCTTTAGTGAAACAACTGAATGCACTAGCACTTCTTCCTTTTTTTCTTGGATAGAATCGAAAACACATTTATGATTGTTCAAATAAGGAGGATCAGATTACTGGGCATCATTAGAATCAGTATATTCTCTTCTCTTATTTTCATATATGCATGAGATCATGAACATGAAATTTAATTAAACTTATCTCTTTATTTTTATTAGTTTAATTGATATTTATTTAACTAAATTGCACCCTTCTTATGTATGCATGGAAATATGCATATGATCTTCACTCCTTCTTCTTCACATATGTGCATATACAATTTTGGTTTTATCATTAAAATATCTTCACATGTGAATGTGCATGAAAGAGTGCATGCACTATTTACTTATTCTCTCTTATGTGAAAATCCCAATGGGTGTAAGTTTTTGCACCCATAAAAACTGTCCATTATATTCTTCCATTCTTCTTCTTTCTTCATATATGAACACACATGTAATTTGTTGAATTCTTTCATGCATGCACATTGTTCACTTCTGCTTTGAAGGAAAACCAAGGCCTCAAGTTTCCTCAAAGGATTCATATGATTTCATGAAAATATGAACTTTCTCCTTCATGAAAGTTCTTTATTCTTCAAAAACAACCCATGAAAATGATAAACAGATAGTGGGGTGTTTACCTTTATGAGAGTAGATATATTTGAAGATCTTCTTCATCACGAAGAGTATGAGTGGTTTCTATTTGCACAGATTGTATGAGTCTTTGCGAGGAATAGTGGGAGGTTGAGAATTGTCTACTGCATTATGGTGGCGTGGACTTCACAAAGAACAATGAGGTTTTGAGTAAACCTATTTCATGTTCACGGTGACCAGTTTGTTCTATGTGCTGAAATTATTCTCAAAGCCATTCTAGAGTGTGTGTCACCTGTCAAAGGCTTGTGGGTTCCTCTCTTCACAAGGCCTTGAAGGATTTCAGATCTTCTTGGTCCTTCGCAAAGAATAGAGAACCAGGGAGTGCTCTGTTTTGGAATGAGATCACGCAATTATGCGAAAGGCAGTAGTGTCTTCCAATCTTGACGGATTCTCCATTTATAGGCATAGATGAGATATTTTTTTGCATTAATATCCCATGGATATACTGTGAAGATAATCCCCTTGAATGCATGAAAGACTCAGCCTTTGAAAGCCTGATATATTCGATGTTTAAAGATTTTCAAACCCATGTGAAGATATTCCGAATATCATGGATTGTTTCCTTTTCATGCGAGTAGACCAAGTGCATGCCTGAAATCATTGCTAAAGTCCATGATTGGAATGTCCACGTGGCCTCGGCAACTTCATTTCCCTCATCTGAGCCTTCATCATCAAGATATCACCTTCATGCACAATGCAAGTTGCATGAACGGTCTCAGTTTGATCAAATGGTCTTCAGGATGTTAAAATGACAAGTCATGGTGGTCCATACGTGGTTCTTCAACATCTTCGGTGGATAGTAGCATTTCCGGAAAGCACGGGAGGATAAAGATGATGAAATAACTAATTCAGAGTTTGAGGGAGATCAGACGGTCCTCATTTAATTTGGCACGGCGTGGGATGATGGACGATGGTGATTAGATCCTAAGTGTGGATGAGATGTGTGGCCACAATCGCATCTTTGTTTTTTAAGTGATGAACTGTTCCCACTTCTATTGGTCCTACATCAAAATGTAGATGTCGTATTTCCATGGTTTAACAATTATCCCATCCCAGCAACCATCCAGATCAATCCTCCCCTTATAGTACCGCCTCATATCATGTTATTTGATGGCGTGCTTTGCGCCCACCCTTTGTAGACTTTAGCCCAACACTCTGCATAGTCTTATACCAGATTGGACCCTTCTGATTTCGTGATGGCCTGGTTGGATTCCCCATGGGCATGACCGACTTTTCCCCGCATGAGCCTTGGGTTGAGGTTGCCAGTTAACTTGTGTGATGGCCAAATTTTTTAAGTAAATCCCATAAAAAATAATACTTCTAAGTGTAAAAGTGAATGGCCACCTCTATTCAAAATTCAAATCCCATGAAACTTCCCTTATTTTCTTCTTCTTCATCCATCAATCTCTAATCTTCTCCACTTCATGAAAATTATATGAATCCTTTCTTTTTTTCATGATCACTCTTAGAATCTTCAATCCTCCACCACCATTTATTTTGGGAACTTGAATTCCAAAGAACACTTCAATCATCCTCAATGGATGATACTTCATTGTTGTGGAAAATGTATCACCTTTGATACATATATTTAGAAATTAGGACGAGTGAAAAAATTGTATGATTTGTAACAACATGTAGAATTTTCCAAGCGTGGAATCCAATGCTATGAATCCATAACAATTCTCTAGTCATCATCACTTCAACCAATCTCCATTCAATTTGGAGTTCCTTCTTCATTTTTACCATTATTGAAAATTGTTGACAACAAATACAACTTATAAACACAGTGGTCCCAACAATACACCCCATTTTATTTTTTGGAAATACTTCAATGTTCTTTCTCAAATGAATGTGTCAGTATTTAAGAATATTCTTCTCTCTCCCCTTCACTTTTCTTTCTCGCACTATTGAAATTTTATTTCACTTTCTCTCCCCCTTATTGAAAAGTAAATCAATATTCATGGGAAAAGGGTATCAATCTATACTTGAGCAATGTCCCATCCATCATTTCACTCTTAGTCTACTTGAGAAATTCTCGGTGTAGAAAACAATAGGATTTGATTTAGACAAAAAAGTTATCCATTATCCCCTGATCATTATATCATATGATATAAGAACTTATATACTTGTATTCAAGGGATTTAAACTTTCATTCCAAGTTGAGGATAAAAAATGTGATATGAAACAATCAACCTGAAACTCAAGAACTCACTTCAACAAATGGATCAACAACATTCATGTGTAATGGGCAGGATAAGTGACCTTGGGACACTTTTATTCTTCTTATGTCACTGATTAATTCAGTTAATCCCCCTTTGTAGAATGATATTTATTTTAATTAACCAAGGATGAGAAATTGAGAAATGAAGTACCCTTTCCAATGACATGATCATCAAACAATCTTCAGAGTAATTGAACTTGATACCAACTGAAGTTGACACTAATTGAAATAATAACTCAGGTAGCTTCTTCATTTTTGTCCCCCTCAAGAGAAACAATCCTCATCATAATTAAATACTTCTCAGGTTCTACCCCTAAGATCTTGATTAAAATTTCATTCCCTATAATATAATAACAAGTACAATACACAAAGAGTTAAGGGAATAAGATGGATCCTCTTTGATTCATCAATATGAACTACTAGGTTGAGATGGTTTTCCCAACCAAGATGATCCATTTACTCCACTCTTCATACTTACACATTTTATCTTCATTTCTGGTTGTTCTTGTGTGGATCTCAATACTTATTCCATTTCATTGTGTGTGAGCCTTATTTCTTCATGAGATTTCAAATCCCTAGAATCTCTTGGTGAAACTTTCATCTTCTTAAGAAATTCTTCTTGAGTTGGAATAAATGTAATGAAATTTTTAATAGTTTGACCAGCCTTGTTGAACCTAACACATAGAACTTCTTTATCTTATTGTGAAATATTTTTTTTAATTTTTCTCTAACTATAACTTGTGTATCTTATATTTCCCTCATTATTTCTAAATATCTTAGACATATAACCAATAGGTCATTAGAATTTGAGGCATCAATATTGGATCTTCCACATGGATTCTTTTAAGTGACATCCTTCTTAGGAGTTATTTTGGATGCACCACCCTTCACCTTCTTGGATTTAGAATCCAAGGACTTCTCTCCTTTCCTTCATGGAGTCTTCTTTGGAGAATTTTCTTTTGTAAAATTCTTTTGATTTCTTCCCAAGGACGATTCTTCTTTATTCGCTAGCTTATGTGATCTTTTTTTCTTATCAGCTTTTGGTACCTATTGATATGAGCAAGTACTAACCTTGTGACCACTTCCATTGAATACAGCACAGATGTTGTCAAGCATTCCAAATATGTTTGCAGTATACAAATGCTTCTGGAATGTGGATGTTGATTATTCTTCTCTAGATTTCTCCCCTTGATATAGGATTTCTCTATGCTTTTTCATTTAATGTATTGTACCAAAAATCCAACGAACAATTCCCAAGTCTATTACAGCACCAACATTGAACAACAAACCTTGTCTTCTTGATATCTTCTATATAAGGTTGTTGGGACTTCTTTATGATTTGTTGTGATCTTTGTGGGAAGCCACCTTCCACATTCTTCTTCCTATCCACCCTAACCATGGTGGGAGGTATCTCATCACCTTTCCTCATCCATACTTGTTTATAATTTTTCTTCCACCCTTCACTTTTTTTAGAAACAAATTTAGAAATATTAGTAAAATATGGTATGGATGATACCTGTTCTTTCTCAGATACTTGTGATAGATCAATGAGTGAAGCCATGATATTATTATCATATGTTGGATGTATCTAAACTGTAGAATCCTTCATTATGAATTGAATACTAGTAGAAACTGTCTCCTTCTTATGTGAAGCCTCAATATGTGTTATCTCAAGATTGGGCAACTGAGCTTCTATTTCTAGACATTTCATATTAAGAGTGATTTTATGATCTTCAATCATAATGATATTTTCTTCAAAGGACTTCTTCAATCTTTCAACTTCATATTCATGAAACTTAGATTTTTTTTTATAACAAAGAGTCAAGTTCCATGATCTTTTTGTAATTTTCTTCCAAATATAACTCCTTGACATCAATGCTCTTTTTTATCTCATCTTCAACTTTATGGATCTTCTCTTTTAGAGTCTCATTGACTCTATCTTTATCTTCAGCATCTTTGAGCCATTTTAAGGAACTCATTTCAAGTTCCCTATTTGTTTCTTCAAAGGCTCTAAATTGTCTAGAGAGATTTAAACATTCACAATTTTTTTGCAAGCCTTTATCCAAAACATAATTTTCTTTTTCTTGCTGGGTGACATCTTCCTGCATTCATTGAAATACTCCACAAACCAGCACTTTCTTGAGGAATACCATGCATAATCATTCTTAATCTATCAATAGATAATTATTGAGAGGTTGTAGATTGGTCATCACTACTTATTCTAGCATTTTCATCATGAGTATAATTTTCAAATGTACTAACACATACCCCATGATCACTTGAGGTAGAAAGGTTATCCATTTTCTTAGTGGGAACTTGATCCACCTGCTCATTACTTTCCAAGACCGATGTGTCTTCACTGTCAGTAAGGTATGGAGAAATTTATACTTACTCTTCTTTAGATAAGAAAGACTTCTTATTCAACTTTATCTTCTCCTTCTTTTTACTATTCCACATGGTCTTGGTAGATATGTTCTTCTGTTGATAGACAACTGAATATTAACTAAAACTTCACTTCATTGATAACTCAGGGAAGAAACTCAACTCTTTAAAAGAGAAAAACTTCATTGTAGAGAATCCAATAAAGGTGTGCATGGATCTAATACTAATTGAGAGGACCAGTCCTTGTACCTCTTGACCTATTAGAATCTTCATTATCTTATTCTCCTTTCCCTATCGCATGCAATAATATAATGTAATAAAAATATGTACACAATACTTTTACAAGATTCACTACTCAATAAGAGAAGGTAAATCACTTCCATTCATGGGAATGACTAGTTTATGGATTCTATACTATAATGTGATAACTATTATAGTGGTCTGGATATTGAAACATTCTTCTGGCCAGTGTGAGTCTCTACACTTTGGAGGGGGAATGGAAAAATCATCTTCCTGAACTAGGGATGACCAAGTATAACTTGAAACTTCCTTGCAGGTTCTTTATACTACCTATGGAGACAGTCTTCTTCCTTATTAAATAACGTAGGTTATTCTCTTAATCTTATTCAGTGCACTTTACTTTGTTACTTCCAAAGCAGTAAGAAAGAAACTCTCTTCTCGTTTTCTCTTCTTCTTTAGTGAAAAACTAAGTTCACTAAAAAATTCTTCTTAATTATTCTTATTTAGTGAAAAACCAAATGCACTAGAACTTATTATTCCTTCTTCTTGTTTAGTGAAACAACCAAATGCACTAGCACGTATTCATCTTTATTCTTGGATATAATCATAAAAACCTTTGTGATTGTTCCAACACTGAGGATCAGCTTATTGGGCATCAATAGAATCTACTTCTTCTCTTATATTATTTTCATATATGCAGAAGATCATGCATGTAACATTTAATTGAAATTTTCTATTTTTTCGTTTTTTTGTAGTTGATATTTATTTAACTAAATTGTAACCTTTTTTACATATGCATGGAAACATGCATAATCTATTCCCTCCCTCTTCTTCACACATGTACATATAGAATTTTGGTTCTTTCTTTAAAATATTTTCACATTTTCATGTGCATGAAAGAGTACATGCACAATTTAATTCTTCTATATTGTGTAAAAATCCAAATGGGTATAAGTCTTTTCACCCATACACATTGCCTATTTTATTCTTACCTTCTTCTTCTTTCTTCACATGATAATACACATGTGCTACGTTTATTTAATTCTTTCATGCATGCACAATGTTCACTTATCCTTTGCATGCAAACCAAGGCCTCGAGTTTCCTCAAAGGATGCACATGCGTGCATGAAAATACACACTTCCCTCCTTCATAAAAGTTATTTCTTATTCAAAAACAACCCCTAAAAATGATAAACAAACATTGGGGGTGATTACCTTTGTGGGAGTAGAGAGCTCCATGGATCTTCTTCTTCATGAAGAGGATGAGTGGTTCCTCTTTTCATAGAGTGTACGAGTCTTCATGAGGAACAGTGGGAGGCTGAGACTCATCCACTGAATCAAAATGGCATGACCTTTTCAAAGCACAGTGAGGGTTTGAGTAAACCAATCATGTGTTCATGGTAACCAGTTCATGCTATGCACTGAACTTCTTCGCAAAGTCTTTCAAGAGTGCGTGGAAACTTTCAAAGGCCTATGGGATATCCTCCTCACAAAGCCTTTAAGGTTTTCCGATATTGTTTCTCCTTTATAAAGAATATCAAACAGAAAGTGCTCTATTTTGGAATGAGAGCACTCGATTATATGGAAGGAAAAAGCTTCTTCTTGGCTTGAGGGATTCTACTTTTATAGGCATAGATGGGATATTTTTCTACATTCAAATACTATAGATATGCGGTAAAGATATCCCCCTTGAATGTACGAAAGACACAGCCTTTGAATGACTGAGATATTCGGCGCTTAAAGATTTTCAAACCCGTATGAAGATATGTCAGATATCATTACTTGTTTCCTTTTCATGTGAGTAGATCACATGAATGCATGAAATATTTGTTAAAATCCAATCTCAGAATGTCCACATAGCCTCAAAAACATCATTTAGATGGGTCGAGCCTTTATCATTGAGATATTTCACGTATTCACAATGCATGTTTCATGCATGGTCTCAATTCGATCAATCAGTCTTCATGATGTAAAAGTGACAAGGCATAGTGGTCCAGACATGGTTCTTCATCATCTCTGATGGATAGCAGTGGTGGCGACAAGTGCTGGAAGAGTAAGACAATGGCACAACTAATTCAGAGTCTTTGGGATATCAGACGGTCCTCATTTAATTTGGCGCTTTGCGGGATGATCTTTGGTGGTGATTAGATCATGAGAACGGATGAGATGTATGACTGTGATCACGTTTGTGTTTTTTAAGTGATGAATATTACCCACTTTCATTTTTCCCACATCGAAATGGAGACATGACATTGCCACGATTTATCAATCATCCCATCACAACAAATGGCTAGATTACTCCTTCTCCCCCACAATATCACCCTGTAACATGTTCTTTGCAGGTGCAATCAATACCCACCCACTAAGGGATTTAGCCCAAAACTCTACATGGGATTTTACATTACCCATACCTAATACCTGGGGGCTGGCCGGACTGGATTACCTTTGGGAATGGTTGACTTTTTCCCTCATGAGCCTCGGGTTAAGGATGTTAGCTAGTTTGTGGAATTCCCAATTTTAAGTAAATCCCATAAAAATTAATACTTCTAAGTGTAAAATTTCATGGCCACCTCTCTTAAAAATTCCAATCACATGAAACTTCTCTTATTTTATTCTTCTTCAACCATTAATCTCTAATCTTCTCCACTTCATGCAAATTATATGAATCCTTTCTTTTTTCATGATCACTCTTAAAATATTAAATCCTCCTCTAGCATTTATTTTTGGAACATTAATTACAAATAACACTTCAATCATCCTAAATGGATGATACTTCATTGTTGTAGAAAATGTATCACCTTTGATACATGTATTTGGAACTTAGTACTAGTTCAACAATCGTCTGATTTGTAACAACATGGAGAATTTCCTAAGCGTGGAATCCAATGCTATGAATCCATAACAATTCACCAAGAATCATCACTTCAACCATTGTCCATTCACTTTGGAGTTCCTTCTTCATTTTTTCCATTATTGACAATTTTTGACAATAAATATAACTTATACACAAAGTGTTCCCAATATAGGACGTTTCTTTCCAAAAGTATCACACATTGGAAAACTACCTTTTTTATTATTACCTTTTTCCATTATTTCTTCCACCACCCTCTTCTTCTCTTGTTTCCCCTTAAATTTATAAGACTTAGAGAGTTCAATATCTATATTGATAAAACATGATACTATATCTTCTTGTGATGATAAATTTTGCGAGTCTAGTTCCCTTTGGAGGAATGGTTTTAAACTATTAAATAATAGATCAATCTTAATCCTTGGATTATGTATGTAGTCCACAGCATGCCTTGTTAACCTTCTAAATCTTTCTTCATATTTTTTTAACATTTTTACCCTCTTTTTGTTTCAGACTCATTAATTGCCTCTCCATATCATCTCACTGTTCACAAGGGAAATATTTTTCTAGGAAAATTTACTTAAAATATTTGAATTCAATATTTTAAATTTCTTCCTCCTTTGTGTTTTTAATCAATGAACACCATTTATCAGAATCTCCTGAGATATGATAAACTTCCATGATAACCTTATCCCTTTCATTACTTCCCAAAGATAGAAATATCTTCTATAATGAACATATCTACTACCCAGCTACAAATGGGTTTGTAGTCCCATTGATTGATTGAGGATGTTTTCGCATAAAGCACTCTAACATTGCTCCACCGCATTTTTTATCAGGATGCTCCATACAGGAAAGATTATTTTTTATAACCTAAGTAAGTTGTCCCTATGTAGTTATATGTTTATCAACACTAGTCACAACTCCAATATAAATATCATTATCTGACATAGGAGGAAATCCCTACATGGGATATGCACATTGATATTTTTTCCATTCCTTAAACTAGGCACCATTTCTAGATAATGTTATACACTAAATTAGGTTATGAATCATAATGCATAATATCAAACTCGAAAAATACTTAAAATAAATTGAAATATTATGCATAGCTATTCTCATAATCATAAACATGGTTTATTTGGGGATGATTTTACTTTTAAATCATTCATAATTGTTTGTAAAGAAAATGTGAATTATCCTAAGAATATCCCCAAGAGTGTCAAACTAGGTGTGTAGTAAGGCCCAATTTCATGTACCAGGTTACCCCGAGTTAGGCTTGGGACACCTTATCAATGTTTTTACCCCTAGGTACATCTATTCTAGAATCATATCCTCTTATAGTATCCAAAAAAGGATGTATTTCTAAGAATACCCACATAATATATACATTACCAAAATTCTAGTATGTTCTTATATATTTATCCTCAAAGTCTATCTTAGGGTTTTGTTCCGTAATCAATGTTTTATAAAACCATTTTCCAATTTTTCTACTAAAATTATCTGATACCAACTATAAAGACCCCGACCCCATTTTCCTAAAGTTGGTACCTTACTTAATTACATTAGTATAATAAACTTGGAAGTCACATTTTGAAGGACTGAATAGTTTAGTACCTTTGGAAAACTAGATACAAACATAAGTTTTACATTACAACTTAAAAGAAAAAACAACATAGGAACATCATTGGAAATATCTATAAATTCTTAGATTATCCCTACAAGTCATTCAAAATATACATATTTGAATCCTAGGTAAAAAATAAAAAATAAGAAAGGGGTGATATTAGATGCTTAGTAATGGTACGTAATATAGTAGAAGCTAATATAAAAAATAATTCATAGTGAATGTATAATAACATATTCCATTAGAATATAAACTTGAGCATAATATGGTAAGAATAAAAGCTGTATAAATAATGACATAAAAATAATCACATGAGAATGAAGATTAACCAAGAATATTATACTAGTTTAATATTCACATGGATAATCAGTTACTAATAATAATGAGGGAATGCATATACTGGACATCGTAAACATACTGTCCAGGACTCGGCCAAGACACCTGAAAATAAATGATTATGGCCTCAACCAAAATCCTTTTTTATTTTGTTTCATGAGCCCTACCGATGAATTGAAGGGTTATAGAGGGCCCCACCCATAACTTAATAAGTCCAATTAATTCCTCATATGAATGAAGTTAAATATAAATAACATATACATACTAAATTTAAATAACTTTCCATAATCTATAATCATAATCAATAGCCATTCTGAGTAGTATGGTAAATGGTATCAAGATAGTGCATCCATAGTCAAAATGATCATAAACCGTTTAAATAAATATATTGGATGATAATAAAAATATATTATTCCCAATTAACCATAATATTCAAAAAAATGTTTTTAAATAGATCAAAACACTATAATAAAATCAACTAGGAATACTTGAGATAAATACCCTTTCTTACTTTACAAAGAAGAGTTATTTTGGAAAAATAATTTTTAATTTTCATAATTGTTTGTATAAAACCAGTAATGAAAAAATATTCTTTTAAATTACAAAATTAGTGATTTTATAAAAATAATGGTTTCTAAAAAAAATTATGTATGGAACTTGAAAATGGGTAACAAATCAGGATATTCCCTTTAATCAGGTTTGCTTATCAGGAATAATTGAGAAGGGAACCTTATAAAACATATATTTCCACTTAAAATAAAGATAAAATTCTCTATATATATGATTTTTGAACATATAGATATGGTTTATAATTATTATATACAAATAATTAAGAATTAAATTAGGTTAAAGAGATAGAAATCTAACTTTAATGGAAAATATAGATTCAAGAAGAATCCCTTACCTTATGTCCGAAAATATTCTACAATTGAACATAATATCCTGGATAATAAATTAAATCCATTAATTAATTAATTTATAACTTTTTATACATGTATTTAATTTAACATAATTTTATTTAGTTCATTTATGGACTTTTATGATTTACAAGATACAATTTTATCATTCATGAGTATTCGTTTCATTGGTTTTCATGATCGGTTTACTCGTATATGAGTATGGATGTTCATATAAAATGGGAATAGATATATAGAAATGAAATATATGTTATTAAATAAAATAGATAATATTAAATTTTTATATAATTCATTTGGCTGTTTGGGGTGATGATGAATTATTATGTAAGACGTTCATGATAATTGTTTAGATTATTTTGGCGGTTTTTTCGATCATCACAAACTAGTTTTGTTTTATTAATTAACATCATGTGTATATAATGGTATTATAATATTAAATATATTTTAATACATATATCATAATTTGGTTTAACCATAAAATTGGTTTTTTGACTAGCCTTGATGGTTTTAACGGAAAATGAAAATTCATTATCCATGATGTCGGTAAATTGACACATCACGGGCGATGTTTTTATTTATAGAATAAGAGAGAGAGAGAGAGAGAGAATTTTGATGATAGATCTTCCATTAACATGATATAATTATAGTATATAAATAATAAAAGAGTTATCATGTCACTTTGAATAGGTTAGGTGAGGGAAGGATAAGAAAATAAAAGAAATTGAAAAGAAAATAAAAGAAAATAAATAGGATTTTTACCTCTTGAATTCTCCTCCTTGAGAACCTTCTTAAGTGTATTGGTTTTGGTCTTTTGTTGAAAAAAATGGATCTTGGATGTGGGGGAGGGTTTTTTCTAGAGTATTGGGTAGAAATTGGACAAGTCTTAAATCTTGTAAGGTTTTAGGAGAAGGGGTGGTGTTTATAGTGTAGGAGAGAAGTGTTTTTTGAATATTTTATTTATTTGTTTATTATTTTTCTCAAGAAAAGAAATAGTGAGGATTATTTTGACTAAATAAATTAATTATTTCATTTTAGTTTGAACCAATGGTCACTTAAATCATCCATGACTCAATTATGATTCAAAATTTTATTTATGTAATTATACTATAAATTATAGTATTTTATTATTCACAAAAAATTCAAGTATTTTAGAAAAACACAAAAAATTCACCCTAAACATTTTTCAATGTGTATAATTAAAAAATTAACTCCATTTTATGAAAATAATTTTCTAAATATGCTAAATTTAATTTTTAATTAAAATCATTATTTACTTAAAAAATACATATTTTAAAATTATAACCGATTTTATAACACTTTGAAAAATTAACTGAGGACTCATAAAATTATCTAAAAATAATAAGACAAAAAAATATTAATTTATGAATAAATTTTATGTAAATATATTTTCTTTTAAATCGTTTTATTAATTATAAATTTTTAATTAAATATTTATGACTTATAAAAATACCAACACTTAATTAATAATTTTAAAATTATTAATTTACTTACACTATGATATAATTAAACCATAATTTTATTTAGAAGATGCCTAAATTTTATTTATTATTTTATTGGTGAGGTTACTATTCATTTGGCCGATTTACTATTCATAAGGGTTATGTTACTATTCCTAAGGTAAAGTTACTATTTCATCGATATAGGTTCCTTAACTTCTAGAAATACCTCTTATTTCATTCATTATTAATTTATAAAGTTTGTATTGTGATATCTAAGTGATTTTATGTGATTTATACTATATGAAATAATTATATAAAGGAAAATTTCATTGATATAATTTTGGGTCATTACATATAGGTCTTGATCATATATTTATAAATTCATAAAATTTATAATTTTAGTAAAATCTATATTTTTCACTATTTACTTAAAAATAAATCATTTCAGAAAAATCCAAAAAATTAACCCCGGGATAATTTTTAAATTATAATTTAGAAAATTAATCTCTTCTTATCAAAATCAAATTAAATATTATAGATTTATTTATTTAAATTATAATACAAAATATAAAGAAAAATTATTTTCTAAAAAATCCTTTTTAAACTTCAAGTGTCTTTAATATTATTTCATATAAATTTGAAATAATTGAATATTGACATAATATTTTATAAATACAAATATTATCTATTATAGTTTTATTTTAACTATAATCAATTTAATTTAGTAAGGTAAAATATAATATCCATTTATTAAATGGGTATTTGAAATGAATCCACTTTTATTAAAATAATATTAATCAAAGTAAAATAATATCACGTAATTATTTTAATTGATTGTTATATTTTTATTTATTAATGATTTTATTCTACATGTAATTTTATTATGGTGTGGTTTATATTAGTTTAGTGTTTTGTTTGTTTGGTGTTGCATGTGACATAAGATATTAATGATAATATTAATTTAAATGGTCCAAAATCTCTGGTTATACCCCCTTAAATAAATTGTGTACTCATAATTTTAATTATTAATCATTGATGAAAGTAAGTGAGGGTATTCTTAACCTATTCATCATTCCAAATATATCTTATAATATGAAATCTACCATACTCTCTTAGTCTATATCAAGTTACTTATCTTTCCCCAAACTACATTAATCATTCATACAATCATATAACCAAGTATGTATATATCCTAATCATATAATTTCCATAACATACCTTACCCAAAACCATTTGAATATCAATGAAATTAAACCATAGTGAAATATATATTATTCAAAGAAATTACTCTATCTTTAAATCTCAAATGGTAATAACCATTAGTTTATAAAGTCACACAGTAGTCAATATATATCATAATCCCAAGATTGTGATGAAATTCACCAAAAATACCATGAATAAATTATTAATACCCTGGATCCAAATACCATCTCACTTATTTTTTTCAAAAATAAATCAACCCTTAATTATCTCAAAATAAAGTTTATATTAAGCCTAAGAGTTGTCCATACATAAATATCATGTTCTCCAATAGTTATCCCTCAAAAAATAATATTGTCCTAAAATAAATTTTCAAAGTTAATGATACCCTTTAATATATGTTTAAAACCCATTAAAGTAGAACTACTAAAGAAAAATAATTATATGTTTCATATATTACTCATAACTTTTAGAATATAATAGAATATCATAAATAAATATCATTCACTAATTAAAATAAGTAAGTGTATAAAAATTTAATTTCTATTAAGATATCAACCTCTCTAAATTATATAAGACCATGAAACTCACATTTTATATTATAACATGAACATACTATGATTAAAAACCATTTAATTATAATCCCTTATTTAGTTATAACACATATTAGTTTTTAGATAAATAAATTTCTTAGATTCATTTATGTGATCCTATTCCAACCAAAAACTAAGACCCAAAATGGTTATCAATATAACTTTTGTAATTGATTATATGAATAGGAAAACTCCATCATAATATGTCTTCTCTAATGAAACCTTAATTTTAACCTTTGATACATTCAATTCAATATTCATTTCTTTAAGTTAGGTTCTCTTATACTTCTTACCTTGATCAAAAAAATAATAATCCCAAAATTATATTAAACTTTATTACAATATTCTAGACCAGAGAATAATTGAATTCTATGATCTCAAAGTTCAAATTACCATTTATCCATAAAATCGCATATCAATTAATATGTAACTTAAATTTTGAATCTTTATGTTTTAATATAAGTTATCCATATCTATTCCGTATTAGATTTTCTAAAATAAATATTTTCAAATCCTTCATAATGGTTCATAAATAGAATGTAAATTAACCAAATAATATCCCTTAGGAGTGTTTAGCTATGTGTGCAGTATTAGGCCCACTAATCTTGAACCGAAGTGAAGATTAATTTGATATTACACCATCATTTTTTAAGGTGATAAACCCTTGGTGCATATGTGCCACACCCGCATACACATTCCAATATCCTAATAGAAATGTAATTTCTATGAGAACCACACAATATCGACTTTAACAAAACTTCAAGTTGTAATCCTATACTTAAACAAATCCCTTACACTTATCTCTAGTGATTTCACTAAATTTCTCATATCCTAGTCCCTAAAATATTCAATATGAACTCAACTAACCTTAAGGGTTATATATAATTTAAATTATGATCAACCATAACTTATCAACCATTAAATTATCCTCAACTAACATTTTAACCTCTAAAGTTATCAAAACCCATATCTGCTACTAACTATGACGCCCTAAGGACGTAACCCTCTCGATTACATGACTTAAAGAAAATATTGCTTTATAATATATTCCCAATACCTTTAAGGTTTATAGTTTTAGATAATTGAGACAAAAAATTAACTAATATAACCCATTTATTTTTCAAATAATGGATATTTTTCCTACTATATAAACAACTTATTAATCCATAACAAGTATTCCACATTTTCCTCAAGATTCATCACACAAGTTATACTTCTTGACACATCATACACGTTACATTTCTTTATAACATAGGGAAATGAAAACATAAGAAAAGGGTGAGATTATAAATTTAGTAAGTTTAAATATAAGTGATATCATTAAAAGATCATAAGTGAGTATAATATGGGAATATGTATCTAATCAGGATACATAAGAGAGTTTTACCCAAAAAAACATAAATCATATATCATAGAATAGGGGCCAACATGAAATAAAAGTGGAGAATATCTTAGAAAATAGGTATAAAAATGGAATGTAGTATATCCTAAAAATAAATTAAAATTATAAAAGTGGCATAAAATGTAGTTGAACAAATCAAACTTGTAACAATATAGTTAAATAATAAAGTTTGTAACTCAATGGAAGAAATTAAGTTACACAAACCCTCACAACTTTTGTAAATTTTTATTAAAAAAATATGAGAGAAAGAAAATGGAAGATAACATTGAATATCATGAAATATAATATAATATTGACTCAAAATATTAAAGTTACATCACAAACAACATTCTAAATAATTCATGGTGTATGATAAGAAATATGTCACATGGGGTGAAAATTTATACAAGATCCATTACCTTAGTTCAGATTCGGTCTGTGCATGAACCTAAATTACTAAATAATAAAATTAAGTTTATTATATACCTTATTAGAAACCTTATTCATATGTATTTAAATTACTAAGGACCATTTATTATCATATTGTATTTATTTATTTGATATTTTCCCTTATGTTGGTTATTTGATGCAGTTTGGTCAATTTATATGTAACTCTTTTGGTATGTTGACCGTTGTTAAATGTGTTATAAAATAAATTAATAATATCAAGAATTATAGGGGTTCATGAACTATATTATTATATTAGAATAAAATTTTTATAGTTATATAGGGTTTTATAAAATGAACTAATATTAGGAAAGGTACTCCAATATGTTCATTTTAAATGGTTAAGTTTACTATGACCATTTATTATTAATATTTCTTATGTAATGTCCAATATTATAATTATATAATATTAATAGTTTCATTAATATTATTATTTTTACTTAATTAAAATTTTAATTTCATCCATTTTAGGTGGTGATGGAAAACAAAGCATACCGCTTTGTTAAGGTGATAGTCCACACAGATGCAAGATCAATGTTCTCTTGTTTTTATATATGGTTGGAATGGAATAAATAATGGTTGATCTATTAATATAATAACACATTAGGATACTAATGATAATTACTTCATTATATTACTTTAATTAGGGTAGGTTTGGAAGAAAAATATTAAGAAGAAAGAATAAGGATTATGTAATACTCACTTTGGGACTATGAATTTTCTCTTGAAAGTCTGCTTGAAATTGAATAGATTAGGCTAAATTAATGTGACCATGGGTTTAATAAATTTAATTAAATTTTAGGATATTTAAATTGGGTAGGTTTTCAAGGAAATTTCTAATGGTATGTGTATATTTGATAGGGTGTAAGTGTTCCCCTTTTATAAGTGAAGAAAAGGGAACTTTTGTGGACACCCATTATGTTTCAATAATGTAATGAACCTATTCAAGGGTCAATGGTTTTAAAAGTGATAGATTATGGATTTTAATGTGATATAAGTTCAATCAAGACACAAATACCCATTTTAACTCATGTTTTTAACATGTTTCAATTCTTTTATCACTTGTTTTTCAAATTTTACAATTTTTGTTTTTAGCTATCTCTAATTCGATATTTTTTAGTATATGTTAAACCCTCTTTTTAACTAGGTTGTTAGGGAACCCATATATAACCCAGAGGCCTGGTGTCACAAAGTGTAAAGTATATGCCTTATAATACTGGGGGGAAAACCCATACATCATTATGACTTGGCTATATTGGAACAACCCCGCCCCACCACCTCTTCAATTTTGTATTATCTCACCACATGACATTACTAACTACTTTTAGTGTGCTTATGCTGAGTTGTAGAAGCTAATGTCCAATTCCATATATCTCATTTAGTATTAGGTATATTTTTATCTACTTGGGGACTACCTCTTCTATAATCCATTATCCCAAGTTTTCTCCGATAATCCAAACCTTTTCTAATTTAAGGTTTGGGGGATAGTGGCCCAAATACCTTTAAATTAAAACATGTAATATATAGGGAAAAAATTAGAATTTTTTTTACTATTAAGTGTTTTTAATCTTATTTAGCATTTAATACCAAGTAAATGAGTGTTAATATATTTATATATGGGTTTAAAAATTATATTATAGTCATTTTTTATAAGGGATTAATTTTTTTGATTAGATAAAAATTTCACAATGTTAATAGAAAAATTATATGAAAATAAAATATTTATCATTATTGAAATAATTAACTTTAATCCTATAAAACACGTTTTTATGCCTAAAAATGAAATTTACCTCATTACATAATATTAAAATGTTGATCTAAAATATAAAAAAATGTATCAAATAAAATTTCTAAAGGTTAAAAAATTTAATTTTGATATTAGTGTACATAATGCATGAAACATTTTTTTTATAAAAAGTGTGATTTAAGATTAAATTGTTGGGGTAGTATACAATTATCATTTTTATTTACTCCCATGGTATAAATTGGTTTATTAAAAAACAAATAATAGTCATGCGACTTCCAAAGGAAGCTAAAATTAAATATCTATTGGAGTTGGTGGTGCCCTAAAATCAACTACCCTTTTACTTTTGATTTCATTATATATTCATGGTGCTTGAGTATAATAAAATATAATTTCTTATCAAATCCTATTTTTTCTTATGTGTGATAGTTTATGTGATAATTTCCTAAGGATACTTTATATCATGAAAGTACATAGTAGTTCCCCACTACGATGACATACTTTAGATGCTATGATAGTATTCCATAAACCCATATTCTATGGTTATATGATATTATCTGACAGTACATAGACTATACATGATATTAGGGGTAGGAGGATCATAAGACATTAAGACACCTTCACATGGTGCTCACCCTTGGTACTCTCCAAGAAGGGAGGTTATGAGAATGGACTTGCCAATAGTAATTTCAAAAGTTTCATGTGTCATTGGATACTCCTACCTATGAACCTATGTAATATTCCTTTGACTCTAATATTGTTATATTGTGTTTCACAAATCATGTGTTTAAATTCATTTCTTGAATCATGATGATAATAGTTCATAGAAAAGTTGGATATTTTGGGTGTGTTAAGAGTTACATAACATTAATGAATAATACAAAAGAGGATGTGTCCCTTCCATTGGAAATGTATATCCTAATACATTTGATAGAATAAAACAACCGGATTAAGTCCATGGACATGGTGGTTTATCGACATGTTCAGTTATAAAGATTCAATGAAATAGAGTTAGACATAATGGTTAATGAAACATAAAATGAAACCTATTTGAAAAGAGATACTAGGAAAAAGGGATTATATTACATGGTAAGGGTTTATAGATGGATGAATTTCATTATAACATTAACTCTTTTCTCTATAAGTGCCTTGATGTGTTGTTAGATGATTTCTTTGAACTTTAAGTAGTTTAGACTAATTTTATTGAGAAAAGGGGACGAGAGGGTCACATGTTAAGTGTATTCAATAACCTCAGTTAAATTCTATATGAGTTTAACAAGTATATTAGAATATTTTTTTGAAGTATGAGGAATAATATTTAATTGAGTTTATTGGTTGATCACAAATATTTATTTATCAGTATATAACACAATTAAATTTATTTATTTAATAAAATAAATTTATGTTATACATGGTCTGGTAAATAATGGGGAGGATGAGAAGGTTGAGTTATGGTCCGATGATAATGGAATATTATTTTAATAAATATTAATTTATTTATTCAGGAGAAAAAAATAATTAGTATAGGTTTTTCACATGTCAAGTAAATAATAATAATAATAATAATATTATATAAACATGGGGTATGTTAGGGGTAATGATAATATTAATGGATATTTCTTTAAATAATATTCTAACCCTGGATTTATAAATACCATACTATAGAATTATCTAAAGAAAGTTTTTTCCTAATAATTGTTGTGCACAACATTTGGCTCTCTAAATAATTATCTCATCCTGGAGATATCCTAACGAACACTCCACGTCCTGTTATCATTGGTGATCTTCTTTTACTCCCTCTATTTGTGAGATAATCAAGAGAATCCAACAATCCTCATTCAGATTCTAAAGGTGTGATCAACAATGAATGATGAAAGGTGTAGGGTCATCCACACTAGTATCCAAAAAAACCCTATTGTGATGTTTAGAGCATATTTTTTCATGCATGGATCACCACTAGAGGTAATTATTGGACCCTCTGTGAGATATTTGTTTTAATAATAAAAACCCCTAACACTTTTAAAATCATGATAATTAAAATTTTAAGTTATACCAAATGTCAATCATATATTTATAAATAGATAACTTATGTCACATAGTATAATACATTTCAATAAGTAGATAATCTATGGATATTTATGTTTCAATAAAATTATAATATATTTACATGTAATAATGAATTTCACTTAATCTGGTGTTGTTCTGTATAAGTCAGACACTTTGTAAGTTTTTAAAGTCTCTAACACTGATAGCTCAAAGGATTCATCGATGAATGATTCACAAATGAGGAATCATCGATTGAAGAAGTCACCAATCGAATAATACATTGATGATGGACTCACCGAAACAACAAACGTCACACTAATGGACAAGTCAAAGATGATCGGACACACCAATAATTCAAGCGACTCATTGTTTGACGACTCACTGATGGGCGATGCACCAATTAGTTCAAAGGACTTACCGATAAATGAGTCACCGATGGACGGCATACTAATAGATTAAAATGAGTCACCGATGATGACTCACCGATGCCCGGATAGACCGATAGTGAAAACGAATCACTAATGCCCTGAGTCATCGATACTGATGGAAATGACTCACCAATGAAAAGAGTCGCCGATGTTGACAGACCGATGAAAACGAGTCACTAATACTTATGACTCACCGATAGTCATAAAAACTATTTTTAATTTATTAATTATAACAATAATATATAGACAAATTAATGTTTCCAAAATTATTTAATGTTGTATATAGGATATTCTAGAGATAGTACAAGGTACATGCATGTGGGAAGATCATCGTGTCTGCTGTACCTCAAAGTATAAAAGAATTACAAGCTGGATTATGCATATAGGCAAGAACTAGATAAAACTCCTAAAACTCTCAAATCATACTTCCAAAACCCAAGAACTAAAATGAATAACATAAGGGGAGAGAAAGAGGTGAAGAAAAATCTGTTGAGCTACCCTGAAAACCTTTTGAACAAGAAACAAAACATTTCACACTCCTGGAAACCAAAGAACAGTGACTGCAATACTCTGTTTTGGAGTCAATTTCCAGAAGAGGACTCAAACTTCATTTACACTACATCAAACGAGTCCATAGTTGCACTGCATAACACATAGAGACTTATAAACCTTTCTCTACATCCTTATCTATGTTTTGTTCTTTTATTTACGTTTTTGAGTAGTGTGTGTATCGGTCTGTTACACACACATTGTCTCTTGTGCATAACTAGAGGATACTTGGTATCCTCAAACTCACTCTCATTTTATTATTTATATCCCATGTAAAAATATGGAAGAGGTCTAGTGTGACCTGGTTTCTGTTTTCCCATGAATAACTGTGGTAGATTTCAAGTGTGACCTAGACAGCCTTGTATTCTATTGTGAACCCTGATCTAGGGTGTGGATCAAACTGTTTATTAATTTATACTGATTGGTGGAAGGTGATCACCAAGTGGAGATAAATTTGTCTCCACTTGAGATTGAACCTCTTATTTATATCTGCTGTGTTTTTACCTTTTAGTTTTACTCTATTTTTATCATATATTTAATAAAAATAAACTATACTTTGAGAGTTATTTTAGCAAGTGTTTATAATTTTTTTTGAACTTGTAGGTTAGTTTCAAAATTTATATTAATCCTTAGATTAATATAGCTAAGAACTAATCACTCTCTTGAGAAATTAATTGAACATTCAGAACTCTTATAAATTCAATACAAACTGAGTTTGATTATATTTTTAATTGGGGAAAATTTTTAAAGAACCATTTTAACAAAAAAATTTATAGATACTCAATTCACCCCCCTCTTGAGTACAATACTTTGACCAACATTTGGTATCAGATGATTTTGGGATTTTCAGTTTTCAAATATTTTTCAACTATGATTTTAGTTGAATTTCAAAGATCTCAAAATTTCTGTTATTTATAGATTTTTATCTCTTTAAAATATTTTCAAAATTAATATTATAGATAATAGATTGGAAGGTGCTGCTACCAACAGACCTCCATTCTTTAATGGAAAAAATTATACTCAGTGGAAGCTTAAGATGAAAATATTTCTAAAAAACATGGGATTTGAAATCTGGACAACTATTGAAAGTAAATATGAAATTCTTGAAACTGCTAGAAATACTTGGGATAAACCTACCAAGAATGAATATAATAATAAATATAAATCAATGAATGATCTATATTTTTCACTAGGTTATGAAGAGTTTAATCAAATTTATTCTTGTAAAACTTCCCATGAGATTCAGTACACTTTGTCTGTTTCCCAAGGGGGAACATCTAATGTGAAGGAGATGAGACTAAATACTTGTACTATTAAATTTGAAAATTTTAGAATGAAGCCTTCTGAATCTATTTCTGATATGTATCTAATGTTCAATGAAATTGTGAATACCATGATTTCTTTAGGAAGATTTGTCACAACAAAGGAACATATCATGAGGATTATATGATGATTACTAGAGAGATAGTGAGGGACATCTGTGTCCATAAGAGAATCACACTACATTGATAAGATTCTAGTGAAGGAATTGATTTCAAAATAAATGATGTATAAAGAGGAACTAAAAGTAAATCAAGAGGAGGATGAACCTAAAAGAAAATATGTATCCTTCAAGAATACCACATCCAAAATTAAAGACAAAGAGAAACTCCAAGTTGTTGTTTAGAGCATAAGTAGTGAAGAATCAGCTTCAGATAGTGATGAGGAAATGGCCCAACTTCCCATGAGATTCAAAATATTTTATAGAAAGAAAAAATTCTTCAATAGATAAAACTTTGAAGGAAAATATGACAAGGGAAATTGGAAAAAGGATTGGAAGAAACCTGAAAAATCAGAAGATATAGTTTGTTATGAATGCAAAACAAGAGGTCATGTCAAAGATGACTGTCCTCAATTAAAGTACAAAAAGAAGTATAAAATAAGGATGGGAAGTATAAGAAAGCTATAAAGTCCACCTAGAGTGCATTTGAGAATAGATCCAGTGAATCTTATTCTTCTCAAAATGAGAAATAAGATATGGAAAACATGTGATTTATGGAAAATACCTCAGGGGTACTCTTAAACTCTCCTGTGCTTAATTACTATTATTATAGAGATGAAACCAAATATGAAAATATGAAAAATGATGAATTGTTTTAATATTTTAGTATTATAGAAGAAACCTATAATGAATTAATGGATAAGTATAAATACTTAAAGAAACAACTTGCAGTCTCTGAAAATATTAAATCTAAACTTACTATTAAGAGAGAGAGAAATTCTCAACTGCTAAAGGAAAATAATGATCTAAAGTTATCTAATGGCCAATTAAAGAAGGATCTTGAAAATTTTACCAAAGGAAAAAAACACTCCTACTTAGTTAGTTGGTAAATAGATATCTCCTAGGTATACTACTGGAATATTATATTAGCCAAGACAAAGAAATTTATCAAAAACACATTTTTTGACTAAATATGGAAAATCTGCTTCTTTGCCCAAAAATCATGATTTTACTACAAGTTCCAGTTCTAAAAATTCTTTTACTAAATTGAGTTTTTCTGTACCAAAAAAATTTTATTTTTCAAATACTCTATATTCTACATATAAGAAACCCATAAGACAAGTGTGGGTTCCTAAATCTTTGATTACTAATGTTTCTAGACCCATAAAAATACGGGTACCAAAATCATTTCTTAGATGAATTGTTTTATTGGTAAATTGCCTAAAGAGTTCCTGTAGAAAACTTTGGTACTTAGATAGTGGATATTAAAGACATGTGATAGGATACTACTCAATCTTCAATAATCTTATTAATATTGATGGAGGATATGTCACATTTTGTGATAATGGTAATGGAAAAATCATCATTTTAGGCCAGATTGGTAACCCTAACTCTATTTCAATTTCAAAATTACTTTATGTTGATGGATTGAAATATAAATTATTTAGAATATATCAATTGTGTGATGATGGGTTCAATGTAAAATTCAAAAATGATTCATTCTAGGTTTTTTATAACAAGAATAACTTAGTATTTACTGCTCTTAGAAATGATAATGTATATGCAGTAAACTTGGAAACACTAGTATCACAGAATGTTTCTTGTCTAAGTGCCTTTCACAAATAGTCTTGAATCTAGAATAGAAGACTAGGACATTGTAATGTACACTCCCTTAATAAATTTACCAGAAAAGGTTTAGTTAAAGACCTACCCAAACTAGATTTTCTAGACAATAAAGTGTACAATACTTTTCAAGAAGGGAAGCAGCACAAAATCTTTTTCAAACCAAATAAATAATTAGCAAATTCTCAAACTCTTAAGTTGGTTCACATTAATTTGTTTATACCATCTATAGTTTCAAGTATAAATGGGAAGCACTATGTTTATGTTCTTGTAGATTACTTCTCTAGGTATACTTGGAACTTTTTCTTATCTCACAAAAGTGAAGCTTTCTCTCATTTTAGCAAGTATGCTAGGACTGTAGAAAATCTTAGTGGACTTAAAATTAAATCCTTAAGAATTGACCATGGATGTGAGTTTGAAAATCAAGACTTTAAATCTTTTTTCTCACAAAATGTCTATAGTCATAACTTTTCTGCCCCTAGGACACCTCAATAAAATGGTGTAGTGGAAAGAAGAAATAGAACCCTTTAGGAAATTTCCTGAACTATGATTAATGAATATGACCTACCAATTTATTTTTTGGGATGAATATGTTAAAACATATTCTTACATAATAAACAGAGTCTTAATTAGAACTTTCCTTAAGAAAAATCCTTATGAGTTGTGGAATAATATGAAACCCAAGGTAAATTATTTTACAGTGTTTGCATGTAAAGTTTATATTCTTAACACTAAATATAATCTAGATAAATTTACCTCTAAAACTGATAAAGGAATATTCCTTGGATATTCAACATCAAGAAAATATTATAGAGTCTTTAATAAAAGAACCAAGTGTGTGGAAGAATTTTTGCATGTCAAGTTTGATGAAACATATCCACATGAACCTATGACTTCATTAGGAAATATTAAAGAGGATATGTCTAATAAGGACATTAATATTAAAACTTCAGATCATCATGTAAAGGAATCTGTAAAAAATTATAGTTTTGGAAATTATCCAGAATTTAGCCATAATGAATCAAAACAAAATGTTGAACCTAAAATAACTAGCCCTACTTTTACTAGACCAACTAGGGCCCTTAAAAACCATCCCTTATATGTTGTAGTTATATATTTGAATAGAGGAACACAAACTATATATTATTTAAGGAATCAAGTTGAACATCAAGAATTATTATCACAACTTGAACCAAAAAATATCAATTATGTAATCAATGATAAATTTTGGGTAATGTATATACAAGAAGATCTTATTCAACTTGAGATAAATAAAGTCTGGAATCTTGTTGATAGACCAAAATATTCCTTGACCATATGAAATAAATGGGTTTTTAGGAATAAAGTATACGAAGCATGAAATATTATTAGAAAAAAAGCTATATCGGTTGCACAAGGATATAATCAAGAAGAAGGAATTGATTATGAAGATACCTTTGCACCATTAGTTAGGCTTGAAGCCATTCGAATCTTACTTGCCTATGAAGCACACTTAGATTTCAAACTTTATAAAATGGATGTTAAAAGTACATTCTTAAATGGTTATATAATTGAGGATTTCTTGTTGAAAAAACCCCAGGTTTTACAATCCACATTTTTCAAATCATGTTTTCAAATCATCTAAAGCTTTATATGGTTGGAAACAAGATCCAAGAGCTTGGTATGATAGATTGAGTAACTTTATCATTTTTAAAGGATTTACAAAAGGTGTTGAGGATTATAATTTATTTATAAAAGTAATTTCTAAAGAAGTTTTAATAGATCAAATATATGTAGATGATATTATCTTTGGATCTTATATGATTTCTATATGTAATGATTTTTTCAAAAACGATGCAAAGTGAATTTGAAATGAGTATGATGAGTGAACATAAATATTTTCTTGGATTTCAAATATTTCAAAAAAAAGAAGGTATTAGTATAAATCAAAGTAAATATAAAAAATATCTTTTGAAAAGATATGGATTTGATGGAATTAAGAATAGTGAAACACCTCTGAGATCTAAATGTAAGTTAGATATTGATGAAAATGGGAAATTTGTTGATCAAACTACTTATAAAGGAATAATTGGGAGTTTGTTGTACTTAACTACTAGTAGTCTAAACATCATGTTTAGTGTGTTTATGTGTGAAAGATTTAAAGAAAACCCAAAAGAGACGCAGTTAAATGTTGTTAAAAGAGTTTTCAAATACCTTAAGTATATAATTAATTTAGGACTGTCTTAACTGAGAGGAAAACCATTTGATTTGGTTAGTTATTCTGATGCTGACTTTGGTGGATGTAAGGTAGATATAAAAATAACCATTGTAACATGTCACTTTTTGGGAAAGTCACTAATTTCATGGTGTAGTAAAAAGAAAAATTTGACTGCATTATCAACTGCTGAAGTAGAGTGCATTGTTGTTGGTAGTTGTTGTGCACAATTGTTTTGGATGAAATTCACTTTATCTGATTGTGTATTTGAATTCAAACATTACCCCATAAATTGTCACAATAAAAGTGTTATTAACATTTCTAAAAATCCAATTTCTCATTCTAAAACAAAACATATTGATGTAGGACATCACTTTTTGATAGATCATTATCAATAAGGTGATATAAATATTGAGTTTATTTGGACTAAGAATCAACTTGGGGACATTTTCACCAAACCCTTAAACTTTGAGAGATTGAGATACATTAGACATAAACTAGGAATGATAAATCTATAAATACTATAAAATCTGATTCCCTTATAAGAATCTATTTATCTATGAAACCAATATGTCAAACTGATCTGTGAAATCGATCTGTGAAACTGATTTATGTAACTGATCTTTCAAATTGATCTGTGAAACCGATCTGTAAAACCGATCTGTGAAACCGATATATGAAACCAATCTATCAAACTGATTTATGAAACCAATCTCTGAAACCGATATGTCAAAATGTTTTGTGAAATTGATATGTGAAATCAATCGGACAAATTGATCATGTGAAACTGATCAGATGAAGATGATCACATGAAGCCGATCATGTAATATTGCTCGATTAAAGATTATACCAATTTTTTTAAATCTGGTTATCTTTTGTATTTTAAATAAAAGGACACAGTTTTATGTTTATTATTTTACCATTATTCTATTTTCTATTTTAAAAATTATAATCCCAAAATGATAAAATTTATTTGATCCACAACTCTTCACTATCCTCACTACCTTTGAACCTTCTACCATTCGACACTCTACCTATCTACCCTCAACCTTTCAACTGCCTCTTAAGACCCAAACATTCTGGATGGCGAGAATGAAGTGTGCAATGGAAGAACCTATTGAATCACCCTTAGCTAAGCAACATAAAGGTGAATCTAATAGTTTTGGAAGTTATGGAAAGTCAGGATTGGGAAGCCATATAGTGACTTCTGTGAAGGAAGTGTCTATCGAGTTGCTACTATCAAGCAAGTCTCTTTTGCTGAATGTGTTGGAATCTCAAGGGTGGATCACCTGGTTTTCAAATAATTAGAGAGCCCTTAATCCTAATATGGTTCATCAATTCTATCTCAACATGAAAGTGTCTTTGATAGAAGACTAGAAGGCTAGGATAAAGTCAGTGGAAACCTGAAAAGATATTTCTTTTTCTTCAAAATAATGGTTTGAGTGTTTAGAGATGCCACATGAGGGCATCTATGCTAATTATCATGGTAATATTCCTCCAACCTCAGAATTATTTTCTTATGAAAATTCATTGAAGGAATTTAATGGGAATGAGGAATCAAGAATAGTAACAACTACATATTTATATGGAGAATCTATGATACTTTTCATGTTTATTCAACACCAAATCTACCCCAAGGAAGGGAGATTTTTTTTGCTGTGATGTATCAGGATGTTTAGATGATTTATTTTCTGAAAAATGGGGTGAAAGTGAACTTATTTAGGTACCTTATGGAACACAATTATGAGATGATCAAACCCTCTATTAAAGAAACATGTTTATACTACCCTTGGATGATCTCTGCAATGTTAAAGATGTTGGGATGTGTAGAGGATGGTGATAAGGTAATTACTTCTTGTAGTGGATTCTGCCTACACAAGGAAATATACAAGAGGATAAAGATATTTTGGAACCCATAGAAGAGAATGTGGGTAGAAAATGAGGAGAAACTATATGAGGATTACAATCCCATAGATCATCCTACCAGACCATGGGATCAAGCTGATCTAGGTCTTAAAACTAGTGAGCAGGTGGTTTATTATGATGAAGAGGAATAGGTGGATCTTGAGATTCCAAGAGAAGAGGGGCCTCCTACTGATGATAGGAGTGACCCGAATATAACTGAGATCCATAAATATATGTATTGTAGACTTTCTAGTCCACTATTGGAATTACCCTCTCAAGAACCTTTGTTGATTGATGCAGAAGAGAAAGAGACTGAAGTCTCTAGAGTTGAAGGATATGTAATAAAAACATATGGTGATGATGATGATTATGCAGAGGATAATGAAAGTGAGCATATGAGTGACTCACTAAAAGCAATACAAGTTAAAGATAGTTCTGGTGAGGAATCTGTGCATAGAGAAGAAACTGAGACTGGTGGTCAGGGAGATGTTGATCTTATTGGGTAGGATGATGATAGAAATGGTGATAGAGATGATGGAGATGAGGATAGGCATGACCACCCTAATGATGATCAAGGCATCATTGAGGAGCTTAATGATATCATGGCTAGAGGATAAGAGGAAGAGTCTAGGGATGAGATTGCACCTATGCCTTAGATTGAGGAATAACCTCAAGTGGCTGGAATAACTGGAGTGGATGGAGTTCAAGCATAACCTCAAGTTTAGTTAGTACCAGTGCCACAAAATTTTGTTTTGGTTGGAGCTCAATAAGAATAAGAATAAGATGAATCTAAGATTATACCTGAGACTCAAGGAAGAAGAGTCAGGATTGACGTAGTAGAGCCTAGAGATTGGACTTGTGCAGGTGAGTTTAATAGAAAACCAAGTTATATCTTATTTTGATTTGATTATGACTCAGATGGGGATATGGTTTCTCCTTCTACTCTTCAAGCTACTGTAGAACTGATGTCTCTATCTTCACCCATAATACCACATGCTGATGAACCTATTATGCCTACAACGCCAAGTTACTATGTCACCAAGGCTTATCTTGGGAAATTCAAAATAGATATATGTGAGTCAGTGAGATCTACTATTGGAGTTATAAATGAAGCCTCAACATCCATGAGTATTTTAGAGGTTGATGTTGTTAAGATTGCAAGAATAGTGATTCAAGAGATTCAGCCTAACCTAATCACTATAGCTGAGACCATCATTAGACACAATACACTACTAAGAGAAGAAGTGAAGAGAATGGGTAATGAGTTGGAATCTATGAACACTAAATTTAAGACCACACTTGGTGGTGTTATAGAGGTTCTTAGAAACCTGGTTACACATCTGCTGAGTGTAGATTTGAAGAAGTTAAAAGAGGATCTTGGGAAGATGATTTCTGGTGCATCCAACTCTAAAATTACAAGGCCTGCAGCTGATATGGATTCCCTTAAGACTGTGGTAAGATAAGAGATCAAGATAATTTAGGGTGATTTTGATAAAGAAACCCTTTCCAAGGTGCATAGGAACACTGAACTTGTTTATAACATGGAGAGACAGTGTACCAATGAATCCTCTACTGCTCAGAAAGAGATTAGAGAGAAGGTGGACAAGTATTTTGACAAAATCTATACCAAGAATGATCTAAACAACAACTTAAATCAATTGGATGAGAATATTAAGATACCACCTATGACTGAGGCCTTTAATAGGCAAGTGGGTCAGTTGAGGGAGTTTACTCCCACCTTAGAAAAGTTCATGGAGAACAAGGAATATTTTGAGAAGGAAATGCAGTATGAAGGTGAAATAATCAATGATATTATCAAGATTCTGAATCCGTACATGTTTGTTCAAGCTAAGGAAATAGTGGTCCTAGAAGCTACTTCCATTGGACCTAGTTCTCTGCCTCCTGCTCATATGACAATTTCTCAAGCCTTATCTTAGATTTGGCTAGTGATTCAAGATCAACCTCAGAGTTGTGTTCTATCAGAGAGGATACCAATCATTTCAGCAAATGTTCCTATAGGTGTTGCCTTACCTGGTGTTGTCATTCGGGCAGCCCTTCCTACGGCCACACCACCACCTACTGCACCTTATATTTACCCTTAAGACAAAGGGAAAGCCCCCAAAAAGCCCAAGCCTTAAGCTGTGGATCAATTTTTGATAGGGTTTTCTACTTTTATTTTTTATGAATGTATTTTGATATTTTTACTATTTCGTGATTTCTTGAATATCAATATGACATTCATATGTTTCAACTCTTCTATGTGTTATCTTTCTGTATCATTTATATTTTTTTCACCCTTTTTCTAATCCCAAAAGGGGGAGAAATATATGGATGGCCTATAAAGATATGGATGTCATAAATTCTTAATCTAAGGGGGAGAACTCTTGAATATGAAATATGGAATGTAATCAATAGAATATATATATATCCCACCTCTGATACAAATCACTCGGACAACTTACTAAGGGGGATCATGAAAATGCTCTGATGTAACTCTCTTAAAAGGAACCTTCTATATATATCTTGTGAAATAATAATTGAGGGGATCTTAAAATTAAAGAACTTATAGTTATATTGAAAATTAATAATAAATTTTGGTATGATAAGTCAAGTAATTTTTATTCCTTAACATCTTGTATAACTCATTAATGCCATGATTTGTGATTATCAAAAAGGGGGAGATTTTTGGACCCTCTGTGAGATAGTTGTTTTAATAATCACAAATCATGCTGCTTTACAAATCATGATAATTCATATTTTAAGTTATAACTAATTTTAATCATATATTTATAAATAGATAACTTATGGCACATAGTATAATACATTTCAATAAGTAGATAAACTATAGATTTTGATGTTTTAATATATTTAAAAGTATATATTTACATGTAATTATGAATTTCACTTAATATGGTCTTATTCTGTATAAAATAGACACTTTGTAAGTTTTTCGAAGTCCCTGACACTGATAGCTCAAAGGAGTCACTGATGAATGACTCACTGATGAGGACTCACCAATCGAAGAAGTCATTGATTGAAGAAGACACCAATGTTGGACTCACGGATAGAACAAAAATCACACCGATGGACAAGTCACTAATGATTGGCCATACTGATAGTTCAAGTGACTCACCATTGGATGAATCATCGATGGGTGACACACCGATTAGTTCAAAGGACTTACCAATGAACGAGTCACTAATGGGAGACACACCGATAGATTAAAATATGTCATCGATGACGACTCACCAATGCCTGTACATACCGATATTGAAAACGACTCACTGATTCCCCAAGTCACCAATACCGATGGAATGGACTCATCGATGCAGAGGGTCACCGATGTTGATAGACCAATGCTTCCAGCCTGATGCCAATGAGTCACCAATACTTATGACTCACCAATAGTCATAAAAAAAATTAATTTATTAATTCTAACAGTAATTTTTAGAAAAATTAATGTTTCTCACATTATTTAATGTTGTTTTTAGGATATTCTAGAGATAGTATGAGGTACATGTACGTGGGAAGATCTTTGTGTCTGCTGGAACTTGAAGTATAAAAGAATTACAAGTTGGATTATTCATATAGGTGAGAACTAGCCAAAACTCCTGAAACTCTCAAAGAATAATTCCAAAACCCAAGATCTAAAAGGAAGAACATACGGGGAGAGAAATAATTGAAGAAAAACCAACTGAGATACCTTGAACACCTTTCAAAGAAGAAGCGAAACATTTCACACTCCTGGAAGCCAAAGCACAGAGACTGTAATACTCTGTTTTGGAGTTAATTTCTAGAAGAAGACTAAAACTTCATTTACACTATATCAAATGAGTCCAGAGCTGCACTTCATAACACATGGAGACTTCTAAAACTTTCTCTACATCCTTAGCTCTATTGTGTTATTTTATTTACCTTTCTGAGTAGTGTGTGTATCTGTCTGTTACACACACACTGTCTCATGTGCATAACTGGAGGATACTTGATCTCCTCAAACTCACACTCATTTTATTCTTTGTATTCCATATAAAACTGTGGAAGATTTAAAATGTGACTTGGTTTCTACTTTCCCACGAAGAACTGTGGTAGAGGTTAAGTGTGACCTGGACATCCTTTTATACTGTTGTGAAACCTGATCCAGGGTGTGAATCAAACTGTTTATTAATTTAAACTGCTTGGTGGAAGGTGATCACCAAGTGGAGAGGACTAAGTCTCAACTTGAGACTAAACATCTTTTTTATATCCACTGTGTTTTTGCCATTTATTTTTACTCTATTTTTATCATCTATTTCATAAAACTAAATCGGACTTTGATAATTATTTTAGCAAGTGTTTAAAACATTTTTGAACTGTTAGGTTAGTTTCAAAAGTTATATTAATCCTTAGATTAATTTATCTGAGAACTAATCAATATCTTGAAAAATTAATTGAATATTTAGGAATCTTATAAATTCATTAAAAAACTGACTTTTATTGTATTTTCAATTGGGGGAAATTTTTAAAGAACCTTTTTTAACATAAATTTTTATAGATACTCAATTCACCCTCTCTTGAGTACTATACTCTGACCAATAGTAATATTCCCTTGATTATTCTATCATAATTATGGTTTGATAAGAAGGTCCAAATACATTTTACAAATAATAAATAATTACAAGATGATTTAATTATTGATCTATCAAATTTAATTATAAATTACATGTGAGATCCTATCTACATGGAATCCAAGAATGCATTTTTATCCACTTATGAGGATAAATTCCAATAAGTTTATGAAATAAATATTATTCGGAATGGGAAAACCCAATTACTCTATTCCAAAAAATATTCAAGTGGTATCATAGTGGTCACATTATAATTTTTAATTATTTGTTATTCCTTGAATGATTATATGAAGTTGTGGTTAGTTTTTTATTATAGTTTATTAACTCATTAATCAGAAGTTTAATTATCATGTTTTCAACATATTAAATTTATTTATTCAAGTTTCATATCATCTTAAACTAATTAAGAACATATAAATAATGAATGAAAATTTCATCAGGAAGTACTGAGGATTTTAGCTGATAGACACAAATAACTGACATGTGAGTAAAAGTACATGTCATGTACCTAAGTTCACTACATTTTTATATGTCACAACATACACAAAAAACCAAGAAGTAATAGCATAAAGTGAATTTAATCCACATAATTTGTTGAATGGAACACTTTACCACATGGTTTATTGGACCACATAACTTGTAGTTGGCATACACATTGTGTCATGTATACGGTTTAATGGAAAAACTTATGCTAACCATATTGTCAAATACATGGAATAATGATACATGATACTAACAAGTTGTATCATTAATGATATAAATGATGTGTATCTAGTTTACATGCCATGTGACTAATCATTTCTTTCATTCAAAGAATATGTTGAGTCTATAGGTGGGTGATATTAGCACACAGAAAATTTGAACAAACGATGTGTATCGCATTACACATCATGTAACCCAGTATAGATACACATCAAGTCCCTAGGTGTTTATCCTGGATACATGACAATCAAAGAACATGGTGTGTAGATTGTTAGTACATGTTATGTATTCTTCTAGTAAAGTAAAAAATTAAATTGCATAAATAATAATTAATTATATAATTAAAAACCTGATTACACTATTGAGATATGATGTGATGACTATATAATAAAGATTCATGGAATTAATAAATTATCAATTGATATTTGTGATTATCTATAATTACTATTCAAGCCATTTATTTTTCATATTTCATTTATGATGGGTACCTCCAAGAGACTTCATATGATCATTAAGATAAAGATAATTAATTAGATTAGGTTGATTCAAGCATGTTTATCTTAATAATAAATAATTAATTTAAGTGAATTCTCTATAGTATAATTTTATGTATTCATTGTATGTTGTAGATGATTATGAGCCTAGACTGGCTTATGTATTATTAGTTACTTTAAATTTAATTTTTTTCATCGTTTTGAAAATTATTATTATTAAATTAAAGTGATGGTCTATGTTCTGTCCCCTCCTCATTATTATGTATGGACCTCAATGTCTATAGTTTATTTTATATAACCCTATTTGACCCATCCTTGTGTTCTCCTCACTTGTGTACGAGTAAATAAATATGTAATAGATGGATCTCTCAAAAAATTGGAGGCGGTTGAAGTTCAGAGATGAGATGAAACTAATTGAGAAGATACGTAGATGGATAGGTGGAATGATACATCCCGAGAAAAAAACTTGCTCAAGTTGGATTTTCCCATAGGTTCTATAGTTGGTTTATCATTCTCTAGATAATATAACTATTATATATTTATCATGATAATACCACTTTATTTATTTATTTTTATCATTTTCATGGTTAATTATTTATTTTGAATGTATGGTGATCATATTAAATAAATTAATTATCAAGCATGTATTATATAATAAAAAAAGCTAGATTAGGTGAAAATTTTATTTGGACATGGTTAACCACTTAAGTTAAATCATATTAATATTAACAAGAATGTGATCAAATGAAATGGTCTTATTTTATGCATATAATTAAAGATAAAATCCCTCAAATAAAATATTAAGTTAATATATCCTTCTAATAATTGAATTAGAATGGAACCAATAGTTTCAAAGTTCTTGACCAATCTCCATTGGGATGATTTAAATTAAGAGGGAGTTCTAAATAAATTTTTTGGTTGACTTAACCACTTTTATATAAAGTTGAATAGCCCTTTCTAGGATTGATATAAATCTAGAGGAAAGTATTGAGGATATACAAGTCTAGGATTTCAGGATTGGAGATTCCACTCAATAGATGAAGGAGATGGAAGTTAGTAGTTGGAAAATACCTTCCTAGCTAAATACCTTCAAGTAGCTTTACCAACCTACATTGGGGTTATGAGAAGGAAAATATGGATCACTGCCAAAAAATTATACATACGATATGATAACTTGACTTTGATGGTGAGGGATTTAGGTACTTGATAAAACAGTGGGGAATTATTAATTAAAATTTATTACATTGAACTTTTGGTAATCAAGGAAAGTACTAAAATATTACCTATTTATTATAGAGATATAACATCACTCATCATCAAAGTTATCATTGTGATCTATCCTCAAGAAGGAAAACCTTCTCATCAGAACCAATTTCTACTAATGGTATAGATGTTTTCATATTTTACTATACCAAGAGATAAAATTCTATATATTGTAATTCTTAGTTCCAATGCCATCTAGAAATGAGGTTATTGGGGAAGAATTTTCTATCTATAAAAAACACATGGATGGTGTGGTATATGTTCAGTGTTTAATGTTATCAGCAATGTCTAGTGAGATTTAAAAGCCTCATGAAATCATGGATGTGTTTAGAATGTTCTGTAATATCTAAGATCTTTTCCATGAGAATGTGTGACAAGAGATATTTGAGATCTATAAGGCACTATTAATCTAAAATCTTGGAGATTCAGCACCAATTGGACCTCATGTAGTCAAGAGGATTGACTACATGGAGTGGTTGGAAATCCTAAGATTTAAGCTACCAAATGAGTTATACATAGATCCCATTTGGGAATCACTAACTCAAATATTATCTAGATTCATTGTTAATTATAATACGAGAAATGTTGAGAAGTCTCTTATGAAACTCGTCATTATTATTCATCAAGTCAATTAGGACATGGGGAATAACAACCCCATGTTTCTTATGGTGAATAAAGGGAATTGTAAGGAAAAAGTCCCAAAGACTCACACCAAGTCTAAGTCTTTAGAGAAGTTTCCTTCCAAGAAGAGTACGATCTAAAGTAAAGTAAAGGAATAAAACATAATCTATTTTCATTTTCAAATCTCATCTACTTTAAGAAGAACCTTTTATGGAAGAATCAAGGGTAAGATTTTGATAAATTCATTATCGAGTGAAAATAGTCCTTATCTACCATTTGGGTATTAGATAATTCTTTTGGTGGTCACATCTGTATCCAAATACAGAAACCAAGTAGATTCAGGAGGGTTTATAGAGGGGAGGTGGATCTTTGAGGTGCCAAGGGAGCTTGGTTGGATAGCATGGTTATTGGGGACTACAACCTCACACTGATAATATGACTTATCTTATTTTTAAAGAATTTTTATTATTTGAATAGTGTTACCGAGAACATCATATCAGTTTCTTGTCTTAAAATGAATTTTTTTATTTATATGTTTGGAAATAATGAATTTTACTTTAATAATGATATCAATTTTTGGTATAACATGACTTAATAATGGAATTTATGTATTAAATTACAAAAAAAAAGTTTTGGTAGTTGATAAAAAATTATGTTCACATGAATAATATAACACCTAGTTGTGGAATCATCATCTAGTCCTTGTAAACCAAAATCACATACCAAATCTCATTCAAGAAGGGTATTTAAACTCTTTTGAGGCAAAACCACTTGACAGATGGATCACTTGTTAAAATATAAAGATGACCAAACCACCTTTTATTGGTATAGGTGTATGGTCTATAGATCTTATAGAATTGGTGAACACGGATGTGTGTATACCATTGTCAATATAATCTAGTGGTGGATTCTCATAATTCATTACTTTTACTCATAACATGAATAGATATGGATTCTTCTATTAAACGAGGTATAAGTAATAATACTTGGATAAATTCAAAGAATTTAAGAACAAAGTAGAGAATTATATTGGAAATAAGTTAAATAAAATTTGATTGGATTGAGGTGGAGAATGTATAATATAATATTTTATCGACCTTATACAATATTGTGTAATTATATCCCAACTCACTCATCCTTATACATCATAGTGGAATGGTGTAAGTGAAAGGAGGAACCACACCATGTATTACATGGTGAGGTCTATGATGAGTCACGCTAATATTTTGTTATCCATTTAGGGGTATGTATTATAGAATATTGTATACTCACTAAACCAGGTAACAAATAAAGATAAATATACCATACCATATAAGTTAATGTATGGAAATAATTCCACGTTGGTAAACTTATGTGTATGTGGTTATGAGACATTTGTTAAAGACACTTCAGGTAATATATTAGCACCCATGGGGCACAAACTGTATCTTTATAGATTACCCTAATGAAACAAAGGGTTATTACCTATATGATCAATGAGAAAAAAGGGTTATCATAGATCAACATTCCACATTTCTAGAGAGGGTTCACATATTTAATAATGTAAATGGGAGTAAGATTGAATTCAATAAATTTGATGCTAAATATACACCAAAGTTGGAAGAGGAACAAATTATAGTAATACCTATAGAAGAAGTTTTTCACACGGCATAAGTACTATGTAGGATCACCTAAGAGGCTAGAAAATATATTTGTTATGGTTTTATAGTCTCTAAGGTTGGTGACGAATTATTATTGGAAAATTATGATCTTATATCATATAAAGAAGTAGTAGAGAGCTCAGAATATACTAAATAAAGAGGATATGAATTATGAGATGTATTCCATGTATTAAAACCAATTTTGGGTTTTATTAGATCCACCAATTTATGTAAACACCATTAGGTGAAAATGGTTATTCAAGAGAAAAGTGGACATGAAAGATAAAGTAAGTACCTATACAACACTACTAGTGGATAAAGGGTTTATGTAATGTCATGGAATTGATGATGATGAAACCTTACCCTCAGTTTACTTATTTAAATACATTATAATTCTACTTGATATTGAATCATTTCATGACTATGATATTTTGAAGTTGGATATAAAAACAAAATTCCTTAATGGGAACCTTCAGGAATATGTCTACATGACACAACTGGAAAGGTTTATGACACCAAGTAATTCCAAAAAATTATTCAAGTTATAGAAAACCATTTATGGATTAATTTAATCATACAAGTTATGCAATATTAATTGTGATGACTCCATATGAGAGTTTGGTTTCATAAATAATGAATTTTAGCCATGTTTCTATTGATGGTTTAGTGAGAGTTCAATAATTTTCTTGGTATTATATGTCAATGAAATATTACATTTTGAAAATGAGGTACCATACCTATATTCAGTTAATTACTAGTTGAACAAGTATTTTTTACATAAATAACTTAGGTGAAATAGCTTACATCCTTAAAATCAAGATTATGTAGAATAGTTCCAAGAGGTTTCTTGCACTAAGTTAGGGTACAAACATTGAATAGATACTGAAGATATTTAATTTGGAACAATCCAAGATGAGATTAGTTTCTGTGTCATATGACATTCAGACCTCCAAGAAAATGTTTCCTCAAATACAACAAGATTGATAGAGGATGAGTAGGATCCATTACACATCTGTGATGGTATCAATTATGTATTCCATGTCTTGTACTTGGATTGATGTTAGTTAAAATACTATAAAGATAAGAAGATATTAAGAAGATAAAAGAGAACTCCATTGAATTACTATTAAGATATTCCTTAATTATTTGAGGCGTACTAAGGATATGTTCCTGGTATATGTATGAGATAGGGATCTAGTCATAAATGGATACAAAGATGCTAGTTTCAAGATTTATTAGAATGACATGAGATCAAAATCATTATACATTTCTACACTCAATAAAGGATATGGGAGCTGGAAGATCTCAAAACAGTCAATTTTGGTCGATTATATAGCTGAGTCTGAGTATATATCAACTTTTTATGAAGAAAATGAATCATTTTTGATTTAAAGCTTCATCCAGTTTCTTGGTGTGGCATCTAGAAATATAGACCATATCACTGTGTCTTATTATAATACTATAGAGGTGACTCTTACAAATGATCCTAGGTCTCAGCAAAGGATGAAGATTATACTCTAGAAGATTAATCTCTCGAGTGATTTTTATTAATGAGGTTAAGTCACAGTGAGCTGAGTAGCCAAAGAGGAGAACGTGATAAATCCCTTGACTAAAGCCTTATCTCAGTAGAATCCAAAATATAATGTGAGAGATAACAGGCATAAATTTTTTAATAGTTGTATTTAGTGTAAGTGAGAGTTTGTTTGAGTTAGTGGTTCCCTAAGATAAACTCACCTTATAATTTTAGTTGCATTTTATATTCATGGTACTTGAGTATTGTAGAATATAATTTCTTATCACAACCTAATTGTTATTTTTTGTGATATTGTATGTGATAATGTTCTAATGATACTTGTTGTTCCAAAAGTAAGAAAACAATTCCCCTCTATGATGTGATACTTTAGATGCTAGGACAATATTCCCTAAACCCATTTTCTATGGACAGATGATATTTGCATATGGGACATAGTCAATATAGCCTATTATGGGTAGGAGGCTCATAAGACATTGTGAAACATTCTCACGGTGTTCATCCTTGGTAATCTCTAATAAGGGAGGTTATGAGAACAATCCTTACAATAATAATTCCACATGTTTCATGAAAAATTATATATTCTTATATAAATATCTGTCTAATAATCATTTCATTTAAATATTATTATTAATTATTTTCATGAATCACATGATAAAATACATTTCATAAAAAGTAAAAATAAAATTTCACAATAAAGTTGAATGTATTGGGTACATCAAGATTGGCATAAAATTAATTAATAATGTGAGAGTGGATTAGTCTCTTCTATTAGAAGTGTTATCATAGGCCCTTTGATAGAATATATAAGTTAGATTAAGTTTGTGGCCATGGTAGTTTATCAACATGTTTTGTTCTAGAATGGAAAAGAAATAGAGTCAAAAATAATGGTTAATGACGCAATATATGAAACCTATTAAACATGAAATATTAGAAAAAAAGTATTATATTACATGGTAAGGTTTTATACGAGGTTGAATGTCATTTCAGCATTAAATATTTTTTCTATGGTTTCTGTGGTGAGCTGTTAGATTCTTACCTTGGACTTTAGTAGGTTTAGCCTAATTTCATCGAGAAAGAGCCCTAGATGGTAATAAACTAAGTGTATCCAAGAACCTCAATTACATTATATATGACTTTGACACGTAGATTGAAATATTATTCTCAAGTTTGAGGAATAATATTTAATTTGTTTTATTGGTTGAAAATAGGTATTTATTTATTGGTTTATAACATAATTACATTTATTTATTCATTTAAATAATTAAACATTATACTTAGTCTAGAAAATAATGAGGAGGATGATCACACCGAGTTATGATCTGGTGATAATGAAATATTATTTGAATACATATGAATTTATTTATTCAGTAGAAATTATATTTAATTAGTTAATAAGTTTTTCACATGTCAAGTAAATAATAATAATAATAATAATAATAATATTATTATTATTCAAACATGTGTTATGCTATAGGTTAAAATAATATTAAATATTCTTTGTAAAAATATCGTTTTAACCTTATATCTATAAATACTTGAGTATATAATTCTCTAAAAATGTTTTTTCTTAATAATCGATGTTCACGTCATTTCGCTCTCCTAAGAATTCTCATAGCCCAAAGATATTCTCAAGAACACTCTAATTCTAGTGAGTGTTGGTGATCATCATATTTTCTTTCTATTTGTGAGGGGACCAACAAAATAAAAAACTCATTTGAATTCTAAATTTGAGGTCAATAATGAACGACACAAGGCATAGAGACATCCATACTAGAATCCAAAAAACTCTACCATAGTGTTTGAAGACTCTTGGTGTACATGTGGATCACTGAAACAAGGAATCAACCCTTGATTCATCTATCAAAATAATAGTTTTATATGAAGATTCAAACATATTCAAAAAATAAATAAATAATAAAAAGTGGAGGTAATTCTTAATCTATCTAAATTAATTATAAATTAAATGTGAGATCCTATTTTCATATGAATTTATATCTAGTTTAAGGAGATATATGAAAAAATTAATGGAAATAATATTGTTGTTCATGGGACCAACCACTTCCACTGCACCACAAAACATTTAACTAGTATCATAGTGGTCACATGATAATTTATAATGATATAATATTCATTGATCGATTATATACAATCAGTTCTTCTAGTTTATTCATTCTTTAAATTGAAGTTTAGTTAAAAAGTTTTAAATATATTAATTTTCTTAAATAAATTTTCATATCATCTTAAATAGATTAAGAAAATATGGAGAATTATCAGATATTCCATTAGGAGGTGATGAGGATTTTTGTTGGTAGCTACAAATACATGATATACAACCAAAGGTACACACTGTATACCCTAGTTCACTACACCTAGATGTGTCATGGGATATAGTATGCACAGAGAATTAATAAAACATAGTTCATTTAATGCACACCACATGTTGGAAAAGACACTCTAGTACTCTTTTTGTTAGGCCACATAGTGTGTAGCTGTCATACACACCTTGTATTCAACATGGTTTAATAGAGAAATTCACATAGACCATATGGTAAAATATTAAACATAACACCATATGAGATTGACATTCTATATCATTAATTAGAAACACAATGTGTAGATTAAGTACATGACATGTGACTCATTATTTAAAATGTCATAAGAACTCATAGAGCCCACGGGAAGGTGATGAAGACACATAGAAAAAGGAAAACACAATGTGTATCTTGTTTAGAACACACCATGTAACATCCTTGAGATACATAATGAGTCCCTAGGATTTTATCCCTAATAAAAAAGTTAGGAACATAGATTTTATCTCATTAGTACACATCATGTAGTCTTCCAGTAAATAATAGAATTAAATTACATAAAAAAAATTAATTATTGAATTAAAAACCTAGTTACACTATTGAAATATGATGTGTTAACTATGTAATAAAAGGTTTGTATAATATAAAAATTTTCAATTAATTCTTTGTGATTATCTATAATTAATAAATAAGATGTTTATTTTCCATATTGCATTTATGATGGGTATCTCTAAATAAATCATAGGGTTATTAAGATAAAGGGAATTAATTAATTAATTTAATTAATTCAAGCATTTTTATCTTGATAATAAATAATGAAGTGAAGTGAATTATAGATACTATATTTTATATATCCATTTCATGTTGGGGATGATCATGAGATTACACCAACATATGTATTATTAGTTACGTTTTATTTAATTTGTTTCATGGTTTTTATGGTTGTTATTATTAAATTAAAATGATGGCCTACATTTCATCCCCCTCGCATTATTATGTATGAACCTACATGTATCAGGTTTATTTTATGTAATCCCCTTCAACCCATCCTTGGGTTCCCCTCATATGTGTGTGAGTAAATACATATTTAATGGATGGAACTCCATAGAGAGTGTATGTGGTTCATGTTCAAAGTTGAGGTGAAACTAATCAGTAAGATACATTGGTGGATAGGTGGAATGTTTCATCCCAAGAAAATAACCTTATCAAAGTGCATTTTCCCCTAGGGTCTATAGTTTTTTATCAATAAACTATTTGATAATTCTCATGATAATACCACTTTATTTATTAATTTCTATTAGTTTCATGGTTAATTATTTATTTTGAATTTATAGTGATCACATTAAATAAATGAATTACCAAAAATATATATAATTAAATAAAACGGATTATGCATAAATTTTAACTATACCTGTTTAATCACTTAAGTGATTTTTTCTTAATATTAACAAAAATTTGGTTTGATAAAATGGGATTATTTTTTGTATAATATAAAATATAAAATCACTCAAATAAAATATTAAGTTAGTATAACCTTCCACTACTTGATTTATAATGTAACCAATATTTTCAATGTGATTAACCAATATTCATTAGGTGATTTAAACTAATAGAGAGTTCTAATGAAGGTTTTGGATTGAATTAAACACATTTATATGAGGTTAAATAGCACTTTTGAGGATTGATATAAATCGTGAGGCAAGTTTTGAAGAAATAAAAGTCCAATATTTTAGGATTGGGGAGTCCATTCAACAGATTGAGGAGTTAAAAGTTAGTATTTTTCAACTACCTTCCTACCTAAATACACTGAAGTAGCTTGAACAACCCTCATCGGGGTTATGAGAAGGAAAATATTTATCCTTACAACTAGATTATCTATACAATAGGATAGTATGAGTTTTATGGTGAGGGATATCAGGACTTAATAAAATAGTGTGTGACTAATAATTAAAATTTATTACATCATACTTTTGGTAATCAAGTAAATTACTAAATTATGCTCTATTTTTTTATAGAAATGGAAAATCACTCATCATAAAAATTATCATTTGAGATCTATCTTTGAGAAGGAAAACCTTCACCTGACACCAAGTTCCAAGAATTCTATAAATTCTTGTGTATTATACTATTCCAAGAGTATAAATTATATGTGATGGAATCCTTAATTCCCGACCCACCTAGAAATGAGGCCAGTGGGGAGGATTTATCTCTCTATGAAAATAACATGGATTATGTGGTAGATGTTTAGTGTTTGATGTTACTAGCTATGTATAGTGAGATCCATAATCTTAATAAAATCAAGTAAATGTTTATCATGTTGTCTCTTCTATAAAATCATTACCATGATAAAGTGAGATAAGAGGGATTTGAGATCTCCAAGATACTTTTCATGTGAAATATTGGAGATTTGGTGCTAGATGGGACTCATGTGGTCAAGATGACTGACTACATTAGCACTTATAAATCCTCAGCTTAATCTACTAGATGAGTTGTGAAAATATCACATTTTGGTCTCACTACCTCAGAGATTATCCAGTTTCATTGTTAATTATAGTATAATCAATTTTGTGAAGTCTATTATAGAAATCCTCATTCATATTATCTAATTCAATAAGGACATGGTCCATAATAAACCTATGGTCCTTATGGTGAATAAATTTAAATGAAAGAAAAAGGGGATAAATAATCACTCCAATTATAAGGATTTTGAGCATCAAGCTTCCAAGAAGTGGAAGTTCCAAAGGAAATAAAAGGATTAAAACACAACCTGTTTTGTATATGTAAAGATCAACCACTAGAAGAAGATCTATATAAAGAAGAAGAAAGGGGAAGCTTCAGGTACATTAATTATTGAGTGGAGCTTATCCTTATATACCATTAAGTAATTAGATACTTCTTATGGTGCTCACATATGTATCAAAATATAAGAAATAAGTAGATTTAAGAGAGTTTCTGGAGGGGAGGTGGATCTTCAAGGAACTATTAGAGCTTGGTTGGCTACCACGGTTGTTGGAGACTATAACTTCACACTTCCAACATAAATTATCTTTGTCTTAAAAAACTTTATTATGTGCCTATTGTTACCAAGAACAACTTATTGGTTTCTTATATTGATATGAATATTTTTTTTCTTTTTTGAAAAAAATGAATGATATTTATATAATCATAGTATTTTTTTGGTATGGCATGAATTAATAATGGTATTTTGTATTGTATTGTGAAAGAATAGTGTTGGAATCTAATGAAAAATTAATTTCACATGACTCATATAACACCCAGTTGTGGCATCATCATCTAGTTCATGTAAACTAATAATGCATGAAAAATATCTATCAAGAATGGTATTTAGAATATTTTGATAAAAAAATACTTGAAAATTGTATCACTTGTTTACAATATAAGATGACCAAAAAAACTTTTAGTCGTACAAGTGAAAGGGTTACATAGGTTCTCGAATTAGTATACACTAACATGTGAAAACCATTTAAAGTATAATCTTGAGGAGGATTCGAATAATTCATTACTTTTATTGTCATGAGTAGATATTGATTAATCTACTTAATGAGGTATAAGTCAAAATAATTGGATAAATTCAAGAAATTCAAGAATGAAATAGAGGATTAGCATAGAAAAAAGATAAAGAAGATTAAATCAGATTGAGGTAGAGAATATTGAAGCCAAGATTTTATAAAAATTTAATTGGAGTATGGGATTATATCCTAACTCACTCCTCCTTATACACCATAGTGGAATGGTTTTTGTGAAAGGAGGAACCACACATTATTGGACATGGTGAGGTTCATGATGATTCATGTCAATATTTCATTATCTTTTTAGGGATATGCATTATAAACTATGGTGTAAACACTTAAATAGGATCTGAATAAAGTGAAAAATAGAAAACAATATTAGTTGATGTATATAAAGAAGTTAATGTTGTTAAAATTACATGTATAGGGTTTTGACACATTTGTTAAGGCCACTACGAGAAACAAATTGGCACTATGAGGCATGAATTGTATCATTATAGGTTTTCTTAAGGAAAAAATGGTTATAACTTATATTATCTTTTAGAAAAAAGTGTTATAGTGGCATAAATTCCATATTCATAGAGAAATATCACATTCTCAATAAGGATAGTGGGAGGAAGATTATATTTAATGAAATAAATTCTCATGATAAAAAAAATTTGGAAGAGGAAAAACTTCCAACGATCCCAATGGAAGAAGATATTCATAAAGAAAAATTACTATGTAAGTGCACCAAAGAGATTAGAGAACCAATTTATTATGGTTTTCTAGTAACTAAGTAAAGTGGCTCGTTATTATTAGACAATGATGATCATATATCCTAAAAGGAATTAGTAGAGATACTAGATGATAATAACTAGAAAGAGGCTATGAATTTTTATGTGGATTCCATGTATTTGAACCAAGTCTATGTTTTGGTCAATCCATAAGTTGATGTAAATCATGTTGGGTGAAAATGGGTATGTAAGAGAAAAATGGACTTAGAAGGTAAATTAAATTCCTATAAAGAAAGATTAGTGGCTAAAATGTTTAAAAAACATCTTATAATTGACTATAATGAAACCTTTTCCCCAATTTCCATGTTTAAATCAATTATAATTCTACTTTTCATTGTAGCATTCCATGACTATAAGATTTGGAAGTTGGATATGAAAAAAACATTCCTTAATGATAACCTTCAGAATGATGTCTATATGACACAACCGAAAGGGTTTGTGACTTTAGGTAATGCTAAAAAGGTATAAAAGTTATAGAAATAAATTTATAGATTAAAGAAAGAATCCAGGTCATGGAATATTCATTTTTATGAGGATATAAAAAAGTTTGGTTTCATAAATAATGAGTTAGATTTTGTGTTTTCATCTATGGTCACTACAACAATTTTTATATATAAATGGGGTTTGTAAAACCATCACTAAATAATGTTTTGTTTTTTGTAGAATTTTGTTAAAAACCAATACTAAACAATTATAAAAACAAAAATTAAATGATTTTACCCTTTATCCTACATGATCCATCACCCCTCTTCCTCGCCCCCAAGCCATCATCCCCTTACATAGAGCCACTCCATCGACCCCCTTTCCCCTTTTCATCACTCCATTAACACCCATTTCCCCTAACATTGAACCTATTTTCCCTTTGCACCCTATAGAGCCATCTACCCCTTTCTATCACATTGATCCTTCACCATCCTTTCCCCTATCACCGTTAAGCATCTCGCGTAATCAATGTTATGAGGTACTTCTCTCTCCAATATAAAATAAAATTTCATTAGTATTTATGACTTTATATTTATGAATTTATGCTTATAAAATGTATTTTATTTATTAATATTTATGGTAAAGTATTTATAGATTTATTTTTATAGAAATTAGCACGTATTAACTCAATTAAAATTCTTTATAGTATTTTCTGAACAAAGCATCTTGTTTTTTTTTGTATTTTGAGGTGTGTTATTAAAATTTAATCAATTAATTAATCATATATGATAAGTGTTCCAAAAATTTTATAATTATTGTGAGTGTTATGTTTAAGCTAAGAATAACTTATTAAATTAACTAAAATACACAATATTTTTTATAGAGAAAATTGAGTAATTTGTTTTGGTAGATTGATGTGTGTTGTGAAAAAATATAGAATTAACTCATCATATGTGGTAAGTTATATAATCACTTTTAAATTTGTGTTTGAATGGTATGTATACAGAAATATATACATATTATATTAAATAAAAATTCATTCTTGTGTTATATATTAATATACAACTAATATTTTTTTGAATGAATTTTATTTTATAATTTTTTTAAAAGAAAAAATAAAAGAAATTTAGCACATTTTTCAATATTGATATCTTCATTAATGTTTATAAGTTTTCATAATATGATATGTAATGATCACTAATGAAATTTTATGTAATGTAATGCTATTTAATTATAAATAAAGATGATTTATGTATTAAAATGTTAGATGAAACTTCCCATAAAATTTTCGAGATTCTAGAATCATAAGATAAGGAAAATGAGTCAATCAGCATTCATTTCCCACTAAAAATTATTACCTGAAGAGTCATATATAATTAATAGTTACCTCAAAAATATAATAATTACCATTTTAGGTAGTTTTAGGAGACCTATGGGCTTCATGTTCATTGATTCCTTGGAGGAAAAACATAAAGGTGATTATCATATGATATGATCATCCAATGCTTCAGGGTCTACAGCATCAAATGAATTTTTAGATGGCATGTTTATTAATATAATTTATTAATAAATAATATATGAAAATAACAAAAAATACATTGTAAATTCCATAAATTCAGAAAAATAATATATATATATAAGATAATATTAGACAACCATGGCTTAATTATTCAATCATTATGAAGATTTATATATCCCATGTGGATATAAAATATGGTATCAAACACCCACCCTAATTAATAAAATTACTAATTATGATGATATTATGTTTAATGATATAGGTAAGATAAAATTATATTTCATCACTAATAGAGTTCCATAGAAATCGGTGTTGTGATAAAGGAGTTGTTGATGGTTATCTCCTTATGATGACCCATATAATCCTATACTTATTTCTATTTCTATAATTTATTTAGGAAGCTGTATGCTTTTTTTAAGTTATGATCATGTTAATTATAGTGAAAAAAGGTATCTAAGTCATATGCGTCATAATTTATTTTCATCTTCAACACTAAACTAGGAAGATTTTTTAATATTTATTTATTTCAAATTAATTAGTAATTGTTCTTTAAATGTCATAATATTTAATATGTGATTTAATTTTACTTAACAAAGTTTATAAAATTGGTTATAGAGATAAAATCTAAATCAAATTGTTGAGGAACAAACCTCAGTATACTAAGGGTTTGGAGGAATTTTTATATTTTTCAATCGAAAATCGATCCTTTGGTAGGAAAATAATATGTACATGGCATTAATGTAAATTTAGAAGATGGTTTAAGGGACATGAATTTTATGAAAACTTGATATTGAATCAATTATTTGTTCAGTCTGTGCGATGGATTTATATGGTAGACTTGAACATTATAAAAAGTTTGAGCACTAATGTCAATCAACAAAATGACCACCCAACTTCATCAAAAATGGAAAATGAAATTCTGAATCTTAGAAATGATGATTTTATCATTATAGGGAAACATCGTGAGAATAAAAACATATCATTACAACCAGTTGAGGGTGATAAAACTATTAAATTAAGAAATGATATTTTGGGGTCCATTGGAAAACTTGATCAAGATTGAAATAAATCATTGGATCCTCTTACAAATACTACAGAGACTAATGCAAGACATAACTTTACTGAGTAGGAAAATTCATTTCATGATTTAATTGATGATTTAAATCAAGATTTTTATGGATGATGTGTAAAATATTCAAAACTATATTTTATACTGATGTTGTACCATATCAAATGCATATACAATAATAAAAATTTGGGAAATATCCAAGATATTAGAATTATTTCATGATTTACTTCCTTAAGCTGAGATCTTTGAGTCTTTTTATGATACAGAGAATATTTCTAACAATAATGGTTTGAATTATACAAAAATAAATCATTGTCCCAATGATTGTATGATTTATGGGAGAGAGGATTCAAGTAGACTAGAGTGAAAATATGTTTGTGTTATATATAGAAGTAAAGGAATAATGTTGTGTGTCTGAATCAATATTCTATTATGAAGAAACCAAAAAAGAACACACCTACAAATGTTTTGTATTAATTCCAATTAAATCATTGATTACAAAAAATATTCATATCATTGAAAACTGTCAATCACATGAAGTGGAATGTTATAGATAATAACAATGATGGTTTAATTTTACATCCAATAAATTCAAAATCATGGAATATATTTGACTCATCACATCCAATTTCTAATATGTTTTTATGAATTCATAACTGGTATTATATACTAATGGATTTAAGCCATTCAGTACTTTGATTACAAGTTATATTATTTGGATTATTATTTTGATCCCTTATAATATACCTCCATGGATGTTTATAAAACAAATTTACTTTATCATTTTGATGATTATTCCTAGAATAAAATTACTACAAAAGATATTGATGTATAATTTCATCCTATAATTGATAAATTTTAGGAGTTATGGAGAAAAGGTGTTGATACGTATGATGAAGCTTCTATAACATTGTACAAAATATACATTGTCCTAATGCAGACCATTAGTGGATTTTATAGACTTGAGAACTTATTTGGTTGGAACACTCTCATGATTTTGGTTTTTCTTATTTGTAATTTTGATCCTGAGCTTGAATAACTATGATACAATAAAAAATTGTGTTTCTTATATCATTGTATATTTCTTGGTAGATCTCATATATTTCAGTTGAACAATTAAAAATTCAATGGGTCCATTGATCTAAGACCACCACTAAAGTTATTGAGTGGTTGTGAAATATTGTAACAACAAGTAAATGTTGAATAGGAATTTGGTTAGGTTTATCATTTAAATGATAATGAGAAAAAAGTTCAAATCACATAATTATTTGGAATCAAAACCCAACAATGGAAGAAAAAAGTATATTATTCAAACTTCTGTATTGGGAATTTAATTTTTTGTATCATAATCTTGATGTTATGCATAATGAGAATAATGTTTGTGAAAATTTGATCTTTACATTACATAATAATCATGGAAAATTGAAGGATCATCTCAATTCATAGAATGAATTAAAATAAATGAATATAAAACATGATCTATGGCATGATGATAATGAGAATTATGCTCCACTAGATTTTTCAATTAAAATTGGGGAGAAGGATATATTATTTTTAATTTTAGAATAGTTAAAGTACCTGATGGGTATTTAAGTAACATCTTAAGGTGTGTTAACTTAAAGCATCATAGGTTACATGGATTTAAAATTCATGATTTAAATATACTATTATAGCAGTTAGTACTATTATCACTATGTACATTTTTACCTAAAATGGTAAATATAGTTCACTGTAGTTCTGTGCATTCTTTATACAACTATATGAGAAAACTATACAACCAGTTGATCTTTAAAAGATTTGGGATAGATGTTTACAAACACTTTGTAAAATATAGATTATCTTTCCTCCATTATTTTTTACTTTCATGATGCATTTAACTATAAATTTTGTCAATAAAGCTAAATTAGGAGATCCTATAAATTATCGATGTATATATAGAATTGTAAGGTACTTTATTTATATTTTTTTCATTTTAAGTAAACATTTCTTGATACCTCATTAAATATATAAAAAATTTTCATTCATTTAATTTTATAGATAACTTGGTCATTTGAAATCATATGTGAAAAATAAAGCTCAAAATTGAGGCTCTGTTTCTGAAGGTTACCTAGTATAGGAGTATCTTACCTTTTTTTCTAGATACTTGGATGATATTTATAAAAGATTAAATCAAGTTGTATGTGTTTAAAACATCTCTACTTAAACTCAACTACATGAAAAATAAAAAAACTTTTATACTATTGGCTAACCAGTAGGGAGGTGCTCAAATATTACACTGGAAGAAATGGAATTATTACAAGCACATAGATATGTTCTACTAAATAGTGAAATTGTAGATCCATTAAGTGAGGAGATCAAGATATAAAAAAAATATTTTCACGAGAATTCAAACAAAAAAATGAGAAAGATATAATAAAAGTTGTTAATAAAGTATTGGTATAGTGGTTTTCACATTATGTAAGTTCATAAATATTTAAATCAACATATATATTAGGTTTACATGTATATTATTTAAATCAAATAATGTAAATTAATTGTTTTAGATCACGAATACCGATACTCGAGCTGAGTTTTTAGAAGATTTGATGTTTCTAACTCAAGAGGCCTCTAAAGAAGGCTATAAAATTTGATTCTTACAATGTGGATGGATTAAAATTTCATATATTCAATCAAGAAGAGGGTTTAAAAACACAAAATTGTGGTATATTTATAGTATTAAAATTAAGATAATATGGAAGGTTGACTGATATTATGTAATTAAACAACTATGGTCATTTTTCGATTATTTTATTAAAATGAAAGTGGGTCAATATTACAAAGAGTATTAAAAGATATCCCTTACAATTAACTTATATAAAATTCTTTCTCTTAATGGATGTTGGTGTCCATGAGGTACATAATATTTATATATTCACATCGTAAGTGAAAATTCTATATTATGTGAAAGATATAGCAGAATAAGGGTGGAGTGTAATTGTTCACATAAAATAAAGAGACTTGTATGATGTGGGCCCTGAAGTAGAATATTTGACATCTGAAATTGAATATCATCAATAGGGAAAAGAATTATTTTTCTATTATGATATCAAAAATATTAATCTCATAGAGGTGGATGAAGTAGAAGAATTAACAATGGAGAAAGATAACAACATTATTGAACGAAAAAATGATTGTATATGTAGTCATCCATTAACTTATCAACCACCTATATTATATGTTATTCATTTCTATTACTATGTATCTACATTTGTATATAAATTTATATTTATGCATGAGTTTTTTAATTTTGAGAAAGTAAATGTTATATTTGTTTGTATGTGTTTTCATCCATTAACATACCTAAGTGTCATGTTTGTCTGAACTGTACATATTTTAATGTTTCTAAATTTATTTTACTATAAAAATATTTCAACATATATGTATTTAAGTTGTTTTTAATTATTTAAATTGCATAAATGTAAAATAATAAGTTTATCATAGATGGAAGTCAACTTCCAGTCAAGGTTTCCATGCCCATGCATACGTCATCAACATTGTCTGATGATCCCATGGGATCTTTCCTTATGGGTAACAAGATTCTCTCCATATCCCTCCCATCATCATATATCATATTTCATAGTGATTCAGAAAGTTTAGTACGTGACGCTCCTATAACGGGGGAACAAATGGCCACTTATGTTTTCTTATGAGGATATTGGTGGGTCAGAGTTATAGTTACATCTTTTATTGTGAATAAAGCTATTTCGCTTTTTATACTAATAAATTCTTTTTTCATAATAGATAGAAGAAATTTTATTACTGGGAAAACATTAATAGTTTAGACATGTGGAATCTAAATGCATTGAAGATGGTTTTCCCATTTGATTGTTTTGTGGTCCTCATAGATGATGTTAGTGGAATATTTGTTCAAATCATGGGCCAATTAGCGGCTGAACCAATGACCCTTCCCATCACATGTTATGATTGGATACAAATTCTACTATCTTGGAAGAATAAGGATTTTGATTTTAAAATAAAGTTAATTCTAATACATTATGCCTCAATTACAATGGACTATTTAATTAAATTCCAATATTTTAAAAATAAATGTCTTTGTACAAATGTTTTTTCACTTTACTATGGACTAGATTATCACTCGAAGGTGAATGTAATAATTTTTGGGTAAGAATTTGAAAATTTTTAAATGGAGATTATGGCATGGTTTAGTGATACATCATTGACCACTCAGTATATGTATTATAGGGTACCTAAAGGGGTAATTTGAGAGAAGTGGAAGGTTTTTATTGATAGTCATCGTTATGAGAAAAAATGGTATTAATGAATACATTATTAAATTAATATAATTTTTATATATACATGTATATGATAATGAAATAACATTACCTATATTAATATTAAATTATGTGCTATTCATTTCAAGAAGTTTCAAGGAAAAATGTATTGAGTTGAGGAAAACAAATTATCACATACATAGCTGGTTCAAAGAGTTTTTCAAGAAATAAATCCACTATGGTCATATTTTCATCACTTAAAATACTTATATGAAAATATTATTTATTTCAAATGTTAAAATTTTGGTTTTTCTCTTTTTAATATAGAAACATAATTTAGGGTGAAAAGTATCATGAATTGAACTTTGGTTGGATGTTTATATGAAACTGAATGTGATTTATATGAATTACCCTCGCAAAGATGGTGGGTTGTGAATTTTTTTTCATTATAATAGTCCACACAAACATCTTCAATACTATAGTAACTTCTAAAATAGAGTATATTAATGAAACTTCTCACTTATGATCACTAAATTGTAGTTAATCATAAATACGTGTTAAATAACCAGTGTGGTTAGTAATATATTCACTTTATCTTAGGCTCTCGATTTATTGTTAGTTTTCATTTTGTTAATCTGTATTAGTTTTAATTTGATTGATATTTTACTTCCAAGTAAAAATAAATGCATTATTGGATGATAATATTATGTAGTCCTCTTAGTATCCTGAGATGATTTAACTGGTCAGGTCCTTGGGAATGAGTATCCTGGTTGTGTGTGTAAGATGGGTTCAAGAGCATTACTATTTGTGGTATTTTTCATGTCACTAGGGACTGTAGTAGCATCTACTTCAGGTCCTAGTCAGTACCTAACTCCAAATTGTAAGAGGAAATTTAATATTATGTAATAAAAAATTGAACAACATGAGACTCATATACATATGAAGTATGATAAGGTCCTTACTCGGAAGAAATCATTAGTAGAATTATATTAGAAGATGATTGTATGTGTCTCCAGTAATATTACATCGATGGATGGTTCAATTCATAAGATAAACAAAACAATTTCTTAATCATTTAGTATAAATTTTTTTATTTGTTTGAAGTTCAAATTTAAATATAATTCATTGTTTTATATTCAAAAAAATTCCATACTGGTGCCAAGATAATTGTGTGGAGATAAATATAGACATGAAGATGATTTTATTTCATCAGGTGGTTTTCAGGCTTGATTTTGTAATCAATGGTTTTGTAGTATAACTAAAATCATTATCTATAAATTACTATATTTAACTAAATATATATATTTTTTACTTAATTAGTTTTATGGATTAGAAAGACTTGTGTGATATTTTATTAGTTTCATGGTTTTGGTACTTCTTAGAGTTTTCCTGGGAATTTGATGAATTTTTAAGAATGCATTGATACCTTCTAAATCATTTTATAGGTTTTTTATGTATGATGAAAATAGATAGGTATTGAAGATTATATTATGATTTTTAAAAAAAATTAATTTTCTTAAATGATGTTTAGATAGTTATGTGAATGGTTTGTTGATTGTTAATTATGGCAGGATGATTCTGTGTTTCTTAGATAATGTTTAAGTTTCTAGAATTTTTTAAAGTATTTGATTATTTTTTTTGAATTTTTTGAGTTTTCATTCTACTATGTAAATAATTTTTTAAGCTACTAACATTTTTTTGAAAATTTACATGTAGTGGTGATTTAAACCACCACTAATTAAAATAAGTTATAGTGGGGGTTTAAACTGCTTCTATATCATACAAAATATATAAAATTTCTATGGGCTTAAAATTGGTTCTTAAACAATCCAAAACTATCGCTAAACACATATTTAACAAAACTCAATAAAAACACTATGAAATTTAGAAAACTGCTACTAAATAAATCATGAATCCAAATTTAGGGGTGGTTTATTAAAACCATTGTGAAAAAACATGGAGACGGTTTAAACCACAACTATACACTAGTTTTGGAATAATGGGTTTAGGGGGAGTGGATTCATTTTCCTGGTAATATATGTCGATGGCATATTACTTTTTGGAAAAGAGGTACCATCCATACCACCAGTTAAGGACTAGTTGAAAAAGTGTTTCTCTATAAAGGATATAGGTGAAACAACATACATCTTAAAAATCCAGATAATTAATAATAGTTCCAAGAGGTTTCTTTCACTAATTAAGAGTACATAAATTAACCAGAAATTGAAGATATTCAATATAGAACAATGAAAGAGGGTATTGGCTCCAGTGTCACATGGAATTTACCACTCTAAGAAAATGTGTCCTCAGAAACAACAAGAGAGATAGAGGATGAGTGGGATCCTTTACGCATATATGATAGGATAAATTATGTATGCTATGTTATGTACCAGATTTATATTAATTATTCACTAATAATGTAAATAATATATTAATAAGATTCAAGATATAAACATTGGGTTGTTGTTAAGACTTTTCTTAACTATTTTAGGCCTACTAAGGATATATTCTTATTATATGGAGTGGATGAGTAGGTATTCATCCTGGGATAATCATATTATAGTTTACAGACAGATCAATATGATATGATATTGAAATCAAGGTATGTCTTTACACTCAACAGTGGAGTTGTGAGCTAGAGGAGCTCAAAATAGCTAGTTGTGGCAGATTCTACAGCTGAGTCTAAGTATATTGAAGATTTCATTGTATCTATTAAAGTATTTAGTATTACCAACTTAAAAGAGGATTTTTTTTTCTAGTTCTTATTATTATATACCTTATGATAGTGTATTGTGATAATACTATAGTGGAGACTCTCTCAAAGGAGCCTAGGTCTCACCAAATGATTAAACACATACTTCAGAAGTTTTTTCTTTTGAGGGATTTTTCTCAATGATGTGAATCCATGGTGAGTAGAGTATCAATGAATGAAAATTTGGTAGAACCCTCAACTAAATAATTATCTCAGTATAACTATGAATTTTATTTGAGATCTATCTTGCTTAAAATTGTTAGCAGTTGGATTAAGTGAAAGTGGGAGTCTGTTAGAGTTTATAGTTCCCTAAAACCAACTAGCCTTTTAATTTCAATTAAATTTTATGTTCATAATTATTTAATATAATATAATATAATTTCTTATCACATCCTAATTTTTATTATATGTGATATTATATGTGATAATTTCCTAAGGATACTTGACGTGTCGAAAGTACATAGTAGTTCCCCACTATGATGAGATACTTCAAATGCTATAGAGGTATTCCTTAAACCCATGTTCGATAGTCATATTATATTATCTTAAGGGAAAAAAGGTATATTAGGGTTAATAGGATCATAATACATTAAGACACCTTCTCATGGTGTTTTCCCTTAGTAATCTCTAAGAATCTATGTTATGAGAACAAACCTACAAATAGAAATTCCACATGCATCATGTGTCATGGGATATTATTATATATGGACATGTGTTATAGAAAACCAATATTATCATACATGGATATTACATATTTTTAGATTAATATTCATTAAATTACATAAACACATGCCTTATGACCATAATAGTTTAGTGCATTTAGAAACTTGGAACACAATCTTCTTAATTCTTGAATGATATTCAATGTCTCCTATAAATATCTTCCGCTTTATTACTATTCACAAAAATACCCTACTTAAAACCTTTATTCATAACTTAGGGAAAGAAAACATAAGAAATTTTGAGCTTAGATACTCATTAAGGGTAAAAAAGGGAGATACGTAAGCATACAATGAGCATAAGGGTATGATAACATTAGTATAACTTTTGAAAACCATACCCTTGATATCAAAGATCGGGCATGTAATAAATATTGGATGTTAAAAAGACATGAATAATAAGGAAATAAAATAAGATGAGCCATGATAGCATAAAATTGGCATAATACATGGAATTTTGACATGTACATAAGCATATAAAATCATTTCATTAGTAGTCAAGGATCATTACCAAAACAGATCATGGAACTCTAAGTGTGGATGCACCTCCTAGGTGAGACACACCACCGTCACCAATGGCATACCTTTCTTCATATTTGAATGAGTTCACTCCCCAAACCATAATAGTAGTCAAGTTTCACTCCCAAGACCATCATAGTGGAAAAAGTACCATACTAAACCAAGTTCACTCCCTGTTCTAGTCATGTCTATCTCATGAGATATAAATTTTTACCCAATGCATTTTAGAGAGATATAGGTCCCATCATTCTTTGGTTATAACATAACCACCATTCTTGGTTATAACATAACCACCATCATTGGTTATAACGTAAACACCATCACATAATGAAAATCATACATATGTGTTATGTAATATCATAGGAAATTTATCATATCACAATCATTGAAATAAAATGGGCTTCATAAAAATTTAATCATATCATAATCTATAGAAAAGTGAGAGGTTTCATAATCATTTAATCATAGAAAAACCCAAAAAGAAAGAAGTGGGTTTCATAGGTATAATTTCATCATAAAAATAAAACATTCATAGACATAATAAGAATGGTATCCTTGGATAATATCCTTGGTAAGGAATAGGTAACATCAATGGATGTTATCTTATATAGAAAATGATTTTGATCGATCATTTACAACATTTATTGAGGAAAATATCCTTTACACTTTTAAAAACACTCTTTAAAACATAAAAAAATTTCAAAATATTTTTCTTTTAATATAAAATTGAATAATTATAAATTAATCTTCAAAGAAAATAATTTACATGACAATAGAAAGTTTCATTCTCATCGTACATGTTAAAACAAAGATTCCTCTCACATTTCTGGTAAGAGTAAAGAAGGAACTATTTTTAAAAATGACATGAAGATTTCTTTTAAATGTTTTTAAAAAAATTCCAACATGGGTAAAATTTTATTTAATAAATCCTTTTAAAAAAATTAACAAAATTTTTGAAAACATTTTTAGAAAACATGGTTTTGGGAGAAAAATGGTTTTCAACAGAAAAGGTGATTTTTCTAAAAAACATTATTTTAAACTCTTGAGTATAAAGAGACTAAAATAAAGTAAAAACGTGTATTGTAATGAAATAAATAGATAATAATAAAATTAAGGAGTTTCTTTAGAGGTATATCATAAAATTCCATCATTAGAAGTATAATCATAAACAATCTCGATAAACAATGAGATTGTAAAAACTCTTACCACTATAGAAACATTAAATAATAAGCTCCATGAAAGAATAAAATTAAATGAAACTTAAAATATAATTAAAATAAGGATATTAATTATATAACATTTCATAGGGGAAGTATATACACCACATATAAAAAGATAGGTACATAACATAACTTATATCCCAAAGAATGAAAATTGAGACAAAAATACCATATTAATTTTTTAACTATAGTACTATAAGCCCCATGAAATAGAGATAATAATATGGATATTTATATCATAATATTTTCAGGATAATAATCATAAAATAAATTCATGGTATTTAGAAACACCATATAAAATAAATAGCTGGTGAATGTGGCATGTGTCTCACAAAAGTAAAAAGTGAGACGAAATCCCTCACCTTAAGTATTGAATTTCGTCATACACAATAAATCCTCCATTAAAATAAATATAATTTTATTATACATATATTAAATAATCATATTTATATATATAATACCATACAAGATTTTCTTATGATCTTTTATTACCTTTTTATTAATAATTCCATGTTAAAGTTATGTTTCAGGTAATAACAACTTTGTTTTTTGAATATGATTTGATTTGTTATTTTTGGTCCTTGTAATTTGATCATGATTTAATAATATCCATAATTATAAACATGATATAAATATAATATATATTCACTATATATTTATTTATATTAATCCATAAAATTTTGTGATAGAAAATGAAATGCACCGTTCATGGAGGTGGTAGACTATACGTATGCATAAACGATGTTTCAATTTTCTTGTATGATTGAAATAAATAAAGTTAAATGATATATTAATATTAAATAATTATATTTATTTCATATATATCACATATTTTCATTAAAATCATCCTTAATACCATCCATGAAAATCATGAATGAATCACATCACTTCGCGAGGCAGTAGTCTTCCGTACCCACAAGCGACGTTATTGTAATCCTAGAAAATGGAAATCATGACGTTATGTTTGAAATAATAATTCCATAAGTATAATAATATCATAAATATCATATATAAATGATAAATACATCATTATGTTCAACTGTGAGAGGTGGTAATTGAAAAATGAATGACATTGGTTTGTGAGGCGGTAGTCCACCAGACACACGAATGATGATTTTGTAGCCCATTTAATGGAAGTGAAGATGGATAAATATTATTATATCAATATAATAACATATTATTATATTTTATATAATTTATTTATTATATTTTAAGTGTTAGTACATAATATAAGGTTTAAAAAGAAGAAAGATAATGAAATAGCTTGTTAAAATAATTACCTTCTCTAAGAGAAACCTCCTTTGGATCTTCTCTTAAGGACCCTAGAGATTGAATTTTGGAAGGACCAGAATCTCTATAATGTAAATGAGTATTTTTGGGAGAGGATTTGGTAGGTTTCTATCTATGTAAAGGGACCTGTGAGGCGTCATTAATTAATGTAATGGAGTTCCCTTTTATAAGTGGGGAAAGGGAACGCCCTCGAAAATTAAATGGAGATTTCCCAAAAGGGCCCAAAATTAAAAAGTAATTCACATGAAAAAATATTAAAATGAATCTATATTAGAACTTTAGAAGTATAAGGTGGGATTATTTCCATAAAATATGATTTTTATAAGTTGGTAAGTAATTTTAAACCTTACCTTATTAGTTTAACCCGATGGTAAACCCATTTTTACCTTAACCGCGATAAATAATGTTTAATATTTTCACTATTCATTTTGGAAAAAAATTAAGTTGAAAATATTATATAGTATAAATTATTCTTATTAAAAACATGTATTACATTTTTCTAAATTAGATTCAAAAAATTGGCAAAATTTGATTTAAAAATTACCTCGCTGATACGATGAGAAAGCATGTTTTCAACAAGAAACTATTCAAAAGTTTACAAACTTTTTATATCCAATTTCAATATTAAATTGATTACAATGGACTAAATTGTAATAATATATATATATATTTTAAATAATTTTACTTTAAAAATATTAAAATATAATTAATATTTATTAATAATTTAAACTAAACGGAAATTTTCATTTAAAATTATGTATTGTTCACTATTCATCAAAAAATGAAACTTTTCATAAAAATACCAAAACTTTAACCTAAGATAATTTTTATATTTTGATTTCAAAAAAAAATTAAATAAACTTTCTAAAAGTGGTAAATTTTAATTTTAAAATAAGTTCACAAAGGAGAAAACTACTTTTTAGAAAATACAGTTTTAAGCATAAAATTAGATTTATTCTTATCTATTATCTAGAAAACACCTAAGATGAATTTCAAACATTTTATTGAATATATAATATATAAATTTCGTTAAAATAAATCACCTAATGTGATTTTTTTATTTTATTTAGGTAAAATGAATTTCTAGGCATAAAATTAGTTTTTCAAAAATTGATATCCTTTATATTCAAAAGGTTTTTATTTTCATTTCTAATTAGCTGGTCACCAAATAATTAATTATAAATATATAAGTGTAAATAATATTTTCAAAATTTATTTAATCCTCTTCATATATGCCAATCTAATGGATACGTGATAACTATCATATTAAATAATAATATTTTAATAGTATGTCATGTTTCGTTTAAACTTGTTGTTGTGTGTAATGCAAGCTAAACTCGATATTGTGTATAAAGAAAGAAAAAATTAGTGTTGTATATAACACTAGATAAACTCAAATTTATGTGTAATATAAGACAAACTAATTGTTTCATTTAACATAAAATATCAAAAATATTATTTTTTTAATCACCAAATCTTGGTGTGTTACATGTGTAATGATCCTTTGACGCTAAGATTATTTCTAATGTGTGTCATGAATCATGTGAATAAATGTATTTAATAAACTATGATGATAATATTTCATGGTAAAGTTGGATATATTGGGTTTGACACAAGTGGAATAACATTAATAAATAATGTGAGATAATATTTTCTCTTTTGTGGGATGTGTTTATATTATGCACTTTGATGGAATAAAATAACTGGATTAAGTCCATGTCCAACTAGGTTTATCGGTGTGTTTAGTTCTAGAAATGAAAAGAGAGATATTCAAACATAAAGGTTTATGACACAAGTTATACATCACGTTTGATGTAAAGACCCGGAAATTTCAAGGGAATTTTTTTTGTCTTAAATACTTTGAAATTTTACGAGTCTGTGGCTTCTGACAACACATGATTCCGAGGCCCGGTGTGCCCGAAATCAATTTACGAAGTTTATCTTAGGTGCGTTCAGTAAACGAACAAGCGGTTTTTTCTATCTTTTCAACCAGTGCTCTGAATTGAAATCTGAAGGCACCGATTAACTCGCAACGCCGGTAATTTCTTAAGGGGACCTTTACCATAGATGCGTTTTCACGAGAGAAGAAGTTAAAAATTTGGGGATTAAATAAGAAGTGAATAAAATTGTGAAATAATCATTATTTTTATATCTAATGTGGTTATATCCTACATGGGGGAGTTGGGGTGGGACCCATAAGCGCCTAACTACCCATGTGAGGATATTTGTGAGGTGGGGCCCACACAAGCCCCAACCTTTCACATTCCCTAAACTCCTTTTAAACCCCCCTTCTTAATTGTTAACTCCCCTTTAATTGAGTAACTCTTCCTCTCCCCTCTCCCCCTCTTTAATTCTTGACAACACACACCTTAATTAATTGATTGAACCTATTCAATTAAATTAATTAAGTGTTTGAATTTTAAATTTTTAATGCATGGAAAGATTAAATAAAATAAGGAGAAGCCTTATTTTATTTGGGTTTGAAATTGTTGTGTGAGGATGGTTTGGGAGAACTCTAGAGTTTTTGAATAACTTCATCCTCAACGAAGGATGGTTCTTCTTCGACGAAGAACATCGACCCTTCAACGTAGAATGACTCGGCAACCACAGTTCTCCATCCTCTTTTTTCTTCGCGACAAGGAAGGAAACACCGACATGGGGAATTATCCAACGACGACATGCCTTATATTTTCTCTTCTCCGCGAAAAGAGAGGGGACATCGTTTCTTCCTCGGGTGCACTCTGACGACGTCCACGAATCCTCACCTCGCGATGTTGTCTTCCGCGACGCCGACGTTCGACATCAATTGTTGAGGTAGGGTGAATTGTTTCAATTTTATTGAAAATAAAATTTTTTGGATGTGCTTCATTAACCTTGTTCATTCATGGAAATGTGTTACCATCTGACGCAGAGGGCGCGGGCCGAACGAAGACGTCCTGATGACACTCTGCTGGAACTTTATCCCTCTAGAATTGGAAACAGGAGGCGGGAGAAGAACGGTGTCATCACGCCATTCTGGAAACATGGTGAAGGAAGGCGGCGTCATCGTGCCGGCTATGCGGGAGGAACCGCGGCCCACATCACGGGCCACTTTGGCAGATGAACCGGCCGGCCCATCGGTCGGCCGGGCGGAGGCGAACCGCAGCGCTAGGAGGGCGCCGCGCTGTGGAACCGGTCGGCCTGTTGGCCAGCCGGACGGAGCTGGACTATGGCGCCAGGAGGGTGCCGCGCTAGAAGACCAGATGCCTGCCCATGTGGGCCACAAGCGCCAGAAGTCCGGCCGACAAAGCCGTCCGGTTTGGGAGGGCGGCGCCCTAAGGTGCCGCCGGTTCGGGCAACCGGGGGCCGCGCCCCTGCCTCGGACCGCTCGGCCTTTGGGCCGAGCCAGTCGGGCCGCACCCAGCCAGGCCACACCAGGCCGGTCCGGGCCACAAAGTATTTTCCTTCAGACCGGTCCGACACCCCTGCCGGTTTGGACCAATCAAATCGGGTTAACCCGACCCGCCAGCCCACTGGGCTTAACGGGTCGGGTCAGTTATTCACTTAAACATGAATAACTTAATGATCGTGTGCCCGATCGACGCGCCATTTGCGACACTAGGACTCTTTCGACGAGACAGTCCTTTTGAGATACTCTAAGTGAGTTTTGGAAAACTTTAGTAAACGGACGGGTTTGGAACTAGCATATTTCTAACCAGGAACCCTGGAACGGAAAATCCAATATTTCTCAGACCGGGTGTCTGTTTGACGCGTCGTCTATCGCATTGAGTTCCTTTTGATGAGACAGAACTATAGGATACATCAACTTTGTACTTCATGATAGTTGATGTATCGACCCCTTTTTACTCGTGGAGCAGACCCTCCCAGAAATGAGTACGCTGTGTGCGGGAACCCTAGAGCTGGCTGCGACTACGACGATGATGACGACTGTACTTGGATCCTACATGGGTTTGGCAGTGAGGATGAATGTACTTGGATCCTACATGGGTTTGGCAGTGATGACAACTGTACTTGGATCCTACGTGGGTTCGGTAGCGATGATGACTGTACTTGGATCCTACGTGGGTTCAGCTGCGATGGTTACTGTGCTTGGATCATATGTGGGTTCGGTAGTGACAACTTTTGTACTTGGATCCTACATGGGTTCGGAAAAGGAGATGATTCAGAGGCTTCATCTAATCACCCCCACCCCTCTTCGTGAGTAGTATGCCTGTGTGAGCTGAGTCTTGTCTTTCAAACATTATCATTGATGTGGTTGACTTCTTTCCTGTGTGGACTGGATTGTGTTTGGGCTCGGAAGCTGGAGCCATACTGGAATTATTGACTTAGGTATATGTATGAGCATATACCTAAGCAGGGTTGGTTGATTCTTCATGTTGTTCCTTTCCTTTTTGGTTTATCCTTCATGGATTATGGGAGACCTTCGAGGGTCTCAGGGTCCCTTCTGAGTATCGTATACTCACCCCTGCATGGGCAATACCCGCACTACATTGTGTTGGTTGTAGACGACAGATAGTACTGATCGTGGTTGAGGCTTGTGGAGATGGACAGTATCCGGAGGTGGACCACCTAGCGGGACGTACATGGAGCGGACAGACAAACTCGAGGTACCGACGAGACTATCTGTACCCACCCTTCAGGTGGGATTTCTGGAGGACGACTCGGTGGTTGCTGTTTAATTTTCAGCTGTTGTACTTTATTTCTCAGTTGTACTGTACTTTCAGTTGGGTTTGTATACCGGCCCATTTACTTTCCAGCACTTACTTTTGTACTCAGTTTACTTTGTGTTTACTCTAGCTTGCTTACTCTATTGTGTTTGTTTACTTATATAAAGGAAATTCCTTCCCTTTTATGGGGAATTATGCCTTTGGTGATAGTCTCCAGCCCCTGGCCTATGGAAGGCGGGCTTGGGGTAGTCACGGCATGGGCCCCGAGGACGGGTCGTGACAAATTGGTATCAGAGGAATCATTTCTACCGTAGAACTCAAGAATCTAATGATTTATTTATGTGAAGCAATAGTGTTTAGAGTATTGAGTGTGGTTATCAGTCTAGGGAGACCAGTATTAGTGCGGTGGCCGACATATCCATACACCAGGACCCTGACTTCTGATTTCCGACTCGGTTCACAAAAACATTGATTTCATGTTTGTTTCAAAAGTTTTCTTTGTGATTACTTTGTGTCAGATCACTAGGTATATTGTACTAACCACGACGCACCTGAGATGATTCAATGTATTATCTGTGTCTACTCCACCCTTTCTGCAGTTATTATAGACACAGGAGCGAGTCATTATTTTATTGCAGCGGCCCTTGTTCAGAGCTCGAAGATTCCGATGGAGTCATTGGCTCGATCCTTACGGCTAGAGGCTCCTACAGGAGCAGACTCGACGATTACACACTGGTGCCGGCAGTGTGAGATTACTCTATAAGGCAAAAGATTTGGCTGGGATCTTCTTGTAGTGGCATCGAGGCCTTACGATGTCATCTTGGGTATGGACTGTTTATCTACAGTTCATGCCCAGATTGACTATATTAGGCGCAAAGTGCAGTGTGTCCACACAGACGGGAGTAGGTTCACCTTCACCGGTGAGAAGAGAGCCTTTGCAGCGCAGGATGGACTTAAGCAGAGGAGAAGGCATCCGATCACACATGAGTTGGCTAGTCTCATCCTCGGAGCAGTTGATGTGTAGAGTCTGAGTTTTCTTGTTGTGGTGGATCAATATGCGGATGTTTTCCCTGATGAAGTTTCAGGACTACCTCCTCAAAGAGAGGTATACTTCTATATTGACCTGTACCCTAGGACAACACCGATATCTACTACAGCAAATCGGATGGCTCCCGCTGAGCTTCGTGAGCTGTGGGTACAGCTGGATGACTTACAGGGCAAGGGATTCATCTGACCCAGTGTTTCATGCTGGGCTTCTCTGATTTTATTCACCAAGAAGGCGGATGGGAGCTTACGACTATGTGTTAACTACCGTCGCCTGAATCAGGTGACCGTAGAAAACAAGTATCTACTCCCGGGGATTGACACCTCTTTGATCAGCTCAAGGGAGCACGATGGTTCTAGAAGATAGACCTCGGGTCAGGCTATCATGAGCTCAGAGTTCGAGATGTGTATGTGAAGAATAAGGCCTTCAGGTGTCGGTATGGCCACGACGAGTTCTTGGTTATGCCTATCGGCATAACCAACGCACCAGCAGTGTTCATGAGTCTCATGAACATGATCTTCTAGCCATACCTCGATCATTTTTTTGTAGTCTTAATCGACGACATACTGATTTACTCGGCTACTGAGGAGGAGCACGCCTACCACATGCGGGTTGTACTGGACACACTCCGAGAGTACCAACTTTATGGTAAACTCTTGAAGTGCCAGTTCTGGATTCGATAGGTTCAATTCTTGGGGCACGTTATCTCGGAGGTGGGAGTTGTTGTGGATCCTGTGAAGATCAAGGCGGTACTTTCTTGGGAGCTACCCAGGAGCATGACGGAGGTGCGGAGTTTCCTAGGTCTGGCTGGGTACTATCGGAGATTTGTGCTAGACTTCTCCAGAGTTGCATCACCACTTTCAGTTTTGATGAATAAGGGGAAACCCTTCTTGTGGTTAGATAGATGTCAGTAGAGCTTCCATGAGCTGAGAAAGAGATTAACCAGTGCACCCATCTTGAGGCTACCAGAGGAGGGCGTAGGGTATGTAGTTTACTACGATGCATCATGGACCGGACTCGAGTGTGTCCTGATGCAGGAGCGGCCAATGATCGCCTATGGTTCACAAAAGTTGAGGCAGCACGAGCAGAATTATGCTACCCATGACCTGGAGTTAGCAACAGTGGTATTCTCCTTGAAGATGTGGCGACACTATCTGATGGTTGAGTGCTTTACAGTATACTCTGACCACCATAGTCTCAGGTACATCTTATCGCAGAAGGACCTGAACCTGAGACAACGGCGATGGCTCAAGTTCCTCCAGGACTATGACTTTGAGATATTCTATACTCTTGGGAAGGGGAATGTTGTGGCTGATTCTCTCAGCAGGAGGTCAAGAATTCATCTACTTGGAGAGGCGAGGGAGCAGTTAGCCACTTTGCAGATATCCTTTGTGGATATAGATGGGGCAGCCTTCCTACAGTCCCTCATAGTCACTCCTCCACTACTTCAGTGGGTCAGAGAGGCACATCATGGGGACATTGACTATGAGACACGATGTGCTCAGATTTCCACAGGGCAGGCGCCTGATGGTTTTTCTGAAGGAGGAGAGCACATCATCCTCTTTAGGGGACATACCATGGTACCAGTTGCACTACAGGAGGAGGTTCTGAGGGAGTTTCACACTTCCCCTCAAGCAGTACATCCAGGAGTGTCAAAGATGTACCAGGACCTCAGACGATAGCACTGGTGTCTGGGTCTGAAGAAGGATGTAGCAGAGTTCCTTTCACGATGACTCACTTTCTATCAAGTGAAGGCAGATCACCAGGTACCATCATGCTTGGTGCAGCCCTTAGAGGTCCCAAAGTGGAAGTGGGACGGGATATCCATGGATTTCATGATGGGGCTTCCACGTACTTCTAAAGGACACGACTCTATATGGGTGATCGTAGACTGACTCACCAAGTTGGCCCACTTCCTACCGATCAGAGAGCAGGGCTCAGTTGAGAGCTTGGGACGCCTCTACATTCAGGAGATCGTACGGCTTAATGGTGTTTCATCGTCTATCGTCTCTGATCAAGATGCTCACTTTACTTCCCGGTTTTGGAAGGGGTTGCAAGAGGCATATGGGACGCAACTATGCCTAAGCACTGCCTTTCATCCTTGGATGGATGGCCAGACGGAGAGGACCATTCAGACTCTCGAGGACATGCTCTGTGCATGTGTCCTCGATTTTGGTCGCAGCTGGGAGGGTCATCTACCCTTGGTGAAGTTTTCATACAACAACAGCTACCACTCCACCATCAGGATGGCACCACACGAGTCACTGTACGGCCGGCCATGTAGATCACCTATGTAATGGACTAACCCTGGGGAGTCAGCACTTATAGGACTAGAGATGGTCCATGATACGACAGAGAAGGTGCAGATCATCCAGGAGTAGATGAGGACTGCACAGAGCAGACAGAAGTCCTATGCTGATAGCAGATGGAGACGAATGGAGTTTGAGGATGGCGACCACGTCTTCTTACGGGTCTCACCTCGACATGGATTATGGAGATTTGGTCAGGGCATCTAGTTATATTTGTGCTTCATCGGACCATTCCAGGTCCTCAGCAGGGTAGGCGAGGTGTCTTACCGCCTGGCTCTTCGACCTCAGTTGCACCTGGTGCATGACGTCTTCCACATATCTTAGCTGAGGAGATACATGCATGACCCGATGCATATCATCGACCATGGGAAGCTGGAAATCGATGACGGGGCGAAATTTGTGGAGGTCCCGGTGGAGATTGATGATCGGCAGGAGCGGGTCCTACGTGGACGGTCAATTCCTCTGGTGTGCATTCGGTGGCAGCACGTGAACCTCCAAGAGAGAACGTGGGAGCGGGAGGCCCATATGCGGGCTTAGTACCCTCATTTGTTTCTCTAGTTTATGTTGTAGCATTATGGTGATGTAAATCCTTGAGGTGGGAGTAATTTAAAGACCTGGAAATTTCAAGGAAATTTTTTTTCTTAAATACTTTAGAATTTTACGAGTCTGTGGCTTTTGACGGAACTTCATTCCGAGGCCCGGTGTGCCCAGAATCAATTTCCGAAGTTTAGATTGGGTGCGTTCAGTAAACGAATGAGAGGGTTTTTCTATCTTTTGAACCGCTACTCGAAATTGAAATCTGGGGGCACCGATGAACTCGCAATGCCGGTAATTGCTTAAGGGGACCATTACCGTAGATTCGTTTTCATGGGAGTATAAGTTAAAAATTTGTGGAATAATTTTTATTTTTGTATCTAATGTGGTTATATCCTACATGGGGGAGTTGGGGTGGGACCCATAAGTACCTAACTACCCATGTGAGGATATTTGTGATGTGGGACCCACACGAGCCCCAACCTTTCACATTCCCTAAACTCCTTTTAAACCCCCCTTCTTAATTGTTAACTCCCCTTTAATTGAGTAACTCTTCCTCTCCCCTCACTCCCTCTTTAATTCTTGCCGACACACACCTCAATTAATTGATTGAACCTCTTCAATTAAATTAATTAAGTGTTTGAATTTTAAATTTTGAATGAATGGAAAGATTAAATAAAATAAGGAGAAGCCTTATTTTATTTGGGTTGGAAGTTGTTGTGTGAGGAGGGTTTGGGAGAACTCTAGAGTTTTTGAAGAACTTCATCCTCAACGAAGGATGGTTCTTCTCTGACGAAGAACATCGACCCTTCAACGTAGAACAACTCGGAAACCATGGTTTTCTATTATCTTCTTTCTTTGCGACAAGGAAGGAAACACCGATGTGGGGAATTCGCCAACGACAACGCGCCTTATATTTTCTCTTCTCCACGAAAAGAGAGGTTACGTCGTTTCTTCCTCAGGCACACTCCGATGACATCCACGAATCCTCACCTCGTGATGTCGTCTTCCGCGACGCCGACATTCGACATCAATTATTGAGGTAGGGTGAATTGTTTCATTTTTATTGAAAATAAAATTGTTTGGTTGTGCTTCATGAACCTTGTTAATTCATGGCTATGTGTTACCGTCTAATGCGGAGGGCGCGGGCCAAACGAACACGGCCCGACGAACCTCCACTAGAACTTTATCCCCATGGAATTGGCAACTGGAGGCGGGGGAAGAACGGCGTCATCGCGCCGTGTCAGAAACATGGAGAAGGAAGCCCGCGTCGTCGCGCCGGCTGTGCGGGAGGAACCGTGGCTCGCATCGCGGGCCGCTTCGGTGGAAGAACAGGCCGGCCCGTCAGCCGGTCGGGCATAGGCGAACCGTGGTGCCAGGAGGGAGCCGCACTGAGGAACTGGCCGGCTCGTCGGCTGTCTGGGCGGAGCTGGACCGCGGTGCCAGAAGGGCGCCGCGCTGGAAGACTGGCGGCCCGCCTGTGTGGGCCACGTGTTCCAAAAGGCCGGCCGGCCTAATCGGCCGGTTTGGGAGGGCATCGCCCTAAGGCGCCACCGGTTTGGGAAGCCGGGGGCCGCGCCCCTGCCTCGGACCGCTCGGCCAACCGGTCGAGCCAGCCGGGTCGCGTCGGGCCGTTCCCCACCGGGCAGCGCCAGGCCAGGCCGAGCCGGGGCACGCCAGGCCGAGCCGCACCCCGTCGGGCTGAGCAACGTTTTCCTTCGGACTGGTCCGACACCCCTACCGGGTCGGACCCATCAAATTTGGTTAACACGACCCGCCAGTCCACTGGGCTTAACGGGTCGGGCCAGTTATTCACTTAAACATGAATAACTTAAAGACCGCGTGTCCGATCGACGTTCCATCTATGGCACTGGGACTCTTTCGACGAGATGGTCCTTTTGTGATACTCTAAGTGAGTTTTGGACAACTTTAGAAAATGGCCGGGTTTGGAATGGGCATATTTTGAACCGGGCCCCTGGAACGAAAAAACCAACATTTCTCATACCGGGCGTCTGTTTGACGCGCCGTTTGTCACGTTGAGTTCCTTTTAACGAGAAGGAATTACGGGATACATAAACTTTGGACTTCATGACAGTTGATGTATCGACCCCATTTTACTTCTGGAGTGGACCCTCCCGGAAATGAGTACGCTGTGTGCGGGAACCCTAGAGCTAGCTACGACTGCGATGACGATGACGACTGTACTTGGATCCTACGTGGGTTCAACAGTGAGGAAGACTGTACTTGGATCCTACGTGGATTTGGTAGGGATGACGACTGTACTTGGATCCTACATGGTTTCGGCAGCGAGGACGACTGTACTTGGATCCTATGTGGGTTCGGCTGCGGTGGTTATTGTACTTGGATCCTACGTGGGTTCGGCAGCGACAACTTCTGTACGTGGATCCTACGTGGGGTTGGAAAAGGAGATGATTCAGAGGCTACATCTAATCATCTCCACCCCTCTTCATGAGTAGTATACCTGTGTGAGCTGAGTCTTGTCTTTCAAACATTATCATTGATGTGGTTGACTTCTTTCATGTGTCGACTGGATTGTGCTTGAGCTCGGAAGTTGGAGCCGTACTGGAATTATTGACTTAGGTGTATGTATGGGAATATACCTAAGTAGGGTTGGTTGATTCTTCGTGTTGTTACTTTCCTTTGTGGTTTATCCTTCGTGGATTCTAGGAGACCTTAGGGGGTCTCGGGGTCCCTTCTGAGTATCTTATACTCACCCCTGCATGTCCAATGCCCACACTACGTTTTGTTGGTTACAGATGACGGACAACACTGATCGTGGTCGAGATTGTGGAGTAGGATGGTATCCGGAGGTGGACCACCTGGCGGGACGTACACGGAGCAGACAGACAGACCCGAGGTACCGACGAGACTATATGTACCCACCCTTCAGGTGGGATTTCTGGAGGACGACTCGGTGGTTGTTGTTTACTTTTCAGCTGTTGTACTTTCTTTCTCAGTTGTACTGTACTTTCTGTTGGGTTTGTATACCGGCCCATTTACTTTCCAGAACTTACTTTTATACTCAGTTTACTTTGTGTTTACTCCATCTTGCATACTCTGTTCTGTTTGTTTACTTATATAAAGGTAATGCCTTCCCTTTTATCGAGAATTATGCCTTTGGTGCTAGTCGCCATCCCCTGGCCTATGGAAGGCGGGCTTGGGGTAGTCACGGCACGGGCCTTGAGGACGGGTCGTGACATTTTATAAGAGATATCATAACAAATGTATTTTAATACACAATAAGGGGTTCTATGAGGTTGAATGTCATTGTGACATTAACATTTTATTCTATGGGTTCCCAGGTAGGTTGAATGATTCTACCCTTGGACTTTAGGTGGTCTAGCCTAATTACACTAAGAAAGTGGCCTATAGGGTCCCATAATAAGTGTTTCCAAGAACCTCATTTAAATTATATTTTATTTTAACAAGTATATTGGAATATTATTCTCAAGTACAAGGAAAAATATTTAATTGGGTTTATTGGTTGATCGCAAGTATTTATTTCTCGGTATATAAAATAGTTACATTTATTTATTCAATTAAATAAATATATGTTATACTTGGTCTAGTAAATAATGAGGATGATGATCATACTAATTTATGGTTCACTAATAATGGAATATTATTTGAATAAATATTAATTTATTTATTCGGAATAAATAATATTTAATTAATCGAATTTTTTTCACATTTAAAGTAATAATATTATTATTATTATAATTTATGCATGGGGTATGCTATGTGTTAAGATAATATTAAAGGGTATATGTACAAATAATATTCTAACCCTAGCTCTATAAATACCTGATTATTGAATTATCTAAAGAAAGTTTTTTCCTAACAATTAGTGTGTACAACGTTTGTTGCTCCAGCAAATTATCTCAACCTAGGGATATTATAAAGTATAATCCAAGTCCCATGAGAGTTTTTGATCCTCCTATACTCTCTATTTTTGTGATATAATCAAGATATTCCAACAAGCATTATTCATATTCTAAATGTGGGGTAAAAAATGGATGACACAAGACATAGGGACATCCACACTATCATCCGCAGAACCCAACCGTGATGTTTATAGATTATTAGTGCACATATGGATCACATCTAGAGGTAACCTGACCATGATTCCTCAATCTCAATGATGATTCCATAAGAAGGTTCAACTACATTCAATAATTAAAAAATAATTATAAGACAATGTAATTGTTGATAAATCAAAATTAATTATAAATTACATGTGAGATACTATCATCATGGAATATCTAATTGTAAAGATAAATCCAAATAAACTAATGGAAAAAACCTTTTGGGGAATGTTTCTGACCAATTTCGTTGTTCCTAGGAAGCCTAAATGTCACCAATAAAATGTTTAATTAAAGGAAAAGTCAAAAAAATATTTTAAATTAGAATGAAATGTTACATATATTCTAAAATGTTGAGCATAGGTTTCCTAAGTTCAAAATACTATTTTAAATTGAATATTTTTACTTCTTAAATAAATATTTAATCCATTATAAGGGTTTATAAACTTATAGGCCTTTCCCGTATATTAATAAAGTCTTAAAATTTACAGTTTTTGAAAAAATTATATTTTTCCCTATTTACTTAAAATTATATTATTTTAGAAAAATCTAAAAAATTAATCCTAATCTAATTTTGAAATTATAAATTCAAAAATAAAGTTATTTTTATCAAATTAAAATTATCTAATTAATATATTTAGTTATTTAAATGAAAATAAAAAATATAAAGAAAATTGTTTGTATTAATATTTGACCATTTCAAACTTCAAATGAATTTAATCTTATTTTATATAAATTTATAAATAATTAAATATCAAAAAAAATATTTTATAAATCATAATATTAACTATTATAATAAACTTTTAACTATGGTCAATTTAATTTGTTAAGGTAAGATAAAATACCCCTTTTTTAAAGTGGTTCTTTGAAAGACATCCTATTTAAAGATATTATCAATGAAAAATAATAATATGTAACTATTTTAATTGATTGTTATATTTTTATTTATTAATTATTGTATTATTCTTGTGATTTTATTATTTCATGGTTCATATTAGTTGGGTTTTTGGTTAGTTTGGTGTTGTGTGTGACATAATCTATTGAAGGTAGTATTAATTTCAAGGGTCCAAAATCTCGGGTTTTTACACAAATCCCATGAAATATTTGAATATCTCTGGCCTCACATTCTCTACAAATATCATAATTTCCAAATCTATATAAATTCATGAGGAACCATTTCTTAGCCTACATTTTGAACTTCTTTCTCTCATCATTTCTCTCTTATGAAACACCCTTTATATATTCCACTTAGAAACCTTTTAGTGTTGATCAAAATGCCCATGGGAATATCACTATGATGTGGTGGTGTCTTCATTTCAGAAAAAAAATCTCAATACTATTCACAATATCATCTTTGATTTAATGTTATTCACTAAGAATATATTTCTCTATAAAATCTTTTCTTGAAAAGATATATGATTCTGATGTTTAATCAATGGATATTATCACAAGATCATCACATGATCATCACATTATTATATATGTCCTCTCATTTTTCATCCATAATTTTCATTTATCCATATGTATATTTAAAATTACCTAAATTACCCTTAATTAAATGAAACTTACATTTACATAGACCCCAAAATACCCTTACTGAGGTAGTGTAAGCTTCTACTGACCTTTACAAAAATTTATCTTACCTTTACCTAGCCAATTAATTACCTTTATACCAAAATATAGTTGCCTTTACATGGCCTCCTATATTACTAAGTTACACAGATGTGTGTAGAGAAATATCTACTGGGAAATTTATATAACATAGGCCAAACTTTCGGTAACCTTTCCATAGAGGCTATAATGAACTTTAAATGGCCTCTTGGATTCCTTTTATATCCTTACATAGATAATAGAAACCACGAGTTACATTTCTATAGGTTAAATATTACCTTCATGTAGCTCAACACAAGAGGATTAACTATTAAACATATAGTCACTTGACAAACATACGATTTGGTTGATCATTCTTTCATGTGGTCAATCTACCTACTATGAGGAACCCATGGTTACTCTACCTAATGTGTGAAGGCCACACTCATTCAACCTATTATGAGCTGAAATTCCAAAATACACACAATTCAATCCATACCTCCATAAAATGAATTCTATACATTCAAAACCAACTTCAACATACTTCCAAGATGATGTAGACAATGTTTCTTCATCCTCCTACAATTATCATTAAATTATTTGAAGATCAACATGAAAATTAGTACTTTTAACATTTTAATATCATTTATGTTTTGAAAAAAATCTAAAAGAATAAACCATATCTAGTAAAAACTTATTCAAAAAATAATCTCTTCAATCATGGTCCCAATAGTGAATCCCTCAGCCATAACATAACCATCACCCACTTAGTTCTCATCATGGTATGACCCTCACCCATCACAACATAACGTGATACATACAACCAAATCCAGGGAAGGTGTTACCTCAACCCCACTCAAATATTCACTCAATAACCTAAAACACCTCCTATGCCTCTAACAACATATAAAAACATCTCTTAGAGATGTTTCATCCCATATAATTTTAATCAGGGTCCAAATTATTAAAACAATCTCTACCCTAGAACTGAAAATTCATATTTCATTTAAATTTCACAACCCATAAAATTTTAGTTCTTTACATAATGATTATTTATATCTAAATATGATTTAAGTAGAAATATACGTACCTTATGTACTACTATCCATGATTACTCATATTTATTCAACTTGTTATATATATTTTCCTTGTAATTATAATTGTCTAGCTTGTTGGTCTGTTTGGTTATAGTTATAATCAAATTATATTATGTTATATGATCTTGAGAAGGTACACACTTATTGTAAAAGGGATGATATTACATCACCCTAACTTATTATAGTCATTCCACAATTCTCAAAGGGATGTTCTTAAATATTTCCCTAACTTGTTATACCTGATTATTTCAATGGGATGGGATACTAAGGCATAGAATTTATTACACACATATATATAAGTGTGTGTTGGTTCATGTATATATACATGTGTGGTGGATTTATAGGTATGAGAACTCCTCTAGGGGGATGGAACTTATGCATCATCTCAAATCCTGATCCGAGGCTCGAAACAAGAATGCGGGTAAGCATCCTTCCCTTTTAGGTTGTTACATTTACAATTCGAATAATAAATACTCAATTACGTTTTATTTCGTGATTATTGTTACTTAATTATTACAATATCTTGGTATTGTTTCTAGAATACACTATATTTTGATAGGTTTTTAGGGGTGGGTGTAGATCACCTAATGAGCTATCATACACACACTCTGCACGAGCCCCACTTTGGACACATATAGGACCCTTTAAATATGACATAGGTAATCAAAAGTCACCTGAGTATAATGGAAAATCATACATAGATCATAGATTATACGTGATCATTTTTGGAAATTTGGAGTGTAGATTGGGTGATAACACATGGGTTATCCCTGAATCTTCACTATAGAGGGTTTATGTGCAAGATCATTATTCTGAGTCCTTAAGTCTCTTTTGGCCTTTAGACTTTTGTATACATGGTTTTTTAGATCGTTTTTACTTACTCTATGTATTGTTGAATTTTTTTATATCAATTTTGATATATTATTCTTATTATTTTCATGTTGTACATTATTTTCTTGAGATATACTCTTATTCAATTCTTTTAGTGGAAACTTGTAAACATTTTATAAATAAGACCAAGATAGATCATACCCCATGTAGCTACACTCCATTTTTTATTAAATTATTGATAAGGGGTAAACTATATCCCACTAACATATTATTCAAACTCCTATTGTATATGCTAGCCTCAGGTGATCTGGAGGTGTGCATGAGGTCTTGTGGAAACCCATCCTGATACCGTTCAAGTGATATTTTCAAAATCACTATAAAATTGTGTTAAAGAATAAACATAGGGATATTGGATATGGAACATGAGAGTAGTCTATTTAATAATAGGGCTATCAAGATTTAGGAAGAATCCTATAAATATGTATAGTTAGAATAATTGGGGTGAAATATTTATTTTCTAGGTGTGGTATAGAGTTTATTTTTTATCCCTTGAGTTTGTTTTATGTCATCATGTCTCATGAATTATCTCAAGTTTCAATACATAGGCATAAGTAGGGTATCTTTTCTTATTTCATGTTTTCTTGTATTTGTTATTATACTATCATTGGATCAGATTAACTACTCGTATTAACTGAAATGATAGCAATAAATAAATAATGAATCCCTATATATTTATTATTAATGATTAGGTTAATACACTACAAAAAAGTGATGATTAGTGGAGGTTATTTATTGGTCTAGAGTAAGTTTAAACCTTCGCCTAATTATTTAAAGGTGGTTCATAAAACCACCATGTATTCCACAGTCTCTAGTCAATTAGTGGTAGTTTTTTTAATTTCACTGTGGTATTTTTAAGTTTCATTTTTGGACAATTTAGTGGTGGTTTTTTGTTTAACTAGAGAAAGTTTCTTAATAAAAAAATCCATTGTGAATATAAATAAAATTAAATTAACAACTTCAAAGTATTTATCAATGGTTATTTTTAGCGATGGCCAATTTGAAAGGCCAATAAATATATAAAATAATATATGTTTAGTGGCGATTACAAAAACCCATCGCTAAATATGTTATTATTTTATAAAAAATATTTATTAAAAACTATAAATATAAAAAAACCAACATGTTATAAACTCAAAAATAAATATATGATAAACCCATCATTCATACATCACACATCCATAGTCATACAAATAATCACGGCCATCATAACCTAAGTCACAGTCACCCACACATCAACCAATACCCCAGTAATCAATATATACATATAAAATATGTCCAACAACAAACCATGACCAATATACATCCATATCATAACATCTACTACATATGTATACCTCCACATCATCTCATCAACTAAAACCGACCATATCATCTCATTAGCTGTAATAAAAAATGAAACAAAAATTAAAAAAAACATAATAAATTAGAATTATAGTAAAATAATTGATAAAATTTTAAGATACCATGGAATATAAGAATAATCATGAATAAATTCTAAATAATTTCATGGATTAGAATGGTCCACCTTCTACCTACTACCAACATCTTCCACCAAAAATAAAAACCAAAACATTTAGGAAAAGAAACATGAAAGAGAAAAGACACAGAATATATTCAGAATGCTGCATATAAAATTTGTTATTTTTTAATCAAGTAGAATATATTTTAACATAATAAGAATAATATATAATGAAAAATACTCTAAAAATATAAATATATATATAATATAAAATTCAACACTTGAAACTCAAAAGGGATCAGTAAATATTGTAATATATTTTTAAAGCGATCTGTGGTGTGATTGAAATTTAATTTAAAAAAATTAAATATTTTGATATCAGATCATGTACTAAAATTAAAAAACAAATAATTGGTGGTTTTATCATGATTTAACATCAATCTGAGTTCGTTTCCTTTGGTTTTTACCTTTCCATGCACATTTTAGTGTTTTAAAAATCTAAAAATGTGTTTACAACCATAACGGGTAAACTATCATTCAGAATGATGTGTTGTTAGTTCCTAAATTTCAAAATTAAATATATGGTAATTTTCCCCTGATGTAAGGAAAATATAACATCGTTTTTCTAGTTTTGACCATTCCATGCATGTTTTAGTGTTTTAAAAGACTAAAAATATGTTTATGATCATAACTGGAAAACTGTCACTTGGAATGATGTGTTGTTACTTACTACATTTTACAATTAAATATATGGTGGTTGTAACCTTATTTTAGGATAATATGGAATCATTTTCCAAGATTTGACCATTCCACACATGTTTTATTGTTTTAAAACACTAAACATGCCTTTATGACCATAACAAGAAAACCATCACTTAAAAGGATGTTTCATTGGATCCTACATTTCACATTAAAATATAATGTAATTGTCTCCTAATATCATAATAATACAATATCATTTTCTTGGTTTTTACTGTTCCATGCACGTTTTAGTGTTTTAAAACACTAAAAATACATTTATGGACATAACGGGAAAATCATCACTCAGAATCATGTGTTTTCAATTCCTACAGTTCAAAATTAAATCTATGGAATTGTATCCTGATTTTAGGACAATCCGATGTTTTTTTCCTGGTTTTTAACAGTCCACGCATGTTTTAGTGGTTTAAAACACTAAAAATGTGTTTACAAACATCACGATAAAACCGTCACTTAGAATGAAATGTCATTGGTTCCCACATTTCCCAATTAAATATAAGGTCATTTTCCTCTAATTTTTAGAACAATACAACATCATTTTCTTAGTTTTTACCATTCCACACACATTTAAGTGTTTTAAACATTAAAAATTCATTTATGGCCATAATGGGAAAAGCTTCATTCAGATTGAAGTTCCATTGGTTCCTACATTTTACAATTAAATCTATGGTCATTGTCCCTTAATTTTAGGAAAATATGACATCATTTTATCATCATTAACCCTCCGACACTTGTTTTTAAAGGCTTTTTTACCTTTCATAAGTGCTTACCAAGTAATTCTGATCACATCGCACATCATATTGACATTTTGTCTACATGTACACATGAAAAAAACTAGGTAGTGGTTTCCCCTTGATTTTAGAACAATATAATTCTGTTTTCTTGGTTTTGATCGTTTCATACATGTTTTATTGTTTTAAAACACTAAAAATCCATTAATGGCCATAATGAGAAAACTGTCACTCGGAATGACATGTCATAATTTCATACATTTGAAAATTAAATCTATGGTCATTGTCCCCTGATTTCATGACAATCCAATTTTGTTTTCCTAGTTTTAACCATTCCATGCATGTTTTAGTGTTTTAAAATACTAAAAATGTCACTACTGAAAAATTAAACTATACCCACGGTTCAAAACTGTGGGTATAACCCCCAAACCTATGGGTATAGCCTATACCCATAGTATTGGGAATCGTGGGAAACCAAGGCATCGGGATAGGTCCCCAGCCTATGCCCACAGTTTGTATACCATGGGTATAGCTTTTTTTCACAGTGTCAAGGCCTCATGACACACTGTCCAAGCCTTATACTCACGGTTTTAAAACCGCGGGTAAATATCATACAAAAAAACGCCAGTAGGCGTTGAACCCACGACCTGCCAATCTAATTCTGGGTTTATCACCACTCCAGCTATGCCACTTAATCCTATATATATATATATATATATATATATATTTCACTAAATATATTAATCCACGTCCCTAATAGGAAAAAAGAAAAGGAGGGTATTGATATCGCGTTTCGGATTCATAATTTTAAAGCCTAACCAACCAAGCAAATGTGCTTATATGTTATTATATCTACATTTTATTTTAAAATATTAATCTCACTACCTCAATTAGAAAAAAATGGCTTAGTAGGATTAAATATAGCAATTGGAGGGAACACAAATAAGTGGATCACCAACTCACCTACAGATCTTTTATTGTAATTTATTTGTATCTACCTAAATATATTAATCCAAACCATGGGTATTGAAGTGAAAACCGTGGGTATAGGTTTTCCTGCCAAATATTTTTCGTGTCCCATGGAATTTTTTTCCCTACATAATGCGGGAAATATATACCCATGATTTTATAAAATCATGGATATAGGTCTTCAAAAAAAATTCTTATACCCACGGTTTTGGCCAAAACCGTGGGTATAACAATTTTTTCCCCATGGTTTTCCATAACCATGGGAATAGTTCTTCACAAAAAAGCCTATACACACGGTTTTGCTTAAAACTATGGGTATAGGTCACCTATACCCACGGTTTTACAGAACCATGGGTATAGGTTCCCATACAACCACTACACCCCACAGTTTTCAAAAACCGTGGGTATAGGGGTGTATATACCCACAGTTTTGGGTAAAATTGTGGGTATATGGCTATTTTCCAGTAGTGTGTTTTTACGACCATAATGGGAAAACCTTCATTCATAATGATGTGCCTTATATTCCTACATTTCCAAATTAAATCTACAATTGTTTTCCCATGATTTTAGGACAATGTGACATCAGTTTCCTAGTTTTAACATTTCCATGCATGTTTTAGTATTTTAAAACATTAAAAACGTGTTTACAACCAAAACAAGAAAACTGTCATTCAAAATGACATTTCATCAGTTCCTACATTTCAAAATTAAATATAAAGTCATTGTTCCATTATTTCAAGACAATATGACATATTTTTCCTAGTTTTGACCCCCAACACGTGTTTTTAAAGGCTTTTATACCTTTTATATGTGTTTACTTAGTAATTTCGATCACACTGCATGACTGATTGATATGTTATCTTTTTGTACACTTCAAAAAAACTAAGTAGTGGGTTTCCCTTGATTTTAGGACAATACAACATTGTTTTATTTGTTTTGACCATTTCATGCATGTTTTAGTGTTTTAAAACACTAAAAACGTGTTTATAGCCATGACATGGAAAACTTCATTCAAGATGATGTTTCATCAGTTTTTATAATTAAAAATTAAATCTAAAGACATTATCCCCTAATTTCAGGACAATATGATGTTGTTTGTATGGTTTTGACCGTTCCACACACGTTTTAGTGTTTTAAAATGATAAAAACATTTTTATAACCGTAACGTAAAAACCATTATTTATAATGATGTGTCCTTGGTTTCTATAATTAATAATTAAATTTATGGTCATTTTTCCTTGATTTTAGGGGAATATGACATCGTTTATCTAATTTTGACCCCTTGACACTTGTTTTTAAAGGCTTTTGTACCTTTCATAACTGTTTACCGAATAAAAACTGAGAAAACAAGATCATATAGTTTTCAAACTTATGGATAATGATTTTTAATTTATTTTTGATGTTTAGGAATCAATCACATGTCAATTCTGAACCATATTTGTTCAGTATAACTCAAAATTTTTGTTTTGTATATAAAAGTGTCAGTTAAGTTTTTTTATTGATGTTGGATGTGTTCTTTGAAAAATCCATGGGTGTGAAATGGAGTCAGAGAAATCAAAATGAAAAAACACCTAGAAATAAAAAACATAACAATTTATAAGTATATTAAAAAATTCACTTATGTCTTTTAAATTAGTTATTAAGTAATATCAAATTAATATCAACTTTACTTGAGTATCAAATTCCTCATTTCTTTCCAAGCTATAGGAATATGCCTCCAATATTTATAATTAATGGGAAAATCTCAATATCTCACAAGTAAGGTTCCCATGAATCTGCCCATATATTCTGCTAGCGTCACCGGTAGGAAACCCAAACTCATCAAATGGAATGGTAATCTTGAATTCATTTAGGTCCCATACATCTATTGTGTTCATATTTGTATCTCTTATATGATTGTATTTATCTTTTTGAAAAATATATTAAACGATTAATAAAATATAATTTTTTTAAAAAAATAACATACATTCCAGTAATAGTAACCCGCCAATATCCTCTAGATGGAGGGGTGACCAACTGCTCCATCACTATAGGTGAATCAGGAAGTGGGATACCAATTAAATTTGGGAAAATATATGGCTCACTAACAATATTAGGTACAATAGAATCACTATGATCCATATAAGATGATGGTAGTGGTGGCATGCTCTGAGATGATGATCGACTAGAATCCTGAATTTTTTTTATTCTCGGTATTCCTGCATTTCAAATGGTTAAGGTATATTAAATATATAAATAATGAAAAAATAAAATATGTTTACAAAAAGAACTAGAACAATGTATATATGTACAAAACACTTATCAATGAGAACTTGTAATATAATTTCAATACCAATTTATACATTAAATTATCTTCATCTTTGTTATCTTCATTGTTATCAACCTCCATTGTGACAAGTCCTTTATTTTCACCCTCTCTTATAATTTCTACCATTTTGATATTGTGAGGAAATAACTATTCAATATTTTGTGGTAGATGAGGTTCATTATCACAAAGAATCAATTGATCTTTATCACATATATCATATAAGTCTTCCTTTTTAAAGTGTACAACAACACTCCAACCTTCTTGTATTTTAATATCCACATAATAAACCATCTTCTCTTGTGAATCCAAGATAAATGGATCATGCTATGCATTCTCACTGGTATCCATCAAGTGAGAGAAGTTGAAAGAAGTAAAATTTAATGAATCTTTCATTATACCACTATCAATTTTGACCCACTTTCATTTGAATAAGACAACTGAAAGCTAGTAATGATATTTTCATTGAATTATATGAATCAACTTCCCATATTATCCCAAATATTCAAATTTAAATAAACTACTATTCTGAGTTTTCAATACTTCTTCATGATAAATTACACGAAACCTAAATCCATGAATATTGTAGGCATAAAGTATCTTAGCCTTCCTTAGAGGACCTTGATCTAAAAATGTCAAATCATTCGATATTTCTGCTCAATTGTCAACATTCATTATCTAAAAAAAATATAAGTTGTTACTTTTAATACATAAAAAATAAATACACATTAATAATATTAATATGATTATATACTTACACAATGGTGAAACCATTTTACAATCTCTTTATTAACATCTTTTGTTAATTCCAACTCTTTTCAATCTCTACCCCCTAGTTGCCTCTTTGTTTGTAGTTTCAATTCTTCAATAAATGGATCTACAATACCACTATTGAGTATAACATATCCATGTTCTTGTAGTAACTCCAATTCATTCAGTGTAAAATTTGACCCCTTTCCAATTGGTCTTCCAATAGTTGGAAATATTGATGACTAGTTTTTAGAACTAGAATTAGGGATATGTCATCAGCACATCCCACATGATTGAATCTATTCTCAATCCTATCCAAGTACCTATAATATAAGGTCAATCACTCTTCATCTATGTAACCTTCAACAATAGAGCCTTCTAGTTGAGATTTATTCCTCATATATGATTTTAAATGACCCAAGTAACTGATGAGAAAAATAAAAAAAATAAAAAATATTACACAATGATTTGATAAAATCAAATTCACTAATGAAAATAAAAAATATATATCAATGAACATCTCAATTGGATACATCCATAGATAGTGTATTATTCCACCAATTTTAGCTTCTTCAACCAAATGAATAGTCAAATGAATCATGATTAAGAAGAATGAAGGGAGAAATAACATCTCCAAATGAAATAGTGTCAAAAAAAATTTCTTAAAGTTTATCAATCTCGGTTGGATTTAATTTTTTTTCTATAAAGATCTCAAAAAACGGTACAAAATTTAACTAGAACCACAATTAATTTTTAGGTAAAATATAATGCAAACCAATGGAAACAACTGCTCCATCAAAATATGTGAGCCATTACTTTTCAATCCATGTAACTTTTGATGTTTCAAGTCAACACACCATGATATGTTACTTGAATATTCATATAGCACTTTTACATTATTTAAATTTCCAAGGAATATGTCTTTCTAATTATTTTTCATTGTAAAAATAGACAAAGGATACTTTCTATTCTCATTTTCCCACAAACCAAGCTTTATATTTGTTAACTCAAAATTATTATGAACATTAAGGCGATACTTTGATTTACCCTGCTCGTTAACCACTATAAAAATTAAATTGTCATATATGTTCTTCTCAATATGTATTATTTCAAGATTATGATGTATGAAATTAACCTACCAATAAGGAATATTAAATAAATATCTATTTTTCTTCCATTGTTGTGTTCCATTTTTTACGGATATTGTACCTCGTACCCCTTCCCCTTTCTTTAAACTAATGACATTTTCAAAATTCTTCAATGACCTTCATTAATTGTCCCAAGATTTATAAACCAGATAACACCTTTAGTGACTTTATCATTTCAATATCTTTGTTGAATTATGTCTTATTAAACCTGAATTTATGAGAAGCATCAAGAAATTGACAATGACACATAAAAAATCATTTTATACTATGAGGTAATCATTGAGGTTCAGAATCGAAATTAAAAATTAGACAAGACAAACCAATATGAGTGTTCCAACCAAATAAATTTATTAGCACAGAAAAGTCACTAATTTTCCACATTAAAGCAGCATTCATTTTGAATAGTTGTCTCATTTAATCATCATATGTTTCCATGACATCATCCCATAATTCTCTCTATTATTTGATTATAGGTTGAAGGTATATATCAATGCCATTTCCAGAAATTTTACTTCTAAGAATAATCATCAAAATAATGAAAGAATTATTCTTTATACACATACATGGATTTAAGTTAAAGGGAATCAAAACAACTGGTGAAATGCTATAATTATTAATTAAAGTGACAAAAGGGTTAAAACCATCATAATCCAATCCCAGATGTATATTCCTGGTATCTATAGAAAAATCAGGATTTAGTGAATGAAACATCTTCCATGATATTTAATATTTTGGATGTCTCATCAAGCTATCGTTATTATCCAAAGCATTCCACTTAATGTCATCTAAATTCTTAGATGATATGAATAATATTTTCAAGCATGGTTTCAGAGGAAAGTAACATAATAAATATTCAGGAGTTTTCTACTTCTATTTCTTCCTAGGGTATCATTGATTTATACGCTCAGTATTAGTCATTGAATTCCATCTCCTTGTATGGAATCTTGTGCATTCTAGTTTATCATATGCTTCTCCATTGTAAAGAATGCAATCATTAGTCCATGCATTCATCTTTGCATAATCAAGTCCAAGTTTTTTTATGACTTTCTTCATCTCATAGAATTATGCAGGGATCTTAGATTCACTAAATTCATCATGAATCAACTCTTAAAGCATGGACATTTATTTCTCAGTAATTCCATATAGACACTAAATATGATACAACTTAAGTAGAAAATAAAAATTTGAATACTTGGCACACCCTTCATACAGTTCTTATTGTCTGTCTTCAACTAATTCATTAAAATAATTTTTTGGTCACTGAAGTTTTGAGAAAGATTAACCTTCTCATGACCAACTGATGGTTCTATTGATCAATTGAAATCTTGTAAATTGTATTCTTCATAACCAAATGCTTCATTTAACAAATTTCAAACTGAATTCTTCTCTACTGGGTCACTTTGTATTTCTTTGAAAGTATTTTCATTTTTTAACTTTCCATAACATTTGATTCACCATGCCAAATCCAACATACATAATGAGAAGGAAAATATTTCAATAAAAAATTATCCCATACTTCATTTCTATTCAACCATATCTTGAATTTACAATCAGGACACATGCATTTTATTCTACCATCCATTGATCGGTTTTCAATTTCACAATCTAAAAATTATTCCAATCCCTTGGTATACAGAGGTGTGTTTCAAGGTAAATTAATCCAACTTTTATCCATAGGTATTAGATTTTATTCTCCCTATACGTTTTTATATAAATTTATAAATGTTTAATCAAACAGGTATAATTAAAATTAAAGAAGAATCTATATGGGTTAGAATAAGATTCAAGAACATGGTATTTGAAGTTAGAGACATGTTTGAAACAATTAATATTTAATGATGGAAGTGTGGAAAACAACCTCTATATTAAATATGATAAATATGTATTCATTTTTCATATTTTATATGTATATTATATTATTTTTATGGGATAAAAATATAATGTTTTATTCTACCTTAGTGTTGTAACTAGGGCGGGTTCATTACATTGAAAAAATAACTACATTGATCAATGTCCAAACCATTTACCATGGTCTAACTAAGACCACAAGAACTCCTTTAAAAATATGAAGGCAATGTATAATTTCTTTGGATATCACACACTATTGGATGGCTAAAACTGATAAACATGGAAGTTTTAGGTTGTTATATGTGCTTATAATTTATTCTTCCATTTAAGGTCATTTTATATATGCACCTAAATTTCCTAAAAAACTATACGAGGAGGGGAAACTTTTAGTAGAAACATACTAAACCATATTATTTAGTGATTTCAAAGAAAAATATTTTAAATTCTAAAATTTCTTTAATGTTATAAATAATGATTCTTGAAGATTAGTCATGTTTTTTGAACTATTGTCAAGTATCCAATGAATGTAGTGGAAGATTATTTTTGATATATTAATACATTTCTTTTCATAATCCATTTATTTTTTACATTTTCACTCTTTATTATTGGTGTTTTCATAATGATGATTTCTTATTATAAAATTTTAATCCATGAATATTCTACATAGGAGAAATTTATTAAATCAGGGAATAAATTTTCAACTACAATCCAAAGATTAAGAATTTATTATAGAAGAAAAATGATGGAAGACTAAATGAATAGAGTTAATAAATCTCATGGAGTATAATAAGTAGTGAAAAGAGGAAAACTATGGAAAATAATGGTCAGGGTGTAAAATTTACATTAATGTATAGTGGTAAAACCAAGTTTCATTATGCCACCAATTATTATGAAAAAATTCAATATAAATCAATAGATTATAATTATTTATATTACAACCAATAAAATAATTTTTAGTTATGGATTACACAAGGTAATACACTTTGAGAAACCTATTTATAAAATTTCCATTTAAAACTAAAATACTCAACCATCATAAAGTCACTATATTCAAGGTAACCCAACATTGGTTCTTAAAAATCCATGCACACCCTTGGAAGTCAGTATTTTCCATTAAAAATTATTTTAAGAACCAAAATAATTTTAAAGTAATTAAATCACATTATAAAATACATTCTACTATTTGATAAAATGTTAGTTGTGCATGGTAGTTGAAAAATAAATTTAAAATATATGTTTTAATATAAAAAACCTTCACATTCAATAGAAAACAATAAAAACATGGATTTACATTAAAATATATATATATACACAAATAATAATTTCATTAAGAATCTAAAAACTACCTTAAAGATGCATGAAATTAGTGTTTATTAATTTTATGCACTATGAAATACAGAAAATGAACCTCATAGTTGCCACTTCCACAATATAGGACCCTAAATCACAATAGTAAGGCCAAAGAATCCTTAAGAGGTTAGTTGGAGGGGAACCAATCTTGGTAGAGGAAGGTCGGAGGGGGGGGGGGGGGGGGGGTAGATCCACATTGCCACCAGGGAGGGGAATTGTCGAGTAGAGGGGATCGAAGGGGGGTTCTGCATCACATCCTATAATAGGGAGGTTATAGGGGGGTCGCAGGGGTTCGGGCCATCACTGAGGACAGAGTAGAGAGGTCAGATGGGGGTTTTTCATTGCCACTGAGGAGGGGGGGGGGGTCGGAAGGTGGGGGGGTTAGGGGTTCAGGGTCACATGAGGAGTGGGGGTGGGGGATAGGGGTCAGGGTTGGGCCATGCAGAGGGAGCAGGGAAGGGGGAGGAAATAGGGTTTTTTAAAAACATTTCATGAAAGTTTAATGTAAATAATTTCTAATTATTAAAAAAATAGCGGTCGTTTGATGAAACCGCCCCTATATATTTTTAAACTAGATTTATTTAGCAGAAGTTAATAGAACCGCTACTAATAAACTGCCACTAACCGGTGTTTTTTTGTAGTGATATGGGTTTGATATGAATTCCTTTGTTCAATAGCTTCTTTATAATATAATGATAGTTATATTATTTTATGTTATTCTAAAAACATGTCTTTACTCATTTATAAATGGTTCTTAGAATATAATATATATTTTTAAAATATTTTATAAAATGTATTTAAATTTAAAAAGTTTTTTGGTAAAAAAAAAGTGAGGGAGAGAGGTATGGGGTTACACCAGATTTGTATAGTATAGGTAAAATATTAGGGTTTTATCTCTTGGAATGAATTTATTGATATTACTCTCTGCATCATTATGGATAATGATTATTTGATGAACACACCCTACTAATCTAGGAGGATTGGATGAGAATGTGCTGTCAATTCAACCTCCATTTGACCCACATGTATTGGAGGGGTTTTCTCTCATGCTTTAGTTTGTTGGTCAAGAAGATCCACTGAAGGATCCCATGGCCTCAGATTTCATGGGGGACTTTCAATTATACTATTCTCTTACCTTCCTTGGTGATGTACCTCCTTAGGATACCAAGGAGTGGATTTATCACCATTATCATATATTCAAGAGCACTGAGACACCTGAGCAGCACTGGTTTTGGTTAGACACCTTCATGCTAGTAGGGGATACACATAAATGGTGGTAAGTGTTTCTCAAGGGAAAAAATGACTAGGGACTCAACTAGTAAAAATTTCAAGAGATATTTTCTGATAAATTTTACATAGGTAACCTACATTTGGTAAAGTATAAAGAGTTCATGGACCTTTAGGAAGTCTCTATATCGCTAATGGAATATTCCACCCCCTCTATGAATCTTCTTTTCTTTTCTCTATATATGAGTGGAGATAACGAATCCAAATTATAGTGTTTTGAGATGAACCTCAAATATCCCTTACAAAACTAGGTCATTATTTTTAATATTCCAAAATTCTCAAAAGTTGTGAGGAAATATATTCACACTGAGACATGGTACAAAGGAGGTTTTAAAGTGGGTCATCCACTACTAGGACTGACCCTAGGTGATGACTATTTGATTATTCAAAGGTGATAGTGAGAGGATGTGATCATTGGTGGTTCACACCAAGGAATATAAGGTTATGGAATGCCCTCATTACCTATCCCTAGAATACCTATTGTGTGGTGTCATAAGTGTGGTTGTTTAGGCCACATCAAGCCTATTTACACCTTTGAGGAAAACTAGCACCATTCTTATGGGTATTATATCCACCTGCATAGGTTCTTCTAATGGGGTACTTTAGAGAGTGTTGGACAATATCATTATCCGACCAAGGTATATCAGGTCTAGATAGATATATTTTCTACTAGTGGTAGTTAATAACCATCTAGATGATATAGTCAAGGATGCTGACATGAAAGCCTAATACAATTATCCACAGTTCAATATTCTGAGAAGGTGTTTGTATCATGGATCCAACATGGGGAAGAAAACAGTGGTTATACTATAAAGAAACCTTTACCTGATGCTATATCCAATCCTTTTACTCTTAAAGTTTTAACCCTTGAGTCTTCTATTTTAAAATGAGCTCTATTTATTACATGTTTATCACATAATTTTATTTCTAATAAATAAACTTGTATTATTACACTAAAAGTTAAAGTCTTTCCTTTTTTATGATTCTTGATAATCCTTTATAAAAAAAGGATAGAGCATACCAGGATATTTCTAATGGGTTTTTAGGATCTTCTCAAGATCATTACAATAGAAGAAACCAAATTAAAATTCATTATTTATCATATCTAAATCAATATGAAATAAAAAACATGAAATATAAATAAGTGTACCTCTTTCATTGTGTAATCCATATCTAATGTTCACCATGGAGTGAAATCTATAAGACCTATGGTGGAAAATATAAGGACTCTTTACACTGTAGGAAGTACACTAGCCACTAGAATCCTTTTATGCTATGAGGGGATCTTGTGAACTCAAAATTTCTGCTAGAAACTTCTTCATAAAGATAAATGGGGAAAATTGAATATAGCTTTAGATATGGATAAAAATTGTTACACACTCACCAATATAAGGATCGCATCCATATATAAACCACCTTCATTTAATAAAGAATATCAATAGTTAGTTTCCACTGTTTTGTAGTTGACAAACATTACTATTAACATATACATGTTGAGAATATCATAATTTGAATGTTTCAAATGATTATAATCAGTTTTTTAAATATATAAATTAAATCGTTCAAATGATTCATAGCTAAACCAAAACCCATTTAGAAAATATGGTTGAATCAATGCACACGATATCCAATATTGTAGTCCTATTTTACAATATAATACACGCATCTCATTACCGTAATGACATATCATAATCATATCCTATGATATACATCACATGAATATCTACACCTATGATATAGATTAATCCTAAAATATGACTGATTTGGATTTAGTGAATTTCCAAAAAATCTCCCAATTTCACTAAAATCCTATTAGGACTTAATAAAAAAACTTCAAAACTCCTTTTAAACCCATTCAAACATTTTTATATTAGGTTTACTAAACTATCTTGTTTTTTTTAAAAAAATACAAAAAATTGATCCTTATTCTAAGGCCTAATTATGTGACCCTATGGGACATTATATCATTGAAAACAAATATGAATTTTTTAATTAATAAATGTAAGAAAATGGTAACCTTTAGTAAAACATCAATGATACTCAAGATGCAAAGGTGTCTAGTGTGATCTCTATAAAATATACACATATATGACTGTGAATATTTTTGCTATAAGATGTATCATATATATCATATATACACTTACATAATTCCTTTGTCCATGAAATCAGGGGACTACTAGAAATGGAACACATGAATCTAGTATAGGCTAACTTATAAATTCTTGATTATTTGAAACAGACTAAACAATTTAAATAAATATATCACATGTCATTCATTCAAGTAATTAACCAAATCACATGTCACTAAACTAAACATTTCATAAATTTTCTTATTCTAATTTAGTCAAGGTCTCATATGTATTTTCTCATTATATGAGTTTAAAATAGTGTCTTGGTTTATCTCCAACTAATTAAATAATTAGAAACATACCCAAGTACCCCCGATTTTCTAATCCTCAAGGCTGTATAAGATAGGTACCAAAGTATGAAGGCTCTAATGCTAGGTATATTTCTAAATTTAGGTAATGTGGATTCATAATTATTATAAACCCCAAAGTATATTAATGGATATATAACATTTCATATGATATACATTATAGGGTCAACATAGATAATAAGTCTCAACTTATTATCTCATGAGTCTATTATCTGTATCATATTCAACTATTTATATAATTTTCAATATTTTAGTCACACTAATCTTAAAATATCATGACAACCTATAATTATCTATTATGATCATAAAATAGGGACAACATAAAGTTTTAATTTGAGGGGATTGTTTCTGAAACTTTTTTGAGGGGGCATGCCTCATTGTACCGTGTGTGTGGGACACTTTGGCCAGACGGGTCACATTATTGCCCTGAATTCCCACTTTTAAAAGGTGGGTAACATCTTTCACCTCTTTAGGGATGATTTCTCCTTAATCAAAATGGGATGATGTGATGTCAGTATCTTCTTCCTTGGATTCCTTCTTAGAATTAATCTCCTAGTTCGTGTATCCCTTAAAGATTAAAATATTATTCATGAAACTCTTCTTGGTTCCATATCATGGTGGACACCGGTTAATTATGTTTCTTCTATCATGAAATTCCAAAGGGGTCAAGTCAGTTTAGTGACTATTGGTTAGGTGAGCAGTCATGCTGGGCATCACTGGCGTGTCTGTACACTGAAACATTGGTACATATGGATTTTCCCTTATCATAGGGATTATTGAGGGTGAGGATGCCCAAGGCAGTCAATATCTAATTCTGGGAATTGTATGCCAAAGGTATGTATCTGAGGTTTTTCTCAGCTTCCCATGTTTAACACAGGGCATGTTGTGAGTTTAGTGTCTAGCAAAGACAAGTCGGACTGATCAAAACACTGATGGGAGTGGACTAGATAAATGTGTTCCTTGGAGGGAGCACCTGAAAAGTTTTCTGAATGGATAGGTTGGAATGCTCAATAAGGACGGACCTGGGATGGTGTGTCCCGCAAAGGTGAAGGTTTCACACCATGTAAGATGGTCTGGACACCGTAAAGGGCGGATCAGAGGATGGTGGGTTCTAGAAAATGGGACACCAAGGTTTACCATTGGATGGGATTGAACCTCATGGAGGATTCCTATCTACCTTATTTAGAAGACAGAGATTAAAACCCATGTAGTTGAAGAGGTTGATTCATGGGATTGGGGCCTACACAATGGATAACAACCTGGGAGCATGTTGGGGATTACGCATGGTTAGCGGCCCGAGTGTTGTAAAGAGAAATGTGATGAATGGGTCTTACACATGGTTAGTTGTCGTATATATGGCATGGTTTCATCGGGATGTGGTAGCCTGGGTGAAATCATTATGGATATGGATGAAGTGTTGAATGGTGTAATGAGTGGAGATGGAACTGAGAACCTATGAGAAGGTGACGGTATTGGTATTGAACCTCAGAGAGGTCTCCTAGATATCTCAGTGGAAAGGAATCAAAGTACACATAGTTCTAGAATAGGATGATGAGTCACCTGAGAAGGCGACTCGTGAGAAAGGATGTATGGATAGGGACCCAAAGGAAATGGAACAAATAGGTTAAGGCATGATCATCCTGAGATACAAAGGCTCGAGGGAGAGACTAGGATGAGGAATGTGTTGGGATTGCACCTCGGGGAGGATTCCTACGTACCTTTATCAAAAAGAGAAAAGATAAAAGTCCACATAGTTTAAGAATGAGGCATCGAATCACGGTGCACATAAAGAAAAACAACCTGAGGACATTCTTGGGGCTTATGCATTGTTATCATCTCATCATAAGAGGGACACTCTTGGTTGGAGGATTATGGATTGAGTATGGGACATATGCACTAAGATTACCCATGAACTATTCTGACACCACTAAGGGGTTGACCAAGGATGTGGGTCCCAACCAAGGGGACACCTAAGTTTTCTAGTGTTTGGGGTTGAACCATAGGAGTGCTTCCAACATACCCTATCTAGGATATAGGGATCAAAACCCACATAGTTCGAAAGCATAAAGTTTAATGTTATGTGGAAGAAAGGGGGACATAGTTTAACGTCATGCGAGATGAGGTTGAACTAATTTAAAGTGGTCAGTATCGATGGGTGATGGGATTGAACCTCAAAGAGGATTCCTATTTACCTTGTTTGAAAAGGGAAAGGATCAAATTCCATGTAGTTCAGAAAAATGGGGCATAGGTCTCATGTGTGGTTAGTGGCCCATATGGATGTTGTGGTCGATGCTTAATCTAAGACCACGTGAGTCATGCTTGGTGTGATAACCAAGAGGCAACAATAGACTTGATTATCCCTTTGCGAAAGGTGTGTCGGCGAGGAGTAGAGTTGGTCTTATGCATGACTAGCGGCCCAAAGAGGAAAATAGGGACATGCATGGGATTGGAAGCATGGGGAAAAGAATATTGGAACTTACTCTTGGATGGAATCTTTAGGAGGATTTCCACATGTATGAGGAGGATATGATCATCATACAGGGAGAATCTTATCAGGTTGGGTCAAGTATTATGCAGGGACATCCAGAGCACACATGGAGACAAAGCACAGTGGGAGAAGAGGAGTGAGAGGGAGATGGTTCCCATCTCATTCATGGTCATCTTGGGATTTTCACTCATGTGGTGGTCACATTTTAACGTCGTGTGTTGAGTACATAGGGTTACTTGGTATTTTAATGTCCTGCAGCTCAGACGGTGAGGACTCGCTCATAACTATTAGGACATACATAACTCGTACCAACTCAAACTTAGGGATGGTAAGTCACAAGACACACATGGTATTGGGGGTTGTAGAGTGATCCATTTGGGGGTCCATATTAGTGTTGATATTCGAAAAATAAATATATGTTAGCATTGCTATGTGAAGAAGAACAAGGTAGGGCAGTGCAACATGAAGCACCAGTTGGGGGGACCTTTAAATCACTTCATACAAGCCTGGAGGGCCACACAGGATAGGGTTCTGCAAAGTAGGAGACCTTTTAAAGAGGGAATTCACAAAGATTTGGTGCTTTAAGAAGAGGAATGACTTCTCAAAGCTCTGTTACTTTGTGAAGAGGATGGTATTTGGGAAGGAAAGGGTCTTAGTGAAGGATTTATGCTTCAAAAAAGTATGTTTTCAATGGAGCATAGATTATCCTTAGCAAAGGACTCTTTAATTGGAGAGTACTTCATGAAGGGTTAATGCTTTGTGAAGCCCCAAGTACCTCGAAGGGGATCAGTTATTTGTGAAGGGAATCCCCACCATAGGTGGGGGACATGAAGAACACAAGGAGGCATGAATTGGAGAGGCAAAGTACCTTTGGTGATCCATCTTTTGGATTCATGAAGGTCTTTACAAACCAAGAGCTTGGAAGGTGAAAGGGTGGAGTGACAGTGGTTTGAATGGGGTGTGGGTGAGCATTTTTTATAGGTAATGAAGGTCGGTGGGGTTTAATATCTCTCCATGGAGAAAATCTAGGCACCGTGAAGAGGAGGTGATGTCGTGAATCCAATGGGAAGGCGTCATACTCAGTCGTACTAATATAGGGTCCATCAAAGTGATGATCGTGGAGCTGTCTACGAAGAACAAGGGTCACCATAGAGAGGCAGGGATCTATCATACTTTACTGGACTCTCCAAGGGTCTGTCAAGTCATGTAGGGGATCTCGAAGGCAGCTATCACGGAGCGGGCTATAGATATAATGTTATTCCATGAAGGCATCGAGATTATTCAGACTCACAAAGGGTCCGTCATGGGAACTTGTGATTGCAGAGGCATGATAGACCATAAAATGTCTTCAGGAACCAAGCCATATAGGATATTTTTTATGGATTTTAAGTCCATTTTGAGTCTGTATTTACTTTGAACTGGGATCATATTTTTTCTTCCCTCAAGTGGCATGAATTTCTATGCCAAAAAATGCCACCCCCCCCCCTTCAGAATGGGAGTTGAAG